>VDFB02000015.1:373454899-373633112 GCA_007258455.2 Sequoia sempervirens | reverse complement strand
TTAAAGTATTTAATTTAACAATTAAATGCTTTACTTTACACCTTTTCCTCTCTAAATTAAATAAATATATCAATTTATTTAATTTAGTCATTTGACCTTTTTGAATAAAATCAATTTTAAATTCTTCATTTTTCTCTCCTTGTCACATCCTCCATAATCCCTTTCTAATCTGGATTAATTTAATTAATTCATGATTAGGATGTGCATCCTCTTAATCAAGGATTAATGTCACATCCTCCTACATTTTCCACTTGCTTCTAATCTTCCATTAATTATCCTAATTATGTGTTTGCACAACCTTAATCAAGGTCATTAGCCACACTTAGCATCCCTTTTTAGTCAACCTTTCCATTTTCCTTTCTTGGCATTGACCTTCTTTCCCATGTGAATTTTTAATTCACATTTATTCATCCTAGCTCTCTCTCCTCCCCATGTGAATTTTTAATTCACATTTTATCCTTTCAAGGGTTACCTTATCCCCATGCAACTTCTAGAACATTTGACTTGTCACATCAAGTCACATGTGGACAAGTGCTTCCCTTTTTGGAACCTTGTCTTGTCCATGAGATTCTTCCAAGCATGTGAATTTTTAATTCACATTTATTCACCCAATATTCTTCTCATCCCCCAATGTATTTCTAAGGTACATGTCCTTCTTACACACCATGTACCTCCCTTCCACCTCCCTTCCACACCATCTTATCCTTGGCCATCTCACATTCCACATGTCAAGATGTGAGGGCTCGTGAGTCCTCAACTCACCATAGCCCTTCATCTTGGCCTTGGTGGCTCAATCTCAACTGTAGAATTCTCTAGAGAATTCAAATTTCTCTATAAATACCCCCTCCTCTAAGGCATTTACAACACTTAGTCATTTTGCACCTACATGTTATTTTGAACACTCAACTCACAATCATCTTCTCTTACTTAGCCAAGCCATTTTAGGCATTTGCATTTTGCATCCTATCATATAGTCAATTTTGCATTTAGTCATATCAATAGCCATCCAAGGAGCACACAAGTACTCAAAATCAAGGGCCAATGAAGGAATTTCAGCTGCAAGGAGAAGGTATAATCATTTGCAATATTCTTTCATTTTATCTCTTTGTATTAACAATTCCTCAGGCTAATCATTGAGACATTCTTTGTGTTTTTACATTACATTTTAGTTGTTTTGTATCATTAGAATAGGTAAAACTCAAGGATACACAATGACAATCGATGTTGTTTAAAATTATATGCTTGTAGGCAGTGTTAAATAAATATGAAATATAGGTGTGTGTGTGTGCGCGTGTGTGTGTACACACATGCATACATATTGATATACATGTATGTATCGATGTAATGGAAACATCCATTCAAGTGTATCGATAAATATATAAATATACATATGTATATATGTATATATATTTATACATTTGCATTATTATATGGAATGAATGAATATATGTATATGCATTTGAATATCGAATGATGCATACTATAATAATTTAAGTTAATATATTTGTATATATATAAATATAAATATAAATATATATGTATACATATACACATATATATAATATCATGTCATGTTATTAATATATATATATGTATATACATATATACACACATATATATGTATATATATGTATATTATATATATGAGTATTGATAGCGCAGTTTAAATATTATAAATGTTGATAGCGCTCTTTATTTTATTAAGTGCATTATATGTATTTAATACATTTCATGCATATTAAGTTAAGCACATAAGACTATACACCAATGTTTAAAGATTGAGCTTGTTATTTATTAAAGTAGGCAGTGCTATAATATGCACACATGAATATAAGACAAGGCTATTTCGTGGTATCAAATGTCAACTAAGTCAACGTTGGGTGTAAACCACTATGCAACACATGAAATAAACATTAACCGAGTCTAAGAGCTAAATGTAGACCAAAGGAACAAGAAACATGTTTTGGTGGCACCAAACTGAGGAAGAGTGAACCAAGTAGAAGTCTTTACCTGCAATACAAATTACAAATGTGAAGCCATGAGAATATATGAATTAGTCAATTTTGAGAGCTGTTCAAATAAGTCAATCTGTAGGAAACCATCACCTTGTATGTCTACTAATAATTCTTTTTCTCTAGATTTATGAGTCGACTCATTCTTTTGTTGGATATGTTTTTATTGTATATTATTTTCTACGACCACCTTTTGTTATCTTTGTTGAGTCGAGTTGGGATGTGTAAGATTTTTTACCTTGTTTCCAACCTTCAATTGTTGATTATTTTGTATAAATAGATGAGACTTTCACCTCATTTGGGACACATTCTTGCTTTCTAAGTTCTAATTTTCTGAGTATTACTCTACTACAATATTGAGCTGTGAGTTTGAGAGGTTTTTGGTGAGAGTTTAGTGAGGTTTGTTGAGAGAGATCTTGTGGGATTTAGTCAAGGGAAGGATTAGAAATCTATTGTCAAAGGTTGTGCTAGGAAATTGGAATTATCAATTGGAGCTATTTGATTATAGGCATCCTAGTTCTCTTCTTTAATTTTTTGGTTTAAGTTGAAAATATTGCTTGTTTATGAGTGTTGTTTGAATTGTTTGAAATAGGAAAATATTTTTCTATGTGATTGTTTATACCCATATAAGGGATTTATCTTACCATACGACATATGTAGATATAAATGTTGTGTTCTACTTTAGGCTATGCTAATACATGCTTAAATAGTCATAGCTTGTTTGAAAGGGAGTTAGTATGGATTGCTTTATGTTTCGATTTGGTTATCATAGAGTAATGTTAAGTAAGAGGAAATAAGTTGTTCCTAGGGTTAAAGATTACCCAATGGAGGGAATTTCCTATGCATAGAATATATGTGACCTTAAAAAATGGAGCTATAAAGGTGTGTGAATAGGAAGACATCCACTCTAAATTTAGGGTGTTGAATACCTTGGCCAAAGTAGTGTAAGTTGCCACTTTTTACATTGTCGATTCACTATGTCCTAGTTATACTTTCTAGTCTAGGATTGTCATACTTGTAGGTAGAAGATACCATATGATTAAGTTCAAGTTTATAGGAAACAACACTAAGCTCAAGGAAGGCTAGTATTATGGGGTTATCCAACCAATCTCTTCATCAAAAGGTAGGGCCATCATACTTGATAGGAAGATGTGCGGGGGACAATAGTAAGTCCATGGTTGATGGAATTAAAGCACTTGAGTGATGTTTCTCCTCATTAGTTGGCAGCCAAATATTTGAAGGTGGACAATCTGGATCATATGTATTTCTAGTGTTGGAAGCTCATAAGAGCTATGTATGTACTTGGTATTTGTTTGTATGAAAATATGTAAACATGGATCTTGTACTTGAGTTTATTTTATATGAAATCAATATTATGGAAAGATTTTGTGAAATTACAATGGAATAAAATGGAAGTTTGAAAGTGTTTATTTCATATGTGAATGCAACTTACATTTTAGAAAAGAAAAACTTATTGCTAGATTATGGCTTCATGATTATTCACTTGTGGGTTAAAACTTAAGAATTTTTTTTTAGTAGAACATTGGGCATGTTACACGTGGTATTAGAGCTACTAGGTTTAACTCTAGAACCTATGTGCTTGCTATGTTTTCCCTCCAACATTAAATGAGTCTAATGTTTGGAATTCTTGTGTCAGGATGGTGCGTCTCAGGTTAACTACAAAAAATTCAATGATCGGGAATGAGAGCTACCTATGGGTGAAGAAGGAAAAAGAAGCCCTTGTTCGTACCATAGAGGGAACCAACAATGACAACATCATTTAGCTAAGTGATAGTAAGACAATCAGTCATGCCTTATCATGAATTAGCCAAGAAAAGAGAAAGATGAGAGATGAAGCCAACTATAATCATTTACCTCCTGCCTCTCTGGAAAAATTAGACTTATTATCACTTTCTAGGGATATGCCCTCTGAATGTAGTGTTAGTCTAGCTATGTTGTTTAGATACCCTCGTGTTGTACCCATGCCTAAAATAATTGTAATAGCCACAAGTGGTGAGTCTAAGGGTTATGTACCTCAAAATTATGTATTGGAAGATAAATATGAGGGATACTATCCTTTTTGGGATAGAGAAGACCAAATGAGAGATGAGCAAAAATTTGAAGGGTTACCCCATTGAGCTATATATCTGAGAGTGAATCCGAAGGATACTCTCCTCTTGACTACTTGAATAGTCATTCAATGTAAAAGAAGGATATTGAAATCCTTTGAATAAATGAAAATCATGTTCTTATCAAACTTGTGCAAGACTTTTCAATAAATTGTTTATATGTGAAAAAATTGCTCTTGTTTGATGTTTTGGAAACAATTAGTAAAATTTCTTAGATCTAACAATATAGAATTTGGGAAATAAATGACTACGTGACTAAAATTTTTAGTCACAACAACTAAAAATGATTAAATTCTACTAATTTTTTGCAACTCAGCTGTAAATGAGTAAATAAATGACTAATTTGGTCGTTGACTAAAAAATTATTTAGTCACACAAATGAAAATGACTAAATAGTTGGTCATTTATTTAGCAAATCATTTAAGGAATCAATAATCAATATCCCACCAAAATACTCTAATAAACATACTATAGAACTTTCGTTGAAATCTTATTTTAAGGCATACCAGCCAAAATGGAGTTTTCATTTTAATAAACATACTCTAAAACCTTCATTGAAACCATATTTTCAAGTGTAGCTCAAAATGGAGAAGTGTTTCAATAAAGAATGATAGAGAATGGTAAGGAGATGTGCATGATAGAAGGCATAGGATTCATTGTTGCTTATCTCATTCCTGCTCTGCTCAATAAGGGTTACATTGTTCGCACTACTATTTGTAATCTAGGTATTTAATTGAAATATATTTGCATAATCTCAATTTACTTTAGATGATTTTGAAGTATCAATGTATCCTGTATAGGGTTTAGAATGATTTCTTTTAATTTATAAAAATAAATAAATGATGTATTTTCCTATGATTAGATAATGTGGAGATATCCTAAATATGCCTTAGCTCACTATCCTCTTTGGCACTATATTCATTACTCCAACTACTAGGGTTTTGAATGTGACATCTTTAATATCTTCATGAAAATGGATTTTAATTAGATATCAATCTTTGCTTTAATCTTTATCATGGTAACCCTTGAGTTCCATAATCCACCTTCAATCTCTTTTAAGAATGTTGTCTTAAGCTAGACTACATAGTATGCATATAAAGCAAGTCCTTCATACCAACCATTGTTCCAAACCACCACTCACTGCCTTGCTTAAAATTTTGCCTCCATAAGCACAATAGCATGTCTTAAAATCATGGTTTCCTGTGATTGACCATTAAGGTCACTACTTTCATCAAGATACAATGAGATTTTTGTCTTCAAACTCAAGGCATTATGCAAGATAGCATTGTGAATTGTTTGTTGTGTAGGGTTTGGTTTTCTTACACATTTATTGCTTTGCTAACTGCCTTTAAGTTTGGATATTGCACCCTTAGCTACAATCTTAAACAACTCACTCGCTGTCACTTGAAGATTCCTTGCATAAGCATCCTTTTATAAAATCAAACTATGCCCTATAGACTACTTACTTACTACAAGGGGACTCATTGTTTCATGGTATTGTGGGTCTTAAGATCCTTTAACCTTATTGTCACTACTTCACAATCCACAAGGTATTATTCACTATTCTCCCATCTTTGATGAGTCTCAAAACATTGCTTAAACATGCAATCCACTACCTCCATTATGCAATGGCTAAGAAGAAACATTGAACTTGTGATTACCATTGTTACTTCATTTGGGCAGTCATTCCTTGATTGCATTTACCTTGTCTAACACTATCAATAGCATTTGAAAAACCTTTAAGGTCAGCAAGGGAGTAAAGAAACTCACTGTTAAAATCACCACTTTACTATGCAAGGTTTAAGCTTTATTAGCTTGTCATTGCTCAGCCTCTTTTTGGCTATCACACTTCAAGTGACTATCGTTCTTCTTACCATAGATTGCATTTACAAATGTCACTAAGCTACATAGTGTGCTTGTTATTGGCTGCAATCTTTAGATTGCAAGATTTTGTTATTAGCTACAATTTCTCAATCTTTTTGGTATTGCAACCTCACTAATCCACTAGAGTTATAGTTTATGTTTCTATCAAGGCCTAGGGTTTTTACCCGAGTCATGCTCTTATCAATGCTTTTGTTGGTATTAAAAAACAACTTTAAATCTTAGATCAGAAAATTAGTTGTCTTGACAGGGTGTGGTATGATCTTGGATTGTATCCTAGAGTGTCTCAGAAGCTTGTTTTTGATCATTAAGGTATGTAAACCCAATCAGGGAAATGCATCCTATATCACATGGGTCTTGCTTTAATACTTCCCATAATGGTTATTAGCACATCATGTTACTATAGTTTGTGGTAACCCAAGATTGCATTCAAGTATGTAACAAACTTGGTTTGTAGTTTAAGTTGTACACTTTTAAGTAACATTCATAAGGTTTAGAAAATATTGATCACTCTCTAGAATAGCCCACTAAACATGGATTGTGCTTGAATTCACTACATAATTGATATAACACAATCACTCTGCATAACAACCAGAGTTATAGGCTCTTTATTGTAGCAAGAGGTAATTGCTCTTGGATCATGCTATCATTACATTGTAACCTATTAAACTTGAGTCAACCTGAATGCACCCAATGATGATTGATACCTAATTGTGATGACAATGATTAATTTGTACATGAATTGTGCTCATATGAGTGCCTCCATTTCTATCACAACATAGCCACATTAAACTTAGGTCACACATGAATGCATCTTGTATTTGTTATATCACAACTGTGCCAAATGACCAATAGATTTATGGATCACATAATTACAGTCACAAGAATTTTTTCCTCAGTTATGCTCTTATGGTGATTCCATTACCATTAAAACATAACCCTTTGGACTTATATTGTTCAAATCCTTACATTGCTTATTTTATCTTTGGATGGATGGCAATTCAATGATAGGGATTTGTATGCAGGTCATGCTCATATAAGTTCCTTCGTCACCATTACACAATAGTACATTGGAATTTCCTTTCTTGAACCTTTACTTTGTTTTTAATTGTTAGGGTTTCTTAGTGTTTATTCCATTTCCACGTGGCATATTGAAAAAAGAAACCAACCAAAAAATCATTCTATTTTTAGTTAACTCCTACTAACATACTTTTGGAATAAATGTTTGACTACATTACTTTGAGTATGAAGAATTTTGTTTTCTGCTTATAATACATTCATTGAGAGTTGTAGTAGAAAGCTTCTTATGTTGAAACCCATCCTATAAACTTGCTTTAAGCTAAATTTAGGAGGCTTCATGGATTTTTTGTGATTTATACAACTTTTGTTTTGATAGTAAATGACATCAAATTCTTTCTAAAACTAAAATGATTTATTAATTATGGTTTTATGATGATTAAGTGTTTTATTTAGAAGGGGTTAATATGTGGAATTTTTATGTGCAAGAAGAATAGATTGTGATGCAACACTCAGGTATGGATAGTTCAAGCAAACTTGGATTGCTATTAGTGACATAACCAGGTTGGAGAGTACTTTCAGCTCGTCTAAAACTCTTTTGTGTGTTTTCGCTTGGAAGCAGAACCTGAGTGTAGGAATACAAACGTCAGTGGATAGAGAAAATCATAAATCTACTTATCTAGTTTTGAATCAAATTTGAGGTTGTGAATATCAAACAGAGAAAGTTCCTACATTCTAAAGATAAAATCATAAATTTCTTGGTCTAATTGGAAATCCAATTTTAGGTCGTGAAGCTCCAACAGAGAAAGTTCCTACATTCTAAAGATAAAATCATAAATCTACTTGGTCCAATTTGAGGTCCAATTGTAAGGATTTGTCTTTTTAATTATACTTTTTGACATTTGGCTTGATACAAATTGTCTATGCTTCCACATTTTCATGTATGTCTAGAAAGGTACTTGTAATTACAATATATGAAAAAAAATCCCGGCTAATATGCTTTGATGGATGTCCCATGATCAAGATATATATTAAAAGGTTGCTTTATATACTAGGTGGTTAGGTGTTCCATAGTGTTATACAAGTTTAAGCTTTTCCTTTTGTTGATTTTTAAATAACAATCTTATCTTTCGACCAGGATTTCTATTGCAATCTCTCTTTTTGTTATCTTTTCAGTAGTGCTTGATTTATAGATTGCAATTGATGGCAGCTATGCCACATCTTGCTTATATATTTGTGATTTACACCTTAATTGCAGTGCTAAAAGAGCCATATATTTACACCTTATTAATTTTGAATTGGTTTAGTGGGAAGTCTCACATGCCCTATTTTCCTAAGTGACTTGAGTTTGATACATGTATATTTGTTTTGGATAATTTATGGCATTTACCTATTGGAATTATATGCCTCAAATTCACTGGTGGACCCCCAACTTGGTCATCATCAAGTCAGATTAAACCAAGTGAGATTTTAGGCCTTTACCACCATCCCATGACATCTCATGGAGTGACTGGCGATTGAGCGATACTTACCGCTACCCTATAGAGGTGTTATATTGAGCTTGTGGTAGTGCGGTGTTACCACCACCTTGCGGTGCTTCCATGTTGACTAGTGCAGTATAGCAGTGGTTATTGCTACCTTGCAGTGATGGTCGAAGGTATCCTACAGTGGTGTGATTGCCACACCATGATGGTTGAAGGTATCCTACGGTGGTGTGGTGTAGTCACCGCTACACCATGATGGTGTATGAGGCTTGGTGCGGTAGAGTGACAAATACTGCCATACCATGACGAGATAGTTTGTGTATAGCAGTGTAGTAGTGGATGGTGGATGACTAGATGTCTTTGGAGAGACAATGAGTTATTGATAATTAAACGGATAATGATGTAATGGAGTCTAAAAAGATGGTTGTTGTGCAGTAAGATTTTACTTATTGCTTTTAGTATTTTGATTCTATTCTTTTGTTTTAATCATTTATATTGGTCTCCTTTTTGTTGGCTTTGATGACTCGTAATGATTTTTATGTTGCCTTGGAAAGAAATTCGTCATCTAAAGCTCCAATTCACACATAGGCAGGAAGGATGCTTTCAAAGGTTGAGGAGTTGGGATTTACACCCAATGATTACATTTTCTTACATATTTGGTTTCTTGTTTGATGTGCCTCTAAATAGGTGCACCAAATCCTTGAATGGGAGTAACATAGATTTATTTAGCAGGCAAAAGAGACTAATTCTATATGATTTTGCTTTATAATTCATCCCAATGTTGATAACAATCAATCTCGGCTTTATGAAATGCACAACATCATTAACTAATAAGTTCTTAAAAAAATGTTAGGATGCACCCTTCCAAGGGACATACCTCTCCAATTTTTGAAAAGATTTTAAAATTTGGAGAGGTTTGTCCCTTGGAAGGGTGCATCCTAACATTTTTTTAAGAACTTATTAGTTAATGATGTTGTGCATTTTGCAAAGCCGAGATTGATCATTATCAGCATTGGGATAAATTATAAAGTGAAATCATATAGAATTAGTCTATTTTTCCTGCTAAATAAATTTGTGTTAATCCCCTTCAAGGATCTAGTGCACCTATTTGGAGGCACATGAAACAAGAAATCAAATATCTAAGTATATTTCAGAAGTCAAATATTAGCATATGGCTTTCTTTGGGTAGATTAGTGGCAACAAGATCCATATCTCCCCATTGATACAAAATCTTCAATCATAAGGTATCAGACAGTCCATTCCACGATTCAATATCAATAACATACTAATAACATCCAAAGCTATTTTTTAGCATTAATAACATTTTTCATTAGAATTGGGCCATATGTACTTGGAGTATCTCCTACAATAAGATTTTATTAGTCTAGTCATAAAAAAAATTCCTTAGATTTTCATGTATGTCTAGCAGGGCACTTGTAACTACAACATATGACAAAAAAAATCTTGTTGTTATGCTTTGATGGATGTCCCTTTGGATATCTTATGTAATGCACATTATTATAGCGTAATCCTATTTTTTAGATCGTTTCATTTAGCATCACTAATATTCTCCACAACAACATTGTCCCTGTTTAAAATGATGGAAATGGTTCACATTTCTCAAAACAATTTCTCTTGCAACAATCTTGGAGATGAATTTAGATGCAATGTGAAAATAAAAACATACTTGAAGGTTCTTAACAAATCTAATAGTTGTACCAGGCATCGTGTTTAACAAACCAAATACAATTTCTAACTTTTCACTATGGTGGCAGATAAATGATTCTTTTTTCTTCTATTCCACAACATTAAGTAAAATTCTTGAATCTAGAAATACTCTGCTACCTTCATTTGCCAAGCTAGTTTCTCCAATTTTGCATAGCTCTCCCATGTTTGTGGATGTGATCTATCTCCTATAATTTTTTAATTGATTTATCTTTTTGTTGTGTTTGGACTTACTTTTGTAAACTTGCAATATACAATGCACTTTTATTCTTTTTGAATTGAGACTAGTAGTAATTTTGTTGGTTGTATTGAGGCACAACTTCATTCATGGTAGAAAAGACAGACCTTGTTGCTTATATTAGATGAGACATTGCATATAAAGGAGGAAATATTCTAGTTGGGTTATTGTTGACTGCATTGAAGGAGAGAGCTTCATATATGGGACACAATCAACACTCTTCTTTTTGGATTCTATATGTTACAACTTGTTCTAGGAAGATTTCCCACTTTGTAGAAGTTTTAAGATATGAAAGGGGCATGTGCTCACATTGAAAGGCTTCAAGCATGTGTTTCCATCATTGCATAAGTTTTTTGAAGAAGTTTCTTTCTTGTAGTCATTTCTGTGCAATATTGTAATTCAGATTTTTAGTCTTGTGATTGAAAATAACAATTGTAATACTCTATTTCTAAGTTGTAATTAGAACACCTTTCTTTTATTAATAAATTTCATTGATTTTCCCTTCTCAATGGTTGTCTTATTGTGTGCAATTGATGATTGATGTGTATTTCTATGTTTTATGCTTAAATCCTCAAATATCAGTCAATTAAAATGACTAACTATACTACTAATTGACATCAATTAATAATTAAATTGGCTAAATATACTACCAATTGATAGAAACTAGTGAACAATGAATAAAAATGACTAAATAAGTGACTAGTTAACAACAATCAATGACTAAATATATTAGTGAATAAAAAAAGACTAAATAAGTGACCAAATTACAACAATCAATGACTAAATCAATAACTACATAAGTGACCAATTAAATATATTAGTGAATAAAAAATGACTAAATAGGTGACCAGATTACATCAATCAATGACTAAATCAATGACTAAATATATCAGTGGAAAAAAATGACTAAATAAGTGACTAGATTACAAAAATGAATGACTAAATCAACAACTAAATATACTACCAAATCGATCAATCAAAACAACTAATAAATGACTTTAAAATGGCTTAGTCATCAATCTAGTCGTGTTATATATGATAGGAAATAAACTACTAATGGTTACATGACCAAGTTCAGTCATTTATAAGTAGTTTTTATTAGTTTTTTCAATAGGTTATTGATGTTTTTGTACTAGTGTAATTCCATGAAACCCTCTAGGTGTACTTCAACTTGAAAATGGTTTGAACTCGCACTAACCTTGGAGAAATTCTAGAAGTAGGGAAGGGGGATGAGAATGCTAAAGCCAAGTTGGATCACATTCTAGCAGTGATGGATGAAGCTAGGGAACAAATAGGGAACCTTGAACAAGAAGTAAGGGGTAAAGATAGGGAGGAAGAAGAAATACCAATTGAAGATGAGGAAGTTCCCCATGAGGAAGAGGAAGAGGGAGGAAATTCTTGAGATCACACCCATGTTAGTGAACATGAGACTGATAAAGCACAATCTCAATCCAAAACTAAAAGTAGTAAGAGAAGATGTGTGGCAACTGAATTATCTAGTGATATGAGAAAAATTACCCCTCCCAAATTTGAAGGAAGTACTAGTGGAGATGAGGTTGAATCTTGGTTGATATAAATGGAAAAATATTTGAGATTAGAAACTATTATGAGGTCACAAAAGCTATTTGGGGAGCCTTCTAGTTGTCTGGAGAAGCTTGTAACTAGTGGATGAACAAAAATATGGAATTAGGACTTAGTTCATTAAGGCTAACTTGGAGTGAGTTTGTTGAAATATTTCAAAAAATATGGTTACCCCAACTTTTCTATGATCAAAAGCTCACTTATTTTCAAAATTTGAAGCAAGGAGACTTGTTAGTGAACAAGTATTGGGAGAAATTCACCTGTCTTTTGAGGTATGTTCCTATATATCAAAAAGACAAGTGATTTCGAATCAAGAAATTCATCATGGGATTGAATAATCTAATAGGTGGTGAAGTTGATGTTCACGATCCAACAACCATGGATATAGTTTATGAGAAAGCAGTTAAGTAGGAGAAAAATATTAAAGCTAATTAAACTATTGAGAAAGGATGTTGACTCTTTGTAGTTGTGATAGGTCAAATTTGAGTGTTAGAAAGCGAGCAGCAAGTAAAAGAGTGCAAATAAACACCAAAACAACCTACACCTCAAGATTAGCCTAAGTTGGAAACAAAACAAGATAAAAGCAACAAAATGGAACTTTATACCTTGCATCGAATTGATCCTTTGGTTGGCCCTTCATCTTTGATGTGTATGCTCCTTGGATGGCAAGTAGATGCAAGCTAAATGATGTTGTGAGGATGAGTGCAAGTGGATGAGAACAAGAAAATGGCTAAGTATAAGTTGAGAAACAAAATTGCAAGAGTTTGGATAGCAAAATGATCTCCCTAAAATGAGAGAAAAGAGGGGGTATTTATAGGATTTTTGAGAATTCCTAGAAGAAATGGAGGGTCAAGATTGAGCCACCAAAATATCAAGATGTAGGGCTAAGGTGAGTTGAGAACTCACAAGCCCTCACATCTTGACATGTGGCATGTGATTTAGCCCTAAAAGGTGAAGTGGACATGAGGTGGAAGGAGAAGGACATGACATGGAGGGGGGTACAAAGTACCTTGGGATTGGACAAGATCTCCTCATAAAGGAGGTCCTTGTCCCCATGTGGGTGAGAGGACATGTGAGGAATTAAAAATTCCTCAAATATCTCATGGGGAGATGGGAAAGAATAAAGAATAAGTGAAGGACATGTGGGGAGAAGTGAAGGAATTAAAAATTCCTTTTGGGTGCCTTGGGGGATTAAATGTGAATTAAAAATTCACATGGGGAAGTGGAGTGCCTTGTCCAAAAGGATAAATCCTTTAATAAGGTTGACTTAAGGACATATGCCATAAATAGGATGAGGATTAGGTTAGGCTAATCAAATGATTAAGGTTGTGCAAGTACTCAGTTAGAGGGACTAATGACTCATTAGAAGCAAGTGGGAAATTATGGAGGATGTGACCTTAATGATGGTTAAGGGTGTGCACATGCTAACCCTAGTTAATTAGAAGAAGATGAAGTAATTAAGATGGATTAGGGGACCAACTTGCAAAAGTTGGAGGATATGACCATGAGAGAGAAAAGAGGAAAAAAATGAATTTTAATTTAAAAGGGGAATATGACTAAATTAAATAAAAAGGTATATTCATTTAATTTAGAGGAGGAAGAGGGGTAAAGTATTAAATTAAATACTTTACGATCTTTGTGCAAGATACAGGGTATTAATTAAACAACTGGTTTAATTAATATTGACAGAGGGGATGAGCAATCAGATGAATAAGGAGACGCGTCTGATCATATGGAAGTGATCAAATTGGATGTCTACAGTAGTTAAGATGGAAAAACTAGAGGAAAGTGAGGAATCTATTTCTCAAGAAGTTGAAGAAGGTGAAATGGTGGAATTAGGAGAAATGGATATGGAAAAGTATCCTATTCTTCATAAATTTGTGGATGTCTTTCCAAATGAACTACTTGGAAGTCCTCCCAAAAACTCATGTTTAATTTCACCATTGACTTTGTACCTGGAACAAAACCTATATCCAATCACCCTATAGGATGACCACAACAGAACTTATGGAGCTTAAAGCACAATTAGAAGATTTTTTGTCAAAGGGGCTAATTAAACCCAGTGTTTCACCTTGGGGAGCACCAATAATCTTTGTAAAGAAGAAAGATGGTACACTACGCTTATGTATTGTCACGTCTCAGAATTTGGTGCTACCTAAACCTACTTTATGTGGAAATGATTATGAATTATTGTGTGTGGTAGAATACACATTATTTTATTGAAAAAGATGAAATGCAATGAATATTATTTTATTTTGAAGTGATGCTTGATATAGAAAATGTTATGTTGGAATGATAAATTATATTACTTTGATTTATTTTGGACATTGACCTATTAATGGGTGCCTAAGTTTTCATGAGTTATAGGTTGTTGAAGACCAAGGGTGTGGTTAAGGTAGAGGAGGCTAGCTACCTGGCAAGGTTAAGATGGAATGGTTTCTCTCGCACACACAAACACTTAGTAAATATATAGTTGCATTTTGACTTTCATTTAGTTAATCAATTTATATTGTTTCTTTCTATATAGTTGTTTATTTAATTAATTGGTGGTAGAAATTAAATGCACATAGAAAATAAAAGAAATAGTTTTATTTATTTATTTTAATTATTGATTTCATTTGAAGATTAAATTATTATTATTTATTATTTTGTGGATAATTGTGATGCATGGCTAGAAAATCATGTTTTCTAATTAAAAATTAGTTTTATTTGATAGATTTGAAATAAATCTTGGAAAAGAAAGAAAGATTTTCTAAAAAAAAATAGTGAGATAGAAAACTTTAGAAAATTAGAAAAATTGAAGAAAAGAAGTTAAATTTAGAAAATAAAACAAAGAAAAACAAAGATAGGAAAAAGAGAGAAAATAATAAAAAGGGAATAATCTCTTATTCTTTGGAAATAGAAGATTCATTTTGAACATTAGATACATTTTTCTCAAATTTCAATTTGCAAAACGAAAACCAGGAACAAAAATAGTAGAGTTAGGGAAAATTGGGCAAAGTAGAAGAAGAATAATAGTGGAAAGAAAAGGGGAACAAGAGTGAGCCAAATCAGATAGCGTTTTACTAGATTTTTATTCATTTTCCATTATATTTAACCTTTGGTTGTGTGCGTTGAAAGAATGGAAGAGAAATGAAGTGTTGTCATTGATGTCAACTAGTTAGCTGGTTATCTACTAGTTGTTGATTATATATGTCAAGGATATTGAGAAAATTGTATTAAAAGAAGATTGTTGATTTTGGTGCTTGTGAACTATGTTTTGTTGTGTGTTGATTGAGGTCCGAGAGAATTGTTGCTAGTCTAGAATTCTCTTTGATGAAGTTTTATGGTGTATGGTTCAAGAGTTGTGTTGCCCTTGTTCTATTGAAGTTGGTTTTGGCATTTGGAAGTATCGAGCTTAATTGATCTATGTGTTTTACACTGGTATGGCTGATCATGTGTCAAATACTACTTTCAAAGTTAATGAAGCTCATGTTGGATCTATTATGGATGTCGGTGAAGCATGTGTTTGGGTCACCCTCATTCTAATTCCACCCTAGGATGTTTGGCACTGATCTAATTTGAATTTGAAGTTGGATGGTTGACTTTGTATCTTTTCAAGGTTAGAGACAGTATAAATACAAAATGTGCTAGCAATGAAAATTATACATAAGAAAAGAAGGAAGATACGTGAAAGAGTAGACTTGACTTTGATGGTATTCTTAATGTGTGTGAGTTGAGTGTGTATGATTGTTCAGAGTGAAGCTTAACGTCGAGTTTTCAGATGTAGTGATCAAAAGGCTAACTCTATCATTCAAGCGAGTTGATAAGTGATTGTGGTGGAATCTTCATTGCATTGGGATTGTTGTCTCTCTATAACAAGTATTCTTTGTCTTCTTTGTATCTCTATGGCAATGAGCCCTCTGGGTTGTAGCCCCATGGACAGTGAGTCCCTATTTTAGGTAGTGATCCTTATTTCAGGCAGTGAGCCTTATCTTTGGCAGTGAGCCTTATCTTTGGTAGTGAGCCTTTTTGTAATTAGTTTTAATATTCTCTATAGTGTGAGTTAATCCTCACCATGGTTTTTTCTTCATTGGGTTTTCCATGTAAATTTGATGTTATTGTGTTTGTGGATTTGCATTTTATGGTTAATCACTTAATCAGTTTATGTGTTAGCTCTGGTAATTGAATTTAAGGTTATAATCTATGACAATTGATTCACCCCCCCTCTTAGTTGTCCTATCCAACAATTGGTATTAGATCTTGGTTCCTTGGTGAAGATCTTAACTACTTGAGGAAGGTTCGGGATGGCTAACAAGATGATCTTTGATTATCTGAAGTTTGATAGAACTAACTATAGTATCTAGAAATTATTGATGGAAGAAAATTTGGAGTATTGTGGATTTGATGTAGAGAAACCTTACAAGAATCACTACACTCCTCCTGCAAATGGTCTGAGTACACTTGAGAAAATCAAAGCACATGAAGTGAATAACAAGGCGAAGTTCATTCTGAATAATAGTTTGGTACATTTCGAGTTGATTAAAGTTCAAAATTTGAAGCCAGCTAAGGAAGTATGGGATGCATTAGAAAGAGCACACAATGGTGATGAAAGGGTGAAAGAAGCAAAATTACAGAAATTGGAAACACAGTTTGATCTTTTACACATGTCCAAAGATGAGAATGTTAAAGCTTATGTACATAGATTGGATGAGGTAGTGGTTGGAATGTGATCTCTTGGTGCTATTATAGATGAAACTAGAATTGTAAAGAAGATTCTCAGAACTCTTCCTGATGCTTACAATGAAAAGGTGAGTGTTATTGAGTAGACTATAGATTACAAGACATGTACTAAGGATCTGTTGTTAGGATTTTTGACATCTTATGAAATGAGGAAGCCAAATCTAAGAAGTGGAGGCAAAATAGAAACTGCTTTTAAAGCTACAAGATCTGAAGATCCAGATGAAGAGAACTTTGAAGAAATAGAGGCTAACTTTGTAAGAAGATTGAGAAAAGTATCTGGTAAGTATGAATGTAAATTTCCCTTTAAATGCTTTAGTTGTGGAGAAATTGGTCACTATGCTGCAAAGTTTCTGGAAAGAGCTAAAAAGAATAAACAAAGCTATGAGAAAGAAAGGAAAGGAAAGAAGTTTAACATAGCTTACTATGTTAATGAGAATGCTAGTATTTCAGATGAAGATTTCAAATATGAAGATCTTGATGACAATGAATGGTTGTTCTTGGCAATTAAAGATGAACCTACTTCTACTAATTCAGAAAGACAGTCAAGGGAAAGTCCTTCAGAAAAGGAGAAGGAGAAGGAGAAGGAGAAAAATGAAGGTACAATTATCTCTACCCTACATGCTAAAGAAAAAAATAATTTTTGGGTAGTTGATAGTGGTTTTTCACAGCACATGACTGGTGACAAGAGTAAGTTTGTGAAACTTGAAAAATATGATGGAGGTCTGGTTATGTTTGGAGATGATATTGGTGCTAAAATCTATGGGATAGGTTCAATAAGTTTTGATGGAAATCATCATACTAATGATGTCTACTTTGTTAAGGGTTTAAGGCATATTATGTTGAGTGTTGGTCAAATGTGTAGAAAGGGATATAATCTTGTGTTTAAGAATGAGAGGTGTGAGATCTGGAAAGGATCCAAAACATTGATTGCTACAGGAAATAAATTTGAAGGGAATATTTATCAACTTAAAGGTGGTGATGGACAATGTTTTATGACTCAGATAAATGACAACTGATTATGGCATAGGAGAATGTGTCACATGAATTTTGATAACTTGACAAGGATTAGTACTGTTCAAGTTGTGAGAGATCTACTGAGAATTACAAATCCAGTAAATGCTATTTGTAGGAATTGCTAGTTTAGGAAATAGACAAGAAATCATTACAGATTAAGAGAAAAATCTACTATTGGATTGCTTGATTTGGTTCATACAAATCTTTGTGGTCCTATGAGAGTGTGAAGCCTACTTGGTGAAAGGTACTTTATGCTTTTAATTGATGATTATTCTAGATATACATGGGTTACATTTTTAAGAGAAAAATCACAAGCATTAGATAGATTCAAAGCATTCAAGGGTATGGTTGAAATGAAGTGAATTTGAAGATAAAATTCTTGAGATCTGACAGAGGTGTTGAATTCACCTCACATGAGTTCAATATGTTTTGCGAAGTGAATGTAATAAAGATATAATTATTTTCTTCGAGAACTCCTCAACAAAATGGAGTTGTTGAAAGGAAAAATAGAACAGTTCAAGAAGCTTCTAGGTTAATGATTACTGAAGTTGGATTACCAAAAGTCTACTAGAAAGAATCTATTCACACTACTGTGTATGTATTCAATCAAGTTTAGGAAAGAGCAAACAATACAAAGACTCCCTATGGCATGAAATAATTATGATAGTTAAATATTTCAAGGTATTCGGAAGCAAATGCTATATCATAAGAGATGAGGAAACCTTAGGAAATTTTGATGCAATAAGTGATGAAGGAATATTTCTTGGTTACTCTATTAGAAGCAAGGCATATAGATGTTTCAACAAAATATTGAGGAAGATTGTGGAAAGCTCGAATGTGAAGGTTGATGAAACAATGAAGAATTCTATTGATATTGATTGATATGTGTCTGATGAACATGATTGTGCAAGAATAGAAGAAATTGAAGAAGAACATGATAGAGATGAGCAGAAAGAGCAAAATGAAAGAGAAGAATATGATCTGGTAATGTCCCCTAGAACACCACAAAGTATGTATAGAGGAATCATTCAAAAAATTAGATTATTGGAGACAAGACAAAAGGTGTGTTAACTAGAAGCAAAGTTGTTGAAGTAAATTTGTGCTTATTATTTGAAATTGAGTCGAAGTCAATAAGTGAAGTCTGTGAGGATCACTAGAAGAAAGCAATGAAAGAATTTTTGTAGATTGAAAAGAATCAAACTTGAGAATTGGTCCCAAGATCGACAAACAAAAATATCATTGGATCAAAATTGGTATTTAGAAACAAGTTGGATGAGAATGGGAAAGTGGTTAGAAACAAAGCAAGACTTGTGTGTAAAGGCTACTCACAAGTGGGAGGTATAAATTTTTAGCAAAATTTTTCCCCGATAGCAAGAATGGAAGCTATAAGGATGTTGTTGGCATTAGTTGCTTATAAAGATTTCAAAGTCTATCAGATGGATGTCATATCAACATTTTTGAATGGTGAACTAGATGAAGAGGTCTACATGGAACAACTAGAAGGATTATAGTTAACAGATCAACCGAATATGGTGTGTAGATTGAAGAAAGCCTTATATGGACTGAAGCAATCTCCTAAAGCTTGGTATGCAAGGTTAGATAAGTATTTGAATCAACAAGGATTTAACAAAGGTACGAAAAAACAATAATTTGTATTTGAAGACTGAGGATGACAAAATCTTGGTTGTAGTAGTATATGTTGATGACCTTATCTTTGGAGGTAATAATAAGATGTGCAAGATGTTTATGAAAGAAATACAAAAGGAATTTTAAATTTATATGATTGACAAGGTGAATTTCTTTCTTGGGCTATAGATTAATCAAATAGAGAAATGAATTTTCATTTCACAATCTAAGTATGTGAGAGCAATGTTGAAGAAATTTGGGATGGACGGTTCCAAATTGGTAAGTACTCCCATGATGACTGGATGCAGTTGAGAAAAGATGATGATTCACCTAAGACTGATCAGAACAAGTATAGATCTATGATTGGTGGACTACTGTATTTGACTGCTACTAAACCGGATATTATGCACATGGTTTGTCTTGTTGCTAGATTTCAAGAAGATCCAAAGGAAACACATGTTACTGTAGTTAAAAGAATATTCAAATATTTGAAAGGAACTCTGTATTATGGATTATGGTATCCTAAAGATACTGATTTTACACTCAGTGCTTATATAGAAGCAAACTAGGCCAAAATTATAGATGACATAAAAAGTATAAGTGGTGGTGCATTCTTTCTTGGATGTAGATTGGTGGCATGGTTGAGTAAAAAGAAAGATTCAATCTCTTTGTATACTGTTGAAGCTGAGTATATTGTTGTTGCAGCGTGTTGTACACAAGTCTTATGGAATAAATATACATTGAAAGATATCATAGTGCTACATGATGATCCTGTTTCAATCTTATGTGATAACACAAGTGCAATTAATATTTCAAAGAATCCTATGATGCACTCGAGAATGAAGCATATATCTATTGGATATAATTTCTTAAGAGAGAAGGTTATGGAGAATGAAGTCAAGCTTGAGTATGTTTTGACAAAAGATCAAATTGTAGATATATTTACAAAGGTTCTTCCTAAAGATACTTTTGAGTATCTTTGGGATAAGCTAGGGGTTATTGCCCATATCTTTATAAACTAAGATGCATTAGTTCAGTGAATTAATGATTCTATCTTTTGGACTGATGTTTGTTGGTGGCTACCCTCAGGGGGAGTAGGCAAATTTTCTAAGTGTTGTGTATTTTGTTTTTATGTCAAAGGAAGTTTCAATGGACATATATTTTTCCTTTTCCATTGATGTCAAAGGGGGGGAGAGAGCATGTAAAAAGGAAAAGAAAGTTAATAAGAGAAAGCAAGTAATGAGGAAGACGATCTTCTAAATGGTGAGAAGTAGAAAGAAAAATCTTGAGAAGTATTTTCAAAACAGGTATGGTGTCTTTGATGGTTTTTCACATCATGTGTTTCCATCAATGACAAAGGGGGAGATTGTTGCAAGAATGGAAGAGAAATGAAGTGTTGCCATTGATTTCAACTGGTCAGCTAGTTATCTACTAGTTGTTGTTGATTATATATGTTGAGGATATTGATAAAATTGTATTAAAAGAAGGTTATTGGTTCTGGTGCTTGTGAACTATGTTTTTTTGTGTGTTGATTGAGGTCTACGAGAATTTTTGCTGGTCTGGATTTCTCTTTGATGAATTCTTATTGCATATGGTTCAAGAGTTGTGTTGCCTTGGTTTTATTGAAGTTGGTTTTGGCATTTGGAAGTATCGAGCTTAATTGATCTATGTGTTTTACACTAGTATGGCCAATCGTCTCAAGCACTACTTTCAAAGTTGATGAAGCGTGTTGAATCTATTATGGATCTCGATGAAGCATGTGTTTGGGTCACTCTCATTCTAATTCCACCCTAGGATGTTTGGCACTGACCTAATTTGAATTTGAAGTTGGATGGCCGACTTTGTATCTTTTCAAGGTTGGAGATAGTATAAATACAAAATGTGCTAGCGATGAAAATTGTACATAAGAAAAGAAGGAAGATAAGTGAAAGATCATATGTGAATTTGATGCTATTCTTAATGTGTGTGTGGTTGTTTAGAGTTAAGCTTAACGTTGAGTTTCCAGATGCAGTGAGCAAAAGGCTAACTCTATCATTCAAGTGAGTTGATAAGTGATTGTGGTGGAATCTTGATTGCATTGGGATTGTTGTCTCTCTATAACAAGTCTTCTTTGTATCTTTGTGGCAGTGAGCCTTATCTTTGGCAGTGAGCCTTTTTGTAATCGGTTTTGATATTCTCTATAGTGTGAGTTAATCCTCACCATGGTTTTTCCCTCATTTGGTTTTCCACGTAAATCTGGTGTTATTGTGTTTGTGGATTTGCATTTGATGGTTAATCACTTAATCAGTTTATGTGTTAGCTCCAGTAATTGAATTTAAGGTTATAATTTGTGACAACTAATTCACCCCAACTCTTAGTTGTCCTATTCAATAGTGTGAATAAAAGTTTGGAATAATCTTCTTTTTTTATATGAAAGGATAAATCTCGTCTGGATATCAAATGATTATGATTTTTGAATTAAACTCATTTCTTTTTCTGTATAAAAATAACTGAGTTCATGGTTGAACTAGATTTATGTATTTTATTTCTTTTGTAATATATATATATAAATATCGATATATATATATGTATATATATATAGCTTCATATATATATATATCTTCATATATATATATATATATCTTCATATATATATATATCTTCATATATATATATATATATATATATCTTCATATATATATATATATATATATATATATATATCTTCATATAGATATATATATATCTTCATATATATATATATATATATATATTTTACTCTATCAGGAAATATCATTGACTGTATTCATAATTCTGAATATAATTTATTGAACAGAAGATAAACTTGTCATTTTTGATAAATTCTTCATTTTTTGAAATCGTAGTTTCATTGAATGGAAATATTTTTGAAATGAATAATTATAAGAGTTTGAATGGCCTATGGGAAAGGCTTCATTGTGGAACACAAATGCCCTTCCATAGGCCATGACCTGTGGAATGGGCGTTTCCATCCACAAGCAATGCTTCCTTGTGAGGCTTGCGACCCCCCCTCTTGCTTCTATGGCTAAAAATCATTAAACTTTACTGTTTTATCTTGTTAAGTTCACTTCTTATGCGCCTATGATTTTGTAAGTAAATACTCATGCTTGTATATATATATATATGTATGTATATGTATGTATGTATGTATGTATGTATGTATGTATGTATGTATGTATATGTATATGTCACTGTTTATATAACAAAATATAAGTTGCTATTTGAAACTCCATTTGATTTGTGTTTGCAAAAATAATATTTCCAGAATATGTAATTCATATTTATATGTTTGTGTGTGTGTGTGTGTATTACTCTATTAGAAAATAGCATTGAATGTATTCATAATTTTGTATATAATCTACTGAACAGAAGATAAACTTGTCATTTTTTATAAATTCTTCATATTTTGAAATCATTGTTTCATTGAATGGAAATCTTTTTGAAAGGAATAATTATAAGAGTCTGAATGGCCTATGGGAAAGGCTACACTATGGAAAAATTAGTAAATTGATTGAATTGAGTAAATGTTGGATGCGTTGTTAAATATAAACAACTTATTTTTCTTATAGTTATTTGATTTAGTTGAATTTGTAATATAGATGGGCATGCAAATCTATATAATGAACTTTGGAGTAAAAAGCGTGTTTATGAAAGAACTTATTATTTTAGAGAATGTTTGAAAACTTAAAAAAACTTAAGAGATTCTTTATTTATTATGTCTATGAAATTAGTTCTGGGATAGGATGTTGAATGTGGGCTCCCAAAGATAGTAATTTACTTTTTCTAAATCACATTATGTTATTTATTGCTTGGCCAAGCTACTGTACTAGTGAAATAGATGGTTTGAAAAACCTATATTTTATATTATATATGTCTCTATCACATCCTATATGCGAGTATTATGTTATTCTAGTTTAGGAATTGCATATAGGCATCAGGCATGCATTGAGAGATTCCCTCTCACTTGATAGTGTTCCAGGTTGCTAAGCTCCTCACGCAGGGTCGATGCTTTCTTCATGTTAGGAAGAAATTCAAGGAAGTTCAGTACTTCGTGGTTGGGCATAAAAAGTGCCTTAACTTCACTCTTGGCCTTGGCTCATGAAAGACCATAAGATTCATGGAAGTTGAGGATAGAGATTCTTTTATTATATGGATATACTTCTTTGTATTATACTTGTATGACTTGCTTAGCTAATCTGTAATGTATATTTACCTTCATGGAAGTAATTGTTGTATTGATACAAACTTACACTTGTAACATTGAAATAGATGTAAAGTGACACCCTACTGGTATATGAGATTTGTACATCATTATTGTAACTTGCTATGGTGCAATTATAGATAATTTTATTTAATATATGTATCACTTTCCTTATTTGGGAAAAACAATTCTCTTGGAATACTATTTTTAGTATGTGAATTTTATGCACTTTACATTTGGTAGATTAGAGCATTTAGGTTCAACTCTTGGACCCTAGGGCTCATTGTGAAATTGTGTATAGGATATGTTAGTAATAATACATTATTTCTTATGTCGAAATGGAGGGAGCATCAAGAACACAAGGGTGAATCAACAAAACCAAACATAATAAGAGGCCTAGGTCACCAGGTGAAAAAGAACAACCTATAGAACCCAAGGAAAAGGAGGTGAAGAATGACAAAAGAGAGGGACCAGAGACATTGGCAGAAGTGCTTAAGCGTATTTTCCTTGGGAAGAAGAAAAATAACAAGGAAGCAACAATGAACAAGAGGGCCAAAAGTAAATCCTTGAACCACCAGGATTTTCCTATTAGATGTGTTCAAGGTGCAACCATGCCGAATGAAGAAGAGATTAAGGAGTGTTCACAATTGAACCCAACTTCCAAATTTGTAAACCTTGAGTCTGAGGAGGAAGAGGAACCAAAATAGTTTCCTTTATCCGAGAATGATATCTAAATTTATGATTTGGGAAAATAAGAACTTCTATATAGAATAAGGATGTAAGAATCCAAAAGTAAATAAAATGAGATCTTGTAAATATTTTGGGAAAATTCAATGGTATTTGTGTCAATTGATATGAAATATAATACTAGTAGTTGTTTGGAATAATCTTTCATTATGAATGCAATTAGAGTTTGTGAAGAATTGTATGTCTAGGCCAAGATGACTAAGACATGGTGAAAACCATGAAGTGATGATGCAGGAATAGAGAAATATTTTGAGAAAAGAGACCTTTCTGAGGACATAAAGGGTGAATGAGTTTATTACAAAAGGGATAAGTTACAAGATTGCTAGAGGAAAAATAAAAATATTATGACAAGTAGGAAAAGAACAATCACCTACAACTAATAATGGTTTAAACTTTAGATGATCCTTTAAGGAAGAAGAGAATCCAAGATGGATGATTAAGGGAAAGAATGTTTATAATGATAATGGTATTATACTATGAGTAAGCTGATTTTCAAGCAATTCATTTTCTTTTCCTAATTAGGATGTGAGTATGAATCCATGTGAATCTTTGGTGAATGCATGTTAAGCTGCCTTAGGGATCTTCGATATGGACCTAGGACAAAAGTTGGTCAGATAAGTTATTGATATTGTGGAACCTTATGATTCCTATATACTAGATTTATATTTATGATAATTATGCACTTTGTGAGAGTGATGCATTGTGTGAGTGATGCACTTTGCATATATTGTGTGAGTAATACACTTATGATTATTTTATATATTTTGTGTGTAATGCACTTATGATTGTATTATATTTTTGTGGGAAATGCACTCAAGTTTGTTTCTATATTGTGCTAGAGATTTTATACATACCTTGTGACAATAACACACTTGAATAATTATTGTTTTCATATCTCGTGTACATGTGTAGTATGCATAAGTAAATTATTGTCTCATGTGAGTGATGCACCTTGAGACAATACTCATATGTTGTGTGAATGAGAAATTTATGTAATTATTGTGTGAGTGTTTCATTAATGCATTATCCATATGAATGGTGTATCCCTGTAAAGTGGGAATTGGTAATTGCTCTTAGCTGTGAGAGTGAGGTGTTTAGATATCTTGGGTTGTGGATGTTCGCTAGTGTATGACTATGTGTTTCATTGCATCGTGATTGTGATTTCCCTTTTAATGGGATAAAACTTTTGTTGTTTGGCATCTTCATTGATGTTGCTTTGGTTAAGTAAAAGGATCTCATGTTTTGTGTGACTGGAATCTTAGATGACTCGTTGTTTGCCATGACTGAATGTATTCTCTTACTTACCTTAGATTTTGGAATCCAGGTATAGTTTAGTATTGTACTCTCTCTCTTGTTACTAGAGTTAGTCAGGTAGTTCATGTGTTATGTAACTTGAGAAATTTGATATTTTATTTTATTTTATTGACTTTGATTAATTTAGTAAATGTTGTTAAGGCTAGCATTGAATTTTTATTTATTTTTATGAGTAAGTATAGCCATCAAATTTTTGATACTTATTTATCTTGTGACCTTATGTTCATGTGCAAATTATTGTTAAAATGACGTACATTTTATGTCTTATTGTTGAAATCAAAATTTTCTTTCCTTGGTTTTGATTTATTTTCTTAATGGTGGCTATGCTTGAATGTCTTAAGCTGCTGGTCAAGTTTCATGTTATGTTCTCTATCATGTCCATGATGTACCTCCAATAGATTTTATGAGGGAGTAGAATATGGAGAATGCACTAGTTCTTGTTGTGTATGCTGCTATAATTATGATAGATTGAAATTCCTTGATTCGTTGTTAGATGCAAGTGATTATTGTCTGAAATGTCGAGAAAGTTTTGAAACAGTTGGTGTTGCTATGGAATTTGAGAATATGCTTAAATGTTGATTTCTAATTATATATATATGACTCTAAGGTATGAGAGAACTTGTTTTGCATATGATGAAATAATAGGTAATGGTAGAAAGAATGTTAGTTGAGAAATCCAAGTAGTTGTGTATTGGACTTCAGTTAAAGATGGATAAATAGAGAAAAAAAGGATAACAAATTCTAAAGGATAAAGACAAGGTAAAGATAGATATGAAAGAAAAGGAAGTAAGAATTCATGTGATTATAAGTCAAATGTGACATAGAAGAGTGTTAGGTACTAGTGTATTAATAGGAGGATAAGGTAACAAGATTCAATAATGCAAGCACTGTAATTGGAAGAAAATGGATTAGAGTTCAGTTTTGGAAAAAATGTAAAGTAGTAGTGTGTAGTAAGACATGATGTTACAAAGGGATAAAGGAATTTATTGGATGGTAATTTAAGCTAGAACAAACCAATAGTTAGTAATGGAAGTAAATTTAGAAGGATAGAGAAGAATGAGTGTAGATTGGTTGAGGAAATTATATTATAGCGAGATGAAAGAAAGGATGGGAGGATACTTGGAAGAGATGAATAAAAGAGATTATGAATCAAAATAAGGTGAAGGTATAAACTGTAATTCAAGTTCGAATTGAGGCAATGAAACATAGATAATGGATAGTGCAATAGATGAAGAATTATATGCAAATAATGATAGTAATGAGCAAAGTACACAAAAGGTACAAGGGTATATGCATGTGAAGTTCAAAACCTGATTTATCAAAGGAAAAGTGGATAGCAAGTGTCCTAGTCTTAGAGGAGTTGTATGCATGATGGTTGGTTTTGGCCTAGATGGTGCACTATTGGAGAATTTTTTATTGTTTCGAGACCTCAACCTAGTGTTGGTTAGGAGGATTGATCTTTTGTGAATATGTTGTGTTTTTCCAAAATTTTGATACTTGATTTGTGCTTGTATGTGTCTATGATGGACTATGATTTATGCCTCGTCTAGTGGGCATCAAAAGTGTGATTAATTTCCTTATGCTAGAATGTTGTGATGGCATAATTTTTATAGAAAAATTTCTAGGTGCACCTTCTTCCAAAAGAAATTTCAGTATCGTGGTCATGTGATTATGGTTGATGGAATAACAATAGATCCTGCTAACATAAAAGTAGTACTTGATTGGCTAGTGTGAAAGAGTTTACCTGAGGTTAGAAGTTTTCTGGGTTTGGCAGGTTACTGTTGGAAGTTTGTGGAATAAATTTTCCTATTACTTCATTACAAAGAAAAGGGAAAAAGTTTGAGTATTTTGAAAAGTGTCAAGAAAAATTTGACCTACTCAAGGAGAAGTTAACTATGACACTAGTCTTGAAGGTACCCAATCCATAAGGAAACTTTATTGTTATTACAGATGCATGGGGTGAAGGATTAAGTGGAGTCTTGATGCAAGAAGGGCGAGTTATAACTAATGAATCAAGAAATTTGAAGCCCTATGAGAAAAACTATGCATCACATGATTTAGAGCTAGCAATGTAGTTCATGCATTACAAATGTGGAGACACTATTTGATGGGTAAACCATTTAAACTTAAGATAGATCATCATGGTCTAAAGTATATTTTCACCCAACCCAACCTCAATGCTCCACTGAGGAGATGGCTAGAGCTAATAACCAATTACAACTTCAACATTAACTACATAAAGGGAAAATAAAATTGGGTTGTCAATGCTCTAAGTTATAGGAGGCATATCACTTCATTAGTAGTAATTCAAACCGACTTTAAGGACCAAGTGTTGCAAAAATCCAAGGGCGATGAGTACTAAAGTCAAGAAAGAACTCTCAAATAATCCATAGGACACAAGGTATGAAGAATTCCATTTTGAACCTAGTGGATTGTTAAGGTTTAAAGGAAGGATGTACGTGCCTAATTTTGAAGAATTAAGAAACTTGGTTTGGAAAGAAGTTCACAATGCACCATACTCTAGACATCCAAGTATGACCAAGATGTTGGAAGATGTGAAGCCTTTATACTTTTGGAAGGGAATGAAGTGAGATGTTTCCAATTTTGTAGCAAAGTGTTTAGAATGTCAAAGGGTAAAGACAAAACATCATCACCCTACAGGACTTTTGTATGCTCATGATGTTCTTGAGAGCAAGTGACAAGTCATAAGTATGGAATTTGTGCAAGGCTTACCCATGTCTAGGAACAAGCATAATGTCATTCTTGTGGTCATGGATAAGCTGACCAAGGTAGTACATTTTATTCCTAGAAATTTAATGCATGGAGCTCTTGTCATAGCACAAAATTTTATTCAAGAAGTGTTTAGGTTGCATGGAATTCGTGAGAATATCATGTTGGATAGGGATGCTCGAGTGACTTCTAGGTTTTGGAAAACCTTGTTTTCTTCACTTGGTACCTAGTTGAATATTAGTTCAACATGTCATCCAAAGAATGATGGTCAAACTGAAAGAGTTAACCAGGTACTTGAAGATTTATCAAGGATGTATTGCATGGATCAACAATACAAATGGGAAGATTACCTACCATTGGTGGAGTTTGCATACACCAATTCCTATCATTCTGCAATTAAGATGGCCCCATTTGAAGCATTGTATGGTCGAAAATGTCATACTCCTATAAGATGGGATAAGCTTGAAGATAGGGTAATCCTAGGACCAGAAATGTTGTTGAAAATGGAAGAGAAAGTTAGAATTATTAAGCAAAGATAGGTGGAAGCTAATGATAGACAAAAATGTTATGTAGATTCCAAGTGTGTACCCAAAAATTTCTCAATAGGAGAAAAGGTTTTGTTAAGGGTTAACAATCATAAGAGTTTTATTAATTTTAGGAAATCATCCAAATTAGCTCCATGCTATGTACCTTTTGAGGTTCTTGAAGAGATTAACCTTGTTGTGTATCGAATTACCTTGCCACTACCTATTACTCAGACACACAATGCCTTTCATGTCTCTTACCTTAAGAAGTATATCCAGGTGATAATCATGCCATAGATTGGATTGATTTATAGGTTCAGGACCCAGGGGTGGTAACAATCGAGCCTCTCAGAGTGCTTGGAACACTTAAGCTTCACTTATGAAATAGATAGGTTTTGTAATGCAAAGTCAAGTGGGATCGGTATGTAGAAGATTCAGCCACCTAGGAAGACTATGTTGAGATCAAGCATAATTTTCCTAATGTTTTAGATGATTTTAAGAGTTCTTGAAAACTATATTGTTCTGTCTCTTTTGTTTTATTGTTTGAGTCAGATCAAGGATGTTGATTCACAAGGGGGCGATATGTTACACCCCATTGTGCTATTGCTTATTTAATTTTACCTAGCTATGTGAAGATGCTTTAAATGTGTGTGTTTATGCTTTATGAAATTCAAAAATATAATAAATGAATATTTGATTCAAAAGAAGTTATGAAATGATTATGTTTATGAAATATATGATGCAAGAGGTTTTAATTGATTCAACTTACTACATTTTCTATGTACTAAGTTGGATGCAGGGATAGATTCAATCCTCTAGAAGAGAGGGGAAGTATCACTTAGGAGAGGAGTATTGGTTGGGTAACCCTTAAATGAGTCTAACTGAGCTTTCACGCACTCACTTCTAAGTTTAGTCAATTCTAGTCTATAAGCTTGGAAAAGGTAAGTTACCTGAATCTTGTTTGGGGATGAACTAGGAGTGGTTATGGGTTTGTTTGTGATCATTCTTGAATTAGATCAAGTGTTTAAGTTTTTTTCAATTATGAGTTCTTTTTAATGTGTTTCCATTTGATCAATGTGATATATACATTAAATATATATACATATATGTGTACATGTCTACAATGAACTCATGCACATGAGTATACATAGATAGACATATCTATGTATGCCTATGGATGGAATACCCATATGCATGGGAACATTGAACAAACAAGTAGATATATATATGTATATGCATATATACTTCATGTATATATGTCAATTGATGTTGTTTAAAATTATATGTTTGTAGGCAATGTCAAATAAATATGCAATCTATATGTGTACATATATATATTGATATATGCGTATGTATCAACGTAATGGAAACATCCATACGAGTGTATTGATACATATATAAATATACATATGTATATATGCATATATATTTATACATGTGCATTATTATATGGAATGAATGAATATATCTATATGAATTTGAATATTGAATGATGCATATTATAATCATATAAGTTGATAAATTTGTATATATATATACACACATATATAATAACATGTCATGTTATTAATATATATATGCACATATATGTATATTATATATGAGTATTGATAGCGCTATTTAAATATTATAAATGTTGACAGTTCTACATATTTTATTAAGCACATGAAATGTATTTAACACATTTCATACATATTAAGTTAAGCGCATAAGACTATACACTAATGTTTAAAGATTGAGCCTGCTATTTATTCAAGTAGGAAATGCTATAATATGCGTGCATGGATATAGACCAAGGCTATTTCTTGGTATTAAATGTTGACTAAGTCAACGTTGGGTGTAAACCAATCTGCAATGCATGAAATAAACATTGACTGAATCTAAGAGCTAAATGTAGACCAAAGGAATAAGAAACATGCTATTTTGGTGGTGCCAAACTAAGAAAGAGTGAACCAAGTAGAAGTCTTTACCTGCAATACAAATTACAAATGTGAAGCAATGAGAATATATGAATTAGTCAATTTTGAGAGTTGGCCAAATAAGTCGATTTGTAGGAAACCATGACCTTTCATTTCTACTGATCATTCTTGCTATCTAGATTTATGAGTCGACTCATTCCTTTGTTGGGTATGTGTTCACTGTATATATATATTTTTTCTGTTGCCACCTTTTGTTATCTTTGTTGAGTCGAGTTAGGATGTGTCAATTTCATTACCCTGTTTCTAGCCTTCAGTTGCTGATTCTTTTGTATAAATAGATGGGCCTTTCACCTCCTTTGGGACAAATCTTGCTTTCTAAGTTTTGATTTTCTGAGTGTTACTCTATGACAATATCTACCTGTGAGTTTGAGAGGTTTTTGGTGAGATTTTAGTGAGGTTTATTGAGAGAGATCTTGTGGGATTTAGTCAAGGGAAGGATTAGAAATCTATTGGTGGAGGTTGTGCTAGGAAACTAGAATGATCAATTGGAGCTATCTGATTACAGGCATTCTAGTTCTCTTTAATTTTTTGGTTTAAGTTGAAAATATTGCTTGTTTATGAGTGTTGCTTGAATTGTTTGAAATAGGAAAAGAGTTGCCTATGTGATTTTTTATACCCATATAAGGGATTTATCTTAGCATACTATGTATGTAGATATAAATGTTATGTGTTCTACTTTAGGCTATGTTAATACATGCTTAAATAGTTATAGCTTGTTTGAAAGGGAGTTAGCATGGATTACTTTATGTTTCGATTTGGTTATCATAGAGTAATGTTAAGTAAGAGGAAATAGGTTCTTCCTAGGGTTAAAGATAACCCAATGGAGGGAATTTCCTATGCATAGAATATATGTGATCTTAACAAATTGAGCTAAAGAGGTGTGTGAATAGGAAGACATTCACTCTAAATTCAAGGTGATGAATGTACTTTGGCCAAAGTAGTGCAAGTTGCCACTGTTTACACTATCAATTCATTGTGTCCTAGTTAGACTTTCTAGTCTAGGATCCTCATACTCGTAGGTAAAATCTATTGTATGATTAAGTTCTAGTTTGTAGGACACAACACTAAGCTTGAGGAAAGCTAGTATTATGGGGTTATCCAAGAAATCTCTTCGTCGATGGGTAGGGCCATCTTACTTGATAGGTAGATGTGAGGGGGACCGTAGTAAGTCCATGGTTAACAGAAAAATGCTTGAGTGATGCTTCTCCTCGTTAGTTGGCAACCGAAGATTTGAAGGTGGAGAACTTGGATCATATGTATTTCTAGTGCTGGAAGCTCAGGAGAGCTATGAATGTTACTTGGTATCTGTTTGTATGAAAAGATGTAAACATGAATGTTGTACTTGAGTTTATTCTATATGAAATCAATGTTATGGTCCAATATTTTGTCAAATTACAATGGAATGCAATGGAAGTTTGAAATAGTGTTTATTTCATATGTGCATGTAATTTACATTTTAGAAAAGAAAAATTTATTGCTAGATTATGGCTTCATGATTATTCACTTGTTGGTTAAAACTTAGGAAAATGTTTGAGTAGAATATTGGGCATGACAACTATATCTTATCGACGGGCCATCGATCCATACCTTGATAGGGATTCCACACAATGTTGCTAACCCCTAGCTCATCCATGATCTGTCTCTAGAATTTAGTAAATTGTTGAACCTCTACAGCCGCACTAATGGGTATGCATGGGATTGCAACAGGTCACCTATGATCCATCAGGGGAAGATGACTAGGCGTGTGCAAGTGATATGCTTGAAATCCCACACTAAAGGAGCATACATGGAGTCAAGTTTTGATGCTCATAATGCATGTATCACCCGAGGCCATGATATAGATGGACCAACAATGCTCCTCTCCTCCATATTTTTGATATAATGTATGAGGCCTGCGTGCAAGTGGGAGCCTCATCCGTCTTTGGCCACTCAAAGTGCCATCATCGTAATCATGATGTGATGGACCAAGGGCATCGTCACTCATCCTTGCTCTAGCCATCGTAGGTAGATGTGCTCGGTCATGTCTGAAGGAACCACCTAGGCAATGCAGTGAAGCTGGTCATCTTGGATATCCTGTGGTGTGTGTGGCTCATCTAGTGAAATCCTCTCCCTATGAATGAGGAGGCGTAAGATATGGTAGACATTTATCAATGTGATTGTCATCTCCCCTGTAGGGAGATGGAACAACATGGTGTCAGCGTCCTACCTCTCCATCAATGCCATCAGTGCTACAGGGTGGAATCTCATCTTGGGCATCTTGTACATCCACCAGAGGCCAACTTGACCTAACAGACTCCGTTCATGAGCTACGACGTCTCCTATGTAGCTACGTAGGAGTGATAGTATAAGGTCACCTATATGCTCTCGAACCTTTGGAAAAATTCTAATAATACACTAATCTATCATGTAAAATCCTACACATTTTTTTATCTACACCTATTCTAAACATGCCAAACATTGAATTCTTAGCATAATTTTCATTTCTAACTCTAAGGACGCTAGTGAATCCCTAAGATGTCAGCGTGTCAGGCGGATGCCAATGTCAATTCATCCCTAAGATGAATGCATGAGCCCCCTTGGATGCCAACACACACCTGGGATGCCTACATTTCCCTAATTCTTCCTACTAAAATTTAATGCATAAAATAAAAGCGAAATCATTAATTTTGGCCTACCTCGTCTAGGGGCTCGTCGCTCTCTACGGTGGTGCAAAGCTCCTCTATGCGTGATGGCTTAAACTCTCATGAATGAGGCATTTTTTCTAAAGCTCTATAGAACTCTGAGCAAAAATCCTTGTTGTGAATAGTGAAAGTGACCCTTTTGGGGCCCACCTAGTGAGTATATAGTCGAGTTTTTGCCTATTTTTGATTTTTTTTTGTGGCAGTTCAGATTTGACTACCTTCTTGTTTTTACCCTCTTGGCTTGGGGAAAAAACATGAGAGGGCATATATTCACATCTTTATCAATTTTTTTCTTCGATTCACTAACATTTTCTTAAGCATTCTTCTTGCCAAAGTAGCTCCTTTCATTTTTAGACTTGACAATTTTTTAATTTTGCAACCAAATTCTCAAGTTAGATGCTATAGATTTTCATTGAGCACTCTGGAAATCATTCATATTGACCTTTGCAACCTTTACAATATCCTTTTTCAGGGAAATTAATGCACTTATTGTATTTAATATTTTATGTATTTTTAGCTACTTTAGTGTAGTTGATTCATCTAAGCAATCAACTCACTAAAGTGGGGGAAAAATGTAGTGTTGAAAATTGCACCCTAGGTTAATTTCACACTTACACATGGTGCTCGGTGCCTTCATGACAAAATCCATAATCAAGATTTCACTTTTTTGATCTCATGGATGGCGATGATGAAGCATTTGTAGCTTGTGGTTTGAATTTCAGAGGAAATTGGTTGGACGACAACATGAAGTGAAGATGTCTTTGTAGCGCACAAACATCCTGCTAAATTTTGAAATTCAAATGGGAATATTCCATACAATTCATTTGTGACACATCTCCCAGTGACCAAATATGACTGTAATGATTCTTCCTACCCAGTCCAAGACAAAACTTTCCTTTCTCTCTCATTTTCGGGGGTACTGAGAACATTTTTGGACTTGGAGCTCTCTTCTCACTCTTAGCAAAACTTTGCCAAAATATTCTCACAAGTTGCAACAACAAAGACTCCTCTTGCACACAATCTCATCACATCTATCGTCTCAAGAGAGGGCCATAGCTATTGGTAATAGTCTCTTTCTCAAGTCATTTTATCAATCTTATCTATTATCATACTTAATTGATCTCATATAGCATCTTTTAATCGTGATAGGGGTTCTCCTCCATAGTGGGGTTTGCTTCTATCACACGTCTATTTTATTTTTATGCATTCAAATCTTGTCTAGTCGTCCATGGAGGTGGAAACACTGAAGCACGAGTTTTACTAAGGAAAACCCCTATACAACCCCTAACATTTTTCCTCGTCTCCATGTGTGCTTTATTTGTATAAACGATAATGCAGGTGCATAGACATCCTTACAACGCATTATTGTCTGAGGCCGAACTTCACCCATATGGTACAACATTCTATATATTATGTAATTTTTATTTCTGTAGACTAAATATTTTTACCATTTAGCACCTATAAGTTATTTAAGATTTTTAGTTATACTCATTGTTAAACTTAGCTTAGATTTTTAAGTTTTAAAACATTTCTATTTCCAGTTCATTTGAGCCGAGTTGATCGAGGTAGTTGAGAGATAATTTTCCCCTTGAGATCCCAGTATCTTGAGGGTAGAAAATTCCCCCCTCTACACTGTATTAGTAATTTTGAGTGCATGTAGATTATGTATATCTTGATAGATAATAATTATTCAACAAAATGTCTATCAAGACCCCAATGAACCAAAACTAACAAACTAAAAACTATGAAGATTTTATCTTATTACAAAAGAAAGGCCAATTTCTACCATCAAAAAATCAAATCAATATCAATTCAAATGCATGGTGCAACATAGCTTAACACTACAAATATTTTGGGAATGATAAACTGTATGCTATCTATGGTATCCACCATACCCACATATCAACCTATGTTGAGGCCCTTGTCGATGCATCGACTACAAAGGACTTCACCCATTATTTTTTTGGAAGGAAGTATTGGAGCTTTATAACATGAAAAATGTGCTACTTAAAATTGAAATTAGATGTTTCACTTTATGAACTTGAATCTAATGGGTGACACTTGGAGTCTAAACTCAAAGTGATAAAATTTGTGTTTGCCAACAATTCATAGGTATCACATTTCCATCTAGAGGTACATTAAGTGTACAAAATTATTTCCTTAATGGCCTAACATTTGGACTTGAAGACTTGGCAATAACTATTCATAAAAGTAACAATTTAACATATAAATCAATGTCTAGTGCACAAATTCACTCCTCTTAGAATTATGTTCAATGCAAATTCAATATTACTTAATGTAAGCACAAGACTACACACAAAAGAATAATAGTAACAAAAAATTGAATAGAAGAAACACACAACTACTAAGCATCTAAAATGAGAAAACAATTCTTGTGCTCACTTTTGGTTAATTAGTGTTGTAATTGATACCGCTAATCAATATAAACAATAAAACTCATTGAAAAGTAACTCTCACAAAAGCCTACCAATTTATTTTGCACTAAAAGGAAAGTGCACTTAGTAATTAAATCATTGAAAAAAGTGACATTTTTGCGGAATATTGGAGTTCTTGGGTCCATCTTTTCGAGTGGTTATGCAAACTTTTCTTTAACAAATACAAAAGTGCAACTCCACACTAATTATCCCTTTGTTTAATGTTTTGATCCCTCATATGTCTTCTATCTTGAGAAGGATAAGGGGATAAAGACAATATAGGATAATACATATGTGACTCTACAAAATCAAAATGAAGACATACATGTTCATTAGAAATAATTCAATATTCCATTAAAACTATTACCGTTGGTCCAAGATTGATCAAAGATATAGCCACCATAGTAGGTGTCAACCTATGTCAACATACTTATTGATGTACTAGCTAATAATTGGTCAACACATCTCCACATGGATATACTCATATGCTGGCAAGATTTGAACATCATATACTATGGACTTTTCTCATCAAATTTTAAGTAAGAAGAATAATTGGTGAACACATCTCCAAATGAATACACTCATATGCTTGCAAGCTTTGAATATCATATACTACCGACTTTGGCTTGCACTACTTAAAGTGCAATCAAATGGTTTGCACATTATGAATGTACATCTAATTGGTGTTGTTTGACACATAAACTCAATCATTCTTTATATTTAAGAGAGAGAGAAGAGAGAGAAGGATAGGAGGGAGAGGAAGAGAGAGGCATAAAGAGAGGTAGAGACAAATTTACATAGGGATTATTTTTTATATATAATAACTCTATTTATTTTTTATTCATTCCAAGGATATTGCTTTTAGAAGACTAAATTTAAAACATTAAATAATATATAAAGTAGTTGTAAGTGGATACATAATCAAACCAAAGTTATCACTTCTCTACCAAGACCTTGGTTGCACACACAACATCATTTATTAAATGGCCTACCAATTGACCTCATATATTACATGAATGTATGCAAAAAAAAAAAAAAACTGATTGACCTTCCACACCTCTTCAACATACCTATTACACGCTAATATTAATAACCAAATATTTTATCCATATATAATTTATAATTAATATAAAATTAAAGAAATAATTGTTATTATTATTATTTTTTATACTACAGAGATGTTCCCCCACCTGAAAATGAAAAGAAGCCGTCTATAAAACTAATAGGAGAAAGCCCTAAAATTACTCATCATAAGATCAATGAGCAAACCCTAAATTTATAATCATTTTTATTCTCTTACTTTTGGTAGGGTTTGCAGGATTGGGAGGCGGCGGCATAACAGATAGAGATAGCAAGAATGGGAGGCGGCGACACAACAAATAGAGACACCATTAACAGGTCGAAATGGAGGAGCAGGCGTCATGGCAGCAGTGGAAGCTCAATTAAATCAGCAAGACTTCAACAAATATTTTCTTTTTCTTTTCGAAAGGCGTCGGTAATGTGAAAGAGAGCAGAGATATGGAAAGGACGCAGCCGCGTAGGTAATGGAGGGGATTTTACAAAGCGTGGGGCCGGGGCCATAACTCATACAGTGGTCTGTGCGATCGACAGGAGGGGCCACTGCTCCCTTGGGTAAAAATCTCAATCTTTCCCCCTGTATATATGTATATATCTCTTTTTTTCTATTAAAACCAACAAAATGTGTATAGCAGGGGGTGAGTAAGAGCAGGGCATGGTTAGCAAGCCATAAAATTTTGCAGATCCATTTGTGTATTTGTATTGAAAATGTAAGGGTAGGAGAAACTCTGTGAACTATTTGACAAAATGTTTCAAAAAAGTTTCTCATAAAATGCCATGATTGAAGTATATATACAAGTAAATATTTATGAGTATATACACATAAATTTGTGTGCTTGGTTCACAAGAACTTATATTCTATGATAATGAATAGTTAACTTAGCACTGGTTGTATCTAGGTGATGTTCACAAGGTGAAGCAATAGGTCTTCTCGAAAGGTCACCCATCTCAATACTACTCCAACTAGCATGGAGTTTTCCCAAGGTTCCCACTTAGCTTGCAACACCATTTGTATGTTATTGTTTTTGAAATTTTTGCTTATTGTTATTATTTATATTTATCTTCTTTTATTCTATACCTACAATGATCATTGGAGGGGGTTTGTATATGTCATAGGTATAAATAATCAATAATCAATTTGAGTCTTGGGTTTTCATTTTCACAAAATACACTAATTTGTGAAAAAACATATGGTTTCATATACACTATATTTGTTCTTTAAGGAGATGCTTAAGCAATTTATTATAAAATAATGTGTGAAATTGAAATTAAATTAGAGATTTAATAGGAGAATGGAATCAAGGTATAAGCTTCATTCAACGAATTTATTTGATAATTTTGCATCAATATTTCTTCACTAATTAACCATTTCAATTATTTTGTGAGTGATACTCTTGGTATATTTGGAGGAGCTTTTACCCTACTTTCATGAATTAAAATAATTTTCAAGTAGGATTTGAAGAGGCCACAAAAAGGAAAAAAAACTTTTAAAATGACTAATGGGAGAGTGCTAACCTACCCCTAGCTTAGAGGAATTGGGTCCTCTGTTAACACATTTCCACATAAGGACATTTCAAAAACATAATGCAACATGTCAGAATCCACTACACTCATACTAGTTGGTGTTGCCCCTTCTTCCTAGTTGATTTCCACAATCATTGTACAAACTTTTAGAGGGATCAATTCAATTCAAAGACATGGATACACCATTCACTTTGGCCTTAGTTGGACTAAGGAAGGTGTTCTTAGAGGTAATCTTTAACAAGATTCACAATTGAAAGACACTCAAGTAAAATATAATATTTAGTGTGTGTTTGGTCTCAAAAGATGTAATTAGACCAAAGGTTAACCTAGTGTAATCTAACTTCTATTAAGCTAATCAAGACATTATCACAAGATTGTAATATGTGGGTTTGCAAGATGCGATTCTTTGAAGTGAAAATTTTCAAACATCATTGGAGATGTTTTCTTGGTTAAAATGTTGAACCATGAAACACATATAGATGTTTTTGTTCTTACACTATTGGTTAAATGAAATTGTTTGTTTTAAGTTGTATACAAAGTTGAACATGTCCAACATTATTGCTTTATAATGCTCGTTATAGAGTCACATTCAACCAAAAGTCAACACATAGAAATGACAAAGAGATGATATTTAAATAATTGAACTTTTTTAATAATTCCTCTCCAAACTTTTAAAAATCCTTTGTAATAAAGAAATGATCATTACACACAATGTTTACAATATATTGAAATGTTGTGACATTTGTCAAATCTATATTTCATTCACACCAACAAATATGGTGAGAGAAAATTCCAAGCTATGAAGCACTTGTCATGCTTCATCACTTGGGAGTTTTTTCTAAGATTCATGATTGGCCACAAGACATCTAGTTACAAATATTTGCTTTAGACTAGCTACCTGTCATGGTTTACATAAAAAAGTTGTTCTAATGATGACTGAACATGTAGGGATTGAAACTGTAAATCTTTCATGCGAAAGTGAAGAATGATCAACAATTTGAATGACCAATGAATTTGTATTTATAATGTTTTTGCTTGGTTGTTGAAATGTTCCAAAATTTCATCTCAGAAGTGGATCTCATTAATGTTACGTATTAATCAAACCCAAATCCCACGAAATCTATTAAGAATGATGACTTGGAGATGGTGTATAATTACTTACACATGAAATTTCAACCACTACATTCATGGTTGCATGGTATTCTTGATCATCCATCATTGAAATTGGAAGAGGGTCATGCCCTTGAGACAACATTTTTTGGGCATGAAAGGGCAATTTGGTAGTTGTACAAGTTTAATCAAGCATTAATGGTAGTTTTTAGGAATCTAGGAATGGTTGGAGTGAACACAAGATGTCCTAGAGGAAATGTAGAAACTTGATGAGGAATGGGATGTGAGGAAGAAGATGTTGGATTTTGGGCCACAAGTGAAGGTCAAAATGGGAAGGTTGAAAGGAAGTCCCAAAGCAAGAGGAATGTTTGCAGAATGAGTAAAGCAAAAGATGATTGGAACATTTGTGGAATTTAGATGTGGAGGTGGGTGTTGGAAGTGGATATTATTAGGAATGTTTAAATATTTGGATTCATTGGGGTATCTTGTAAAAAGGAAGAAATGGAAGACTTGCCAGAATGGAACTAAGATATAAAAGGGAATGGGAAAAGATGATTGGAACATGTGTGGAATTTAGATGTGGAGGTGGGTGTTGGAAGTGGACATTATTAGGAATGTCTAAATAGTTGGATTCATTGGGGAATCTTGCAAAAGGGAAGAAATGGAAGACTTGCTGGAATGGAACCAAGATATAAAAGGGAATGGGAAATGTTTGGATGGATGTTTAGAGTTTGCAAGGTAGGGAGAGGAAAATATCCAAAGTCCACTTTGGAAATTTGCAAAAAATGGTAGAATGAAGAGAATGAAGATTTGGAGGGATTAGTATTTGAAGTGGATAAGGGGATGAGAGGAAGGAGAAATATCTAGATCCCAATTGAGATCTTGCAAATGAGGTGAAATAAGGGAAATAAAAGGAATAAAAGGAGTGATGGACTTTGTGGGACTTTCATGTGGAAAATGATATAAGATTAGGATATTGCCCAAACAAGAAATCTCTAGCTCCACACCAAAAGTTTGCAACTTAGTGAAATGAATATAATGAACAAAAACACCTAGACTTAGACTCTTTTAAATTTTTGGCAACTTCTAACAATGGGTAACATATGGGAGATGAAGGAGAATAATACATAGGTAAATTTGATAAACAAAGATCTTGACAATTAGTTATGGGAAAAATAAGGCCCAAGTGCACAAAGTAGTTGGGACTTAAGTAAAATTTGGCAAACTTAAAGTGAGTCCCCACACTCCCCTTTTCAAAAAAATAAAGAATCAAAATGGAGTTAAGGGAGCCCTCAAATCCTCTCCTCAAACAATCTTCACAAGGTACATGTTTTTCACAATAGAGCTCTAAACTTGTGCTTGGGACACATCACAAGAAGGAAATCTAGTATCAAATTTAACATCATCGAAGAAGATCATGAAGACCTGCCTCCACTCTTCTTTTGAAGCTTTTGAGGAAAATGCATGCATCAGATCTCTTCCTTACCTAAAAATCAACAATCATTCCTCCAAAAACTCCATGAGAAAAAGGAAACTAAAATCCCTAAAAGAGAAGCGTCATTGATGCAGGGGCATTTTTTGATACATTTTGGGTCATTTTGCAAAGCTTTGAATTTTGGTTTGTTTTAATGTGTGTTGGGTCAATAAGGTCAATTTAGACCATTCTAGGTCATTTGGGATCCTTTTGAGTCATTTTGGTGATTAGGAGCAAAAAGTTGTAAAAATTACAAAAAAATGTTGTAAAAGTTGTCATGTCAAAGTTGTAAAAGTTGCAATTTTGGTTTTTGGTAGTTGGAAGTTGGTTTGGTAGTTGGGAATGGATGCAATTGCATAAATATGACATGTAAACTCGAGCACCAGGGTTAGAAAAGAGATTGAATGAAAAAATGAACATTTGGAAGCATTTTCTTGTCTTTTTCATGGTGAAATAGACTGTAAATTGGATTGTATGGCCTTGTATTGTATAGTACGATTTTGTATTGGAAAAGTTGGAGAATGTTAGCTTTCTAATGCTTTTGGTTTGACCGACTTTCATTGTGTTTTGTGAAAGTTGTGATAAAAATAGTGATTGCCATGTACAAATTTTCACTGTTTCTTCCCTGAAAAACCTCTTTTGTATGGATTGTATGACCTAATATAGTCGAGGGCAGGCATGGAGATGATGAAGCTATGAAATGCATAACTTTTGGTTTTTGTTTGGAGTCGTTTAATTAAGTTTTGTGAAAGTTATTGCATTTTTGGTGATGACAACACTATACCCTAACTAGGGTTTCCAACAAGTGTAATAAATTCACAACTTTTATTTTAACCATGAAAAAATATGAAACTTGGTGAAAAACTTCTTAAGGCCATTATCCAGATACCCATTATAGGAAATTGCACCAAACAACTGTATGTGTAAGTTATGCTAACCTGTGTGTGTTCTTTTTCATGAAAACAATCAAGAAACCCTAACTACTTGAGGGTTCAATAAATGGTATGCTTTGTTGGATTGTGATTGGTTGGGAAATCATTAATATGTGTTGTAAGAGGGTTGAACAGTTCAAGAATATCATGTTTCATGTTGTTTCCTCTTTGTTGAGTGCCAATAGGCTTTAAGAGCATGTTACCAAGAATGAATAAGAATGCACATTTGCATCATTCACGTTGAAACCTTGTTTGGAATGTGTCAAGTTTGTTGTGAGTAAGTCCTTTCTCTGCATCATTTTTGGTATCATAGCCAAAAATTCTTTGGGAAGTAATTTAATTATTTTGGATATCGTGGTTCAATGAGATTTGATGTTTAAAGATGACTCTTAATAAGAAGAAAGATGAGCAAAGGGCATCTGCATTATTAAATACATTGTTCAAGGTGGAAAAAAAGCTAGAGGAACAAATGGCAGTCAAGAAAGAAAACAAGTTGGCAAAGAAAAGATTATTCCAGACTACTTGCAAGTCCAAAGGTAAATGTTGTCAAATCGTGATTTCAGATATTTGCATGGATAATATTGTTTCTGAATATATGGTAGATAAATTGGGTTTGAAAATAATACACCACCCCACACCCTATTTTGTGAGTTGGCTTCAAACAAGTAATCAGGTAACCGTACATGAGCAATGCAAAGTTGAGTTTCAAATAGACCCTTATAAGGATGAAATAGTTTGTGATATTATGCATTTGGATGTATGCCACATTGTGTTTGGAAGGTTGTGACATTATAGTAGGATAGTGAAGTATAACAACAAGAACAACACATATGAGTTGGAAATAGATGGGAAGAAATATGCATTAGTAGCCTTGAAAGATGAGTGCACAGGAATTGAAAGCTTGTTGTTAAGTGAGAAGATAGATGTACGACAGTATGAAGAAGAGACAAATGAGGTAATGGATGAGGTAACAAATTTTGAAAACATGTTGTTTGGAAAACCAGTTGAAAAAGAAATGGAAGAATTTTTTTTTGAATTTTCTCAAACTAATGAAACTAATAGTGACGTTGATGTTGAAGTGGGTGATGTTCAAGAAAAAGAAAAAGAAACAACAAAAGAAGCTGTAGAGGACTCACGAATAGTCCAAAGAGAGAATATAGTCATGGAGGATAAAGAGATAGCATGGTTCTCAAGAGAAGAACCGAGAGTTGAGAATGTTGATGTCAAGGAAAATAAAAGAATGGATGAGCAATTCAAAAAAAAAATGAAAGGCTAGTAAGGTTGAGGTGGAGCCAAAGATTTTAGAGAATAATGAAGAGAAAATAATGTATAGAAAACAACATGAGGTGGATGAAGAAGTGAAGTATGAAAACAAAGAATGCGATTTCTTTAATATGTTTGTTTCCTATGCAGGTAACGAAGACAAAGGGGATGAAAGATTAAATAGATCTCCACTTGTAGTCAAAGCTAAAGCTAGAATGAGGAGACAAGTAGAAAACCATGGATACATAGTGCCAAGTTGGCCTTGAATCAAGAAGCATGTTGTTGGACCGAAAAACACAAGCGAACCAGTTGAAACAAATGTCATTGAGATCTAGCAAAAAGAAAACAATGCATGCATGCAAAGGAATTGAAAGATTCGAAAGAAGATTCATATTTGAGATGAAACTCAATTTTTCTCTCCCCTAGGGAGTATGATGTAGGGGCATTTTTTGATGCATTTTTGGTCATTTTACAAAGCATTGAATTTTGGGTTGTTTTGATGTGTTTTGGGTCAATAAGGTCAATTTGGACCATTCTAGGCCATTTGGAATCCTTTTGATTCATTTTGGTGATTAAGAGTAAAAAGTTGTAAAAGTTGCAAAAGTTGTCATTTCAAAGTTGTAAAAGTTGCAATTTTGGTTTTTGGTAGTTGGAAGTAGGTTTGGCAGTTGGGAATGGATGTAATTGCATAAATATGACATGTAAACTTGAGCACCAAGGTTAGAGATGAGATTGAAAGGAAAAATGAACATTTGTAAGCATTTTCTTGTGTTTCTCATGGTGAAACAAGCTGTAAATTGGATTGTACGACCTTGCAAGCTATTGGAAAAGTTGGAGAATGTTGTTAGCTTTCTAATGCTTTTGGTTTGACTGATTTTCATTGCGCTTTATGACAGTTATGATAAAATAGTGATTGCCTTGTACAAATTTTCACTATTTCATGCCTAAAAAACCTCTTTTGTATGGATTATACGATGTGATATGGTCGAGGGCAGACATGGGGATGATGAAGCTATGAAATATAGAACTTTTGGTTTTTGTTTGGAGTCGTTTCATTAAGTTTTATGAAAGTTATTGCATTTTTGGTGATGACAACCCTGCACCTTAACTAGGGTTTCCAATAAGTGTAATAAATTCATAACTTTTATTGTAACTGTGTGAAAATTTTGAAACTTTTTGAAAAGCTTCTTAAGGCCATTATCCAGATACCCATTAAAGGAAATTGCACCAAACAACTGTATGTGTAAGTTATGCCAACCTGTGTGTGTTCATTTTCATGAAAACAGTCAAGAAGCCCTAGCTACTTGAGGGTTCAATAAAACCTATGCTTTGTTGGATTGTGATTTGTTGGGAAATCATTAAGATGTGTTTTAAGAGGGCTGAACAATCCAAGAATATCATGTTTCATGTTGTTTCCTCTTTGCTGAGTGCCAATAGGCTTTAAGAGCAAGTTACCAAGAATGAACAAGAATGCACATTTGCATCATTTGTGTTGAAACCTTGTTTGGAATGTGTCAAGTTTGTTGAGAGTAAATTCTTTCTCTACATTAGTCATCCCCTCCTAAGCTATAAGAGTTTAAAGATGGGAGGTGTCATGTCACTTATCTCATTTAGTAAGAGGATGAAACTTGGCAACCCCAAAGACCCAAAAAAAGCACCATGATATTGATCATAAATGCACCTTACAAATCCAATTGAAACCTAAATGGATTTGTCATGTCAAAGCATGAAAATAGTCAAATGTATACAAAATAAATAAATGTTTATGAGAGAGTGAGCTTAATGAAAACTCCATAGTCAAACTTACCCATAAAGAGGAACACAGATCTTTGATCCACAATCAAATAAACCCAAAAGCATATTCCATCTCAATGTATCTACCCAAGTGGGTTAAATTCAACCATGAACATAAAAAAAATCAATGTATGCCAATTTAAAATTTTACTCAAACATGAATCTAAATTTTAAAAAATTGGAACAAATTTAATCATCTAAATTACCTTACATTGTACAAATATTACAAAAAAAATAATATACGCAACTCAAAGAATTTATACTAGAAATTAAGATCTTAGGATACTAATAATTATAAGTAAGATATAAAATAAATAAAATGAGAATCATACAAGCATAGATTTTACACATTACACAAGATATTCATGAGGAAAACCTTTTCGGGTAAAAAACCCCATAAAACATCATTTTATTAAAACACAATGGTCTATTATAACAAATCAAACTTGGGGAACACTTCATACTTCCAAATGACCAATAATACCTCATGTGCATAGTGATAGAATTCATTGTCAATATCTAAATTCTCCACCTTTCAAATGAGAGGGAACATCCTTAAATATAGGTAAAAGGGTGGCATAATACCTTAAGGGGTATTAGTTACACCTATTCAAAATAATCATTCATAAATAATTAATAATCTAATAGTTATTAGACTATAATTATTTCAAATGGGATATGCTTAATAAAACACATAATATATAAGGTTTAATAACCTTATATTAAAACATTATATAAATGTTATAACTTGGGTATGACTCCTAATAGCGTTATGTTCTAACACTCTCCCTTAATGTCAATAGGGGGCATCACATGTCAATTTCCATAAAAAAGATGAAGTACCCTAGTAATGTAGGTCTTCTTTGACATTGATAAATAGGGGCACATATATGCCAAAATGAAAGTCATGTATCTTAGACTACATGAAAGTCATCTTGTCATAATTTATAATCCCAATGTTTTAAAAATGATGCTATATATGAGGTCTTAGAAATATTTTTATTGGAGCTCAGGTCTCCTCAAATCAACCTCATCCTAGGTTCATTACATAGTGCCTGTAGGACTTATACATCTAGGATTTAGCCACTATGTGATGACATTGACGTGCACACTCCCCCTCAATGGCATCACCTAAGGCCAAATATTTATTTGAATTTGGAGCATATAATGACTATAGGTCTTATATTATGCCTGTTAGATCTTATTTATCAGATTCATCCATGGGGTGGTGTCATGCACACTCCCCCTCAATGACATCACCTAAGGCCAATCACCACACAGAGGTTTGATAAGCGATGGCTAAGATTCCAATCTATTTCTTCATCAAATTGAAAGTACTCTTTCTAATATTGTCTTTCTTGAAGAAACTAAAATATTTGAACAATTTGCATCATCAATTTTTGGTGCTTTGGATTTTTTTTGTTGTCCTTGTGAAAGGGGCTTTGGGGGGTTTGGCAATCTTGTGGAATTTTAAAAAGGTTAATGTGGAGTTGGTTGCCTCTAATGACAATTGGATGTGAGTAACTGTTACATGCCTTATTTCTTTAAAAACTTTGTGGTTATTTAATATCTATGGTCCTTGCTCCATAGTCCAAAAAAAGAAATTGTGGGATCAATTCTTTTAGCATCCTCTTTGCTCAAGAATGAATATAGAGTTTTTGGTGGAGAATTTAATGCAATTCTAGATTTGTTTAAAAAAAGGGGCGGGATAATCCCTCCAACTAAGGTTATGGATGATTTTAGGGATTTTGTGGGAAGAAATAATTTGTATGATTGTATTCCAAAAAATAGAGCATTCACTTAGTTAAATAAGAGAAAATATTTTCTTTAGATAGCAAAAATATTGGATTAGTTTCTACTTTCAAATAACTAGTTGTCTTCTTCTCATGATTTTTCTTCAATAATTCACACTATTCCTGGTTCAGATCATTTTCCAATTTCCTTATCTATCTTTGAAGATAGACCCTAGAATAAAAGTCCTTTTAAATTTGAAGCAATGTGGTTCAAAGATGGGAACTTTATTTCATTACAAAATATGTGGTAGAATAAGGGCCCTTATATTGAGGGTTCTAGGATGTTTTAGCTTTGCAAGAAGTTGAAGTTTTTAAAGGATCAAATAAAAGATTGGAATGCTAAGCATTTCAAAAATATTTTTGTGGAAAAACTCAAAATCAAGCATGAACTTTCTGATCTCTATGAAGCGGAGATAAAAAAAGGGTATGGATTTGTCATCTTATGAAAAGGAGAAAAAATTGAAATCTTAGTTGGAAGAAGCTTTGAGGGAATAGATTTATTGGAAACAAAAATCAAGAGTCATGGTTAAAGGATGGGGATAAAAATACTAATTTTTTCATGCCTTTGCTAAATTAAGGAGACAAGCTAATAGAATTCTTTCTATTCAAGGTGAGGATGGGATGGTCTTGTTTACCGTAGGGGATATTGAAAAGGAGGTAGTTAGGTTTTTCAAAAGTCTTCTTGCCCCTCTTGCGGTTAGTGACAATTTTGATCAATCAGTCTTGGATAAAGTGCTTTGTTAACAAGGAACATAATGATATGCTTGTTAGTGTTTAGATCAGAAATGCAATAAGCATAAAACTCAACACATAAGACAATGAACACAACAAGATACCCTGGGAAAACCCTCCTACTCGAGGGAGAAAAACCTAGCAAGAAATGGCCTCTCTTATATATATATGTGATGAATAAGAGCATAAATCTACTTACAACTTAGGCCTCATACAGGGCCAAATCTCATACAATAAATAGTAGCATCTCTCCTTGAAGCAAAGACACAAATGAATATATTTCTTCTTGAAATCTAATCTTCTGCTAAGAGATGGTAATCTGCTATTGAAGGGTGAACTTCTGCTCTGTAGAAATGTCTCTAGGTCGGCCTCTAGAGAAAATAGAAAAATATAAAATATAATTTGTGACACAAGGCCGACCTGCCTTGGAGATTAATTATCTTAATTTTTACTTAGGAGAAAATATCTCCCTAAGCTACAAACACTAACACTCCCTCTTAGCTAGGGAGGTATTTTCCAGATATCCTTGTCATGGAGTCTCTCAACATGACGCCCACAATGGCTACACCCATTTGTGGAAAGTAGTTCATCATGGAGTCTCTCAACATGATGTCGTCATGGAGCCTCTCAACATGACGTCCACCATGGCTACTCCCATGTGTGGAAAGAAACACATGTAAAAGTGTCCATCATAGAGCCTCTCAACGTGATGTCGTCATGGAGTCTCTCAACTTGGCGTTCGCCATGGCTACTCCCATGTGTGGAAAGAAACACAAGTACAAGGGTCCATCATAGAGTCTCTCAATGTGATGTCATCATGGAGTCTCTCAACATGACATCTCATCTCAGTCTCAGAGATGAACAAGGGCTCGCACCTCATATTTCTCTGTCTCAGAGAAATACACACTACAAGGGCTTTCACCTCGTAATTCTTCATCTCAGAGAAATATACACTACAAGGGCTTTCACCTCATATTTCTCTATCTCAGAGATATACATTACAACAAATCTTTATGATGATGTGACTCCCTTTGAAGCTCCAAGTACTCACATCAACCTTCTAACCTCCTCGTCCAAGATTGCCTTTGTTGGTTTGTCATACTCCCGCTGAGTGTCATTTCCTCCTCTTTGAAGTAGTTGATCACAATGACAATTTGAATAGGTTTAGTGTCTTCATCTTTCTCAATCTTCTTTGCTGATGCAAATTCTCCATCCAAGGCTGACCCAACCTTGTGCCCCTGAGAGATGTCTTCAGTGAAGAATCATGAGAGTTATGTGCCACCAACTCAGTCCCAAGGCGACAAGCTATGTCTCCACATGTGTTCATTTCTTCAGCTCACATGACTTCCTCACAGGATACATCACACTCTTCCTCCCTGAATTCCTTATGCAATCTTTCAACAACTTTTGCTCCTTGATCTGTCCTGGAAGCATCTCAGAGAGATTAATAATAGTTTATAGAATCAAACTACCTTGAAGAAAAAAAAAATACAGACCAATGCTAGAAGCATACATGATTCACTATTCCCAATGTTAATGCATTAGTTATTATTAACTACATAAAATTTATGAACATTATTCAAAGGTATAAAATACTTCTCTTTATTGTCTAATCTTCCTCACAATCCACCAATTGTTCTTTCTTGATCTTTGCACTTAAAGATTCAGATCTGCTGCAATGGTACCAGTTCATTGATTCTAACTCTTCTAATAATAATACAACCTGCTCTTTAGCTTGTTTGAGCTCTTCTTTCCAACTCTTCATCTGCAACTTGCATCGACATCTGTTTGCTTCCTTTTGAGTTTCATCCTTATTAAGAAAACTCTTAACATTTAATAGCAAACTTCAAGGTTGTAGGGTTTTGGGCTCTTTGATAATGTACATCTTTTGAACTATTCTTTTCTCCTTTACTAATAGCCACATGACTATGAAAAGCATCTTCATTGAGCTATCATAGCTTCATAGGCATTTTCATTTCTTAGTAACTGTCCATTCTTCACATGCTCAATGTTTCTTGATTGATCGTGGCCTTTCATGACTATTGAAGGCTTGACCTGCCCAATTTCCTCATGGCACTATCTTACATTTCTGCCCATGAGCACTATGTTGAGTCTCATGCAACTTCACCAAACTGTTATTAATCTAATGCCAAGATCATGCCATCTTCTATACACTGTCCTTTGCCTTTTAATCTCATGGCTGTCATACATTTAAACTGTCACTTCACAGTTGGAAGATTGCACAATATTCATCATAGGTCTGCCCTTGTTCATAAGGCTGACTCTTAAGGTTGCCATAATTGTTTTGATTGTCCTCTTTTCCACAGTGTTGCACATCACTTTCATTGTTCACTGTGACATTTGCCCCTTTACCACACTTAACACCGTTCCTGTTGATACTCACTTGTAGTATTGACTTGTCTTTGTCATGGCTATCCTTAGTTTGTTGGCTGTCTTTAGTTTCATCTCTTTTTATTGTGTAGGTAGCTGCAACAAGGAAAACTAACCCTAGAAAACTTCAAAGGGAGACTTCTCATATTTTTCTTCAAAGTGGGCATGAGACTTAGTGAAATCTGTGTTAACTACTGAAATTGCACCTTGTTGAATAGGAAATTCAACATTCCAATGTAACATGGGAAGACCTCTAAAGTTGTGGGTCACTTATAAGCAAAGGTCAACCTTTAGAGAAGGCCGACTTCCTAGTTGGGTTATCACTTAAAAACTATTGATTGTGAAGGAAAAGGGTAAGAAAAGAGTATTGAAAATGAAAACTACCTCCTACGATGATGCACCTAAACATTACTTGGATTTGAAATCAAATTTCATACATTTGCTTTAAAATTGGCAATAAATAATTATGCACAATTCGTTCTAGTATGTTAATGCATAAATATTTCACTAAAAGGTCATAATACAACTACTTGCAAAAGGAAGATCGCTCCACAATCAACAAATAACATGTATTAAGTAGACTCAATCAGTAACTTGCATGAACAAACTAGTTGCATAAAGCTATAAACATGTGAGACAAAGTTGTAAGGAAATTTAAACAATCTCACTAATAACTCGATCAATCACTTATATACACTAAACAACAAGAACGAAAAGACAAGTAATCAATCACCAAAAATAATAGAGGTCTCCACTATATATCATATCCAAAATGAGTTACAAAAAGTGCAAGAATCTGTGAAAGGACTGCAAGAGTCACTATCTCCCAAAATCTGCATGAACATAACTGATTTTAAAATGAGTTACAAAAACTGCAATAATTTGCATTTCTTCCATCTCCCACCAAAAAAGGCTCTAGAAGCACCTATTCCCGTAAGCCTTCAAAAAGCCTACTTTCTAGCCATTAAACTTCATCCAAAAGAGCTCCAAAAGATTGAAAAAGTCAATTTTGACTTTGTCCAACAAGATGACTCTTCAAAACTCCCTCCAAAAGCTCCAATTTTGTCGCCAAAGCAAATAAATGTTCCTATTTCTCCTCCAAGTGTTTGCTAACTTCTTCAACTTCCCCATATTCTCTCAAAAGATAACTCCTTGAACAAGTCTTCATAAAGACCAAGAGGAGTACGTGCTATTTTGCATAAGGAATAACAAGATGACTTAAAGGTTTATAATCATACCTCAAAGTCACTTGTTTTACATTAATATTGAATAAAGTGATTTATAAAAACATCACTAAAAACAACATTTTACATTTCAATCTTATTTCAGCCTATGCAAAAATAAAATAAAAGAATGATTTGGTTGAAGTTTTTTTAGAAGATTGCATAGAAAGATAAGTCCTAAGGAAACACCCTAAAGACTTAGCAAAATGTGAAAAGAAATTAAATTACATTGCAATGTTAAAATAAAGACAAAAATGCCTTTTTGAGAGATTGGTCATTTAGGGTAAAAGAAACCCTAAGATAAAAAAACACAACCTCAAAGCACATTTTCACTTCATTATGCATTTGCAATTCCAAGAGCACCGCCTAGGTTTCCATGCTCATACATTCAAGGCTTTCAATGGTGGATTTAGAGCATACAGACATTCACTTGCATTTCTTCAATTCTTCTGACAAAGCACAACTTCTATATGCTGGATAAGCATGTTTTTGGAAGCATTTTAATCCTCTAATTTATGTTTATGAAGAAATAAAAGCTCAAAATTGAGCCATCTCTATAAGAAAAGAGAAATATTTCACTCTCATTGCCTTCACCATTTAGATTTTTGAGGATCTATGTTTGTTGGCAAGAAAAATAAACACTTTTGACTTCTATGGCTGCGGCCATGCTTTGCAATTAGTCTTTCTCGATGAGTATTTTTAGCTGCTTCCACTATGGCTAATTGCTCAAAACTATTTGTTGTTTTTTATGATCTTTTGATTGTTATTTAATCATTGCTTCATAATGCTGAAAGAGATGTAACCTTCTGGAATGAACATTCTCCAATAAATTTTGAGGGTTTCACGTTGGGTGGCTGTAAAAAATTTGAGGGATCCTTTATTCTATTTGTTCTTCTGACTGTGGCTTTCATTCTAGTCCTTTGTATAATAACTGCATTCTCTAGAGGCATACATGATTCAACTCACATTTCGTTAGAAACCCTTGAAGGGTTTGTTCATTTCCATAGATGATATTTGGGTTACCTCAACTCGAGGGTTTTCATAGCTTATTAGTAACAAGTTTCATTATGATTCTCCATAGATTCTCATGTATATGTTATTTTATTCAGCAAAATTACTTATAAAAGCCCTCTGATAAAAGCCAAAAAAAATGTGTTAACCTCATATATCACTATCACTATTGTGTTTTTTGCATTGTGATTTACCTTTGGATTTGTACTTGAACTACACTCTTGACAAGGCTTTTCACTACAATACCACATGATTGTTTCCTACTACTGTAATGAGGTCTGTCACTGTCATGCTAAGACTGAGATCTTTTATATGTGACTTGAAGCTCCTATGAGGTTTGCTTACCTCTTGATTATGAACATAATGATTAAAGATAACCCTAATTCATATTAACACACTCTTATTCTTATCATTGTCTTTGAAGTGACCTCTAAAAGAGTGCATTTCTTCACCTTGATCATCGACATGTTTCTAAGAATGCATATAGGAATGTATTTCATTTTATTGCTATAGATCTATGTTTGTACTCTTAAAAGCTACTGTTGTTAAAGATTCTTGACATTGTATACTCTTTTGTATTATGATTATGAAGTAATCATGATCAATATCAATTGTTGCAATGTAATTCCATATGCACTTAGAACATTCATGAAGGATTGTGTACAGATTAAAATAATGCAATCATTGCTATGAGTTGAGCTCAACCCTTGTGGTAGCCACATTTACCCCACTCATTTGATCCGACAAAACAAAGATATGATAATACCTATAGCTACACATGAAGCAAACAAGTTAGAAAAAATGTGTATTTTGATGTGCTATTTCAATGGCTTCAATGTTTTCTCTGGGACATTTAGGATATAATTGTATATTTAATGCAGATCAGGATCAATTTATACATGTATAGGTAAATGATCATGTATGGTATGTAATCAATCATTGCTTAAAACATTGCTCTAACACATTGCTTTGACTTATTGCAGGAAACAAGAGTACCAAGGAGCTAGGAAGGTTAAGACAACTCAGATGGTAGTTGGACAAGAAGACATGACAAAACCAGTCATTCTATGGCGATGACTGGTTACCTTCCCTACATGCCTATTCTTTTCTTCACTTTCTTATTCATGTATATGTTCATCTTGATTTGTATTGAATAAGCATAAGTTAAACTCATGGCTTGTGTGAGTCAAATGAATATTTTTACACTTAATAAAGATTATCTTTTCATAAGAGATTTGTTAAATCTTCTTATGTTTCATGCATCTGTATAAATGTGATGATTTGTGTTTCTGTAATCTCTCAAGTTATTTCATTTGTATATATGAATGCAATGTAAGGGGAATAGCAAATGCACCATTTTCTTTCTTCTTTCTATCAATAGGCTCTACTTAATTGAGCCATGGGTAAAAATTTGGTAACAATTTGAAGATGCATTCTTTGCTTAAACAATTCTGATAAGATATTTTCTTAGACCCACTCTGATACCATGTTAGTTTTAGATTAGAAATGCAATAAGAAAAAAACTCAACACATACAACAATGAACACACAAGATACCCTGGGAAAACCCTCCTCGAGGGAGAAAAACCTAGCAAGAAATGACCTCTCTTATATATATTAGATGAATAAGAGCATAAATCTGCTTACAACTCAGGCCTCATACATGGCCGAATCTCATACAATAAATAGTAGCATCTCTCCTTGATGTAAAGACACAAATGAATATATTTCTTCTTGAAATCTGATTTGCTGCTAAAGGGCAAACTTCTTTGTAGAAATGTGAATTGAAGAGAGTGAATTGATGATCAAATGAATGATCTTCACCTTGTATATATACAAATTGGGGCGACCTCTTTTCTAGGTTAGCCTCTAGAAAAAATAGAAAAATATAAAATATAATTTGTGACACAAGGGCGACCTGCCTTGGAGATTAATTATCTTAATTTTTACTTAGGAGAAAATATCTCCTTAAGCTACAAACACTAACAATGGTCATGGGAAGTTTCACTTTGGAAGAGGTAAGAAGGGTAGTTTTCTCTATGGCCAATGAAAAGGCTCCTAGTCCAAATGAGTTTGTTATCGACATGAGTGCACCCGAATGTGAAAGCAAAGATGCTTTGCAATTCTGTGTAACATGGGAAAACTTTCAAGTTGTGGGTACCCTATGTTGAAAGTTAACCTCCAGATTATAGGCCGACTTCCTTTATGATTTTCTAATGATTAACTATAATTTTGAAGGAAAAAGGGAAGAAGGCTTGAATTGAATGTATAAACTAAAATTTAAACCTAGGTGATGTACCTAAATGATGATAACACTTACAGAGCGATTCACAATTATTCTCGAAAATCTGTTTACATAGTTTAGAAATGGCTTCACAAAAGTGTTTCTTAAGATGGCCAAACATTTTGATACTTCAAAAAGGAAAATAAATTCTCACAATTTGAAGTTCAAAATGAAAAGAACACACTACCTAAGACCTGTGAAGGATGTATGATAATGAATAAGACAAACTTAAAGGTCTGGATAATTAAAACACAATAACTTCATCAGTTTATTTATAAAGATACTTTTCATTATTTCTGAAGAGGTAAAATCATGGATTCTAAAAGAGAATAATAGAAAAACACTGCACAAAAACTCCAAAATTAACTTGTAGAAACTGTTGCATAATATTAACTGTTTAAAAATTTGAGTTACAAGATCTTTCTTTGCAAAGTGCAAAGTAAAATAAAATCAAGAACTAAGGAAGAAAGATAGTCTTTTTCCTATATACAATAAAGGGCTTCAAAAAGCCAAGAGGAGATAACTGAAGTCAATTAAGAGTAAAAAATATCTCGAAAATATCCTCTCACGAGCAAAGAAGAAAAACCTCAAAAAGAGGGACAACTGAAGTAAGCTGAATTCAGAATGTTGCAAACTCCTCCCCTCAACATGCATGATCAAAAACCCTCCAAAACTAATGTGAAACCGCAGCTATGTCTCACCATTCGCTCCATTTTTTTTTGCATATTTTGGGAAAAAGGGATTATTCGATTAAATATTAAAGATAATCAATATGATTATTTTAATATTTATCATGTGAACTCTTTTTTTTTTTTACATTGTATGGTAAATATTAAGGTAATAAAATATTTCCTTTAATATTTAATTTCGTATTTTGTCTTATTTATAATCATGCAAAAGATACAAGCTAAGTGTTTTTTACTTCAAAATTTAAATTATAATATTGAAACTTAACTCTCAACTCCACCAATATGCATGATGAATCATTTTTGGTTGTGCAAGTTTGAAAAACATGCAAAAAAAATGCCTCAAAACTAGAGAAAATTGAGTGATTAAGCATCCAAAACTCCCTTTGAGTGATGGTCAACCCATGTGGGACCTCAAAACTAATGTAAAACTGCCCTTTGAGCCTTACAATCTTCTTAAAAAGGTGGATCTGTCTTTTTCTTTAGAACTGGTGATGATTTTTCAAAAAATATGAATTGGGTCGATGAGAAATTTAAAGAGTTTTTTTGCCTCATTATTTTATAATTTATATCCAAAAATCATGAAAACCCAAATCGTAGTTTTCAAGATATGATTGAAACATGCAACTGCTATTCGTTGCATCTTTTGAATCTAAGAGGGTAGCATGCTGGGCTCAACCCTTGTGGGAGCCCATTTTACACCACATGCTAAAATGTTGAACATGATGAACTAGCTATGAAACATGTACCTGTACCTGATAAATCTTTGAATGTCTGGTCTTCTTATCTGATTTGCTCAAATGCCATTTTTTTTCTTTTTATCGCAGTTTAATAACTGCATGATAAAACTTTACTAATTTAGCTGGTAGCTAAAAATTAGTAACAGGGTTCACAACTTTGTGTTTTCAAAAATGGGATTTTATGGGTAAAAATGTATTTTTGGCATTGGAAGAATCTAGGAAAAAAGAAACATGTTAAAAGATATGAAGACAATTTTTTATTAAAATAATATTTAAATTACTTATTAATGCTCAATCATGTAATATGTTGTAAATTTATCTCTTCATTATTCTTCAGTGTAGATTTAGAAACTTTCTAAATCTCACTATTGTAATCTCTATAAAGAGTCTTTGACTCTTTTTGTAAATAATCAATTATATTTTTACCATTTGATTTGTTACATGGTATTAGAGTAGGAAATGTGTTTTGGGGCCATTCGTGATTTAAAAAAAAAATTGTCTTAGTTTTCTTCATTTGAAAAATTGCATTTTTAGTTATTTGTCTTTCTGGGTGTCGAAGTCCCAAAGAAAATAATGTTTTTTCCTTTTAAAATCATAATTTTCTTCCTGTTTGGCAACTGCGTGTTTTTTCTTTTGCATTTTTGGTCGTGTGTAAAGGGTTTGAAGGTCATGACTTTATTCCTGTTTCACGCGACCTCTATTTGCATCCTCTGGGTGATTTTTCATTTGTTTCTTCAACAAAAATGTCTATAAAAATTGTGTTTTCCTAGTCGCGACTCTTTGCTTCTTCTGGACGCACGATTTCTTTCTTTCTGGCCGCAATTTTGAAGGTTTTTGGAATGCATTTTTCAAAATTTCTACTCACGTTTTGGCACATTTTTTGGGCACAATTTTGATCAGTTTTTGGGCGCGATCTTGTTCATTGTCTGGTCACGTTTTGTTTACATTTCCATGCACGACTCCCTGCCACCTAGCTATGATTTTTCTTCCTTTCAAAACATGTTTTCTTTGCTCCTTGTCGATGTGATTTCCAGTTGCTCTTCTGCCACATTTTTTCTCTTCTGGCATTTTTTGCAAGAAAAACCCATGACTTGCATTTGGTTGGTAGGGTTTTAAAATAAATCCTCTGTTTCAAGTTGATTTTTTTTATCACAATTTATTTTTGGGTTTTTCGAGAAGATTTTTGGGTAGTCATCCATTTTTTCTGGGTGTCTCGTAATCTATGCATTGGGATTTGTGCCAATGGGTTTACCTCATTTTTTGTGCCTAAAACTGCCTTAGTTTTTAGAATTAGTGCAATCTATTTTTTTGCCTCTTCTATTTTCCTCATTTTTGTGCCTCAAAAAGTGTGCAAGATGGTGAGTTTGCCCAACATTATGTTGGAAAGGAGTTAACGATTCAATGACATAAATTATAATACCTAGAATTAGCAAATGGTGACTATTTTCAAATATCGCTGCCTTGATCAGATTGTTCTAGGTACTACTACACATCCCACAATGATGGGTAAAGACTAGGAAAAGTTTGATGAGAAAAATCGTGAAGCGGTGATGCTCATTAAGCTTTCAGTTACCAATGATTAGCTTCCACAGGTTTCATTAGGCAAAACAACTGTTGAGATTTGAGAGCATTTGAAAACCTTGCATGAAACCTCTGACAAGAGCCGTGCATTCTTTCTGAAGAACCAACTATTCTCCATCATGATGGATGAGAGAATGTCCTTACAGGAGCATTTGACAAAGATTCAAGACATCCATGATCAGTTGGAGGCAATTGGTTGGAAGGTGGAGGAAGAAGAAATGGTAGACATCACTTTGAAAAGTCTACTGAAGTCTTGTGAACACTTTGTTGAAACTCTCAACATTACATTGACTAATGTTGATTTGAAGTTTTCCGAGCTTTGTACCATACTTTTGCAGCAATAACGCTGGAAACAACAGTTTGGTAGTAGTGCTTCTTCATCCTCTACAAAGAAAGCTTTTGCAGCCAAGACTCTAGTTAAAAATAAAGGGAAAGGTTAGCCTTTGCTATAGAAAGACTTAGGTCAACCTTAGGGAAACCCTAATAAAAAGAACATTCAATGTAATTACTACCACAAATATGGTCATATGAAGAAGCATTGTTGTTAGCGTTTGGCTTCTAAACAAAAAAAGTAAGGAGGGTCTTAGTAGAAAGTAAATGTTGTCGAGCACACTGAGCAGAAGGAATTTTCCTTTTACACTTTTATGGTTAAAAGACCTGGAGATCATGTGAAGTCCTTTGCTTGGTACATTGATTCAGGTGCTTCGTGACACTTCACCCATTGGTGTGATTGGTTCCCATACTTCTCTTCTTTCACTGACTTAATTAGTTTTGGAGGAGGTGAAGAGTATACCGTTGTCGGTAAGGGCAATGTTCAAATTCAGTCTGGTGGGAGGAATATCATATTCCTCAATGTATATTACATTCCTGGCATGAAACTCAACCTTCTTTTTGTTAGTCAGATTATGTGGCACTCTCCTAAGTTGGATGTGGTATTCAGTGCACATAAGTGTTTGATTACTGATCGGGAGACTCGCACCACTGTAGCTATTGGCATTAAGGATCATGGTATATACAGACTTGTGGATACAAGTGATTCTTTAGAGTTAGCCATGGCAGCTAGAAGTTCTTCCATCACCAGTCTTTGGCATCAGTGGTATGGGCACTTAAATGTGCACTATCTCTCTTAGCTAGCTCGGGAGGGACTTGTAGCTGGTTTACTTGAAATCCAGACTCAACATCATGGTGTTTGTGGAGCTTGTCAGGCTGTGAAGTAGCACATGACACCGTTCATGAATGGTGACTCATGGCAAGCCTCCAAGGTACTACAGTTGGTTCACGCTGACATATGTGGGCCAATGAATACACCTTCTGTTACTGGTTGCAGGTATTTCTTGCTTTTTGTTGATGATTTTAGTTGTAAAATGTGGGTGTACCTTCTTAGACAGAAATCATATGTGTTTACTATATTTCAGAAATTTAAGGCCTTAGTAGAAAAAGAGTCTGGTTGTTCCATAATCACTCTTAGGTCAGATAAGGGGGAGGAATTTTGTTCTACTACCTTCTCCAACTTCTATGATAGGCATGGCATCAAACTCTAGTTAACCACACCCTACACTCTTTAGCAAAATGGTGTTGTAGAGCAGTGTAATTGTAAAATCACTGAGATGGCCCACTCCATGTTACAACATAGGAATATTCCTAATAAATATTGAGCAGAAGTAGTCTACACTACAGTCTATCTCCTTAATCGGTCTCCTACATAGGCTGTTAAGGGGAAGACTCCCGAGGAAGCTTGGACTGGTTGCAAGCCTAGGATCGGTCATTTGAAAATATTTGCCTCTTTAGCATATGTATGGATTCTAGATGCCAAGCGCTCCAAGTTGGATTCCAAGAGTCAAAAGCTTATATTCACATGGTACAGTGACACCCATAAGGCTTACCGGTTGATTGATGTAGACACTGAATGTCTTATCTTCAGTTGGGATGTTGTCTTTGATGAAGAACGAGGACCTTTTCATCTTTCCTTGTTTGTGCAACATTCTAAGGATCAACCTTTGAAGGCTTCTAATTTGGGTGTCTGTCTTCCATTAGGTCCACCTAATGTGAGGGATGATGCAAATTCAATTTTTGATGATGCTCAACCTGATTTTCCTCCGAATGATGATGATCTTCCACCTGTTGAACATCTTCTAGATTCACTACTAGTTCCAGCTCCCCCTGTTATATCCAATGTTGGCAATTCTAATCGCTGAACTAAATGGTGGGCTAAGACTATTGGTGATCTTCATGATGATGAGATCATTGAGGTAGATCATCCACAAACAAGAGAAAACATCAACATACAACTAATTTTTCTCTCATGGCCAACATTCATAGTGTTTATGAGCCTCAGACATATTCAGAGGCTAAAGAAATTCCTAAGTGGAAAAAGGCTATGGAGGCTGAATATCATAGTCTTCAGAAAAATCACACTTGGGTCCTTTCTGATTTTCCTCCAGGGAAGCACATTAGCTGCAAATGGGTGTATAAGGTTAAGTACAAAGCTAACGAAACCCTTGACAAGTACAAAGCTCGTCTCGTTGCTAGGGGGTTCTCACAGAAGGAAGGAATTGACTATGAGGAGACTTTTGCTCCTACAACCAATATGAGTACCATTTGACTCGTCCTTGCCTTAGCAACTTAGTTTTGATGGAAAGTCCATTAGATGGACATTAAGAGTGCTTTCATGAATGGTGAGTTGAAGGAAGAAATCTACATGACGCAACCTCCAGGGTTCAAGGTTGTCGGTAAAGAACACCAGGTGTGCAAATTGGTGAAAGCACTCTATGGTCTGAAACAAGCTCCTCAGACTTGGTACATCAAGATTGACAAGTACCTCAGATCATGGCTTTTAGAAGAGTCCATCTAATTCTAATATGTATGTCAAATGCACTAGTAGTGATATTGTTATTCTTGTTGTCTATCTGGATGACTTGATCATTACTGACAACTCAACACATTTGATCGATGAGATCAAACAAGATTTGTGCAACTCATTTGACATAATAGATTTAGGACTTCTGCATAATTGTTTAGGTGTTGAAGTTTGGCAGACAGAGAGTAGTATATTCATCTCCCAGTCCAAATATGCTCAAAGACTACTGGTAAGTTTTGAATGCGGAATTACAAAGCTGCCTCCACACCTATGGAAAAGGGTTGAAGTTGTCAGCTAAATCAGACTCACCTATAGTAGATGAATCTTTGTTTAGGCAACTAGTGGGCAACCTCATCTATCTCACTACCATTAGACCTGACCTCAGTTTTGCAGTGAGCTACCTTTCACACTTCATGACAGCCTCCAAGGCTGATCATTGCGTAGCAGCTAAGCGTGTGCTGTGTTATGTGAAGGGAAATTCTGATTATGAAATTCTTTACACTAGGAGTCATGATCCCAGACTCATTGGCTACATAGAATCAGATTGGGCAGGTTCGGTTGATGACAAAAAATCAACATCTGGGTATGTTTTTAGTTTGGGATCTGGTGCAGTCACTTGGACTAGTAAAAAGCAATAGGAAGTGGCTCTTTCCTTGATTGAAACAAAGTATCGGGGAATAGTTAAGGCAGCTTGTGATGTAGTTTGGCTTCACTGAATGCTTGCAAATATGTAAATATCTCAAGTAGGTCTGACTCCCTTGTTCTATGATAATCAAGGAGTTCTCAAACTTTCCAAAAATCCAATCTTCCATGAAAGAACCAAGCATGTGAAAACTCGTTGTCACTTCATTCAGAAGCTTGTTGAAGACAGATCAGTTTAGTTGCTGTATGTTCCAACAGAGGACTAGATAGTAGATATTCTCACCAAGTCCCTCTGTCTAGATAAGTTTATTAAATTCAGGGGGCATCTTGGTGTAGTTGATATATTGAGCATTAAGGGAGGGTATTAAAATAATATTTAAATTACTTATTAATGCTCAATCATGTAATATGTAGTAAATTTATCTCTTCGTTATTCTTGAGTGTAGATTTAGAAACTTTCTAAATCTCACTATTGCAATCTCTATAAAGAGTCTTTGAATCTTTTTGTAAATAATCAATTATATTTTTACCATTTGATTTGTTACATTTTTGTGGCTTTGATTCCAAAGAAATATAATATGATAACCTTTGCAAATTTTAAACTAGTTTTGCTTTGTAACACAATCTATAAAATTCATACAAAGGCCAATTTTGTTTTTAAAAGGTGCAATACACCCATATTATTAGGGGTAAAATCTTTTTATTGGAGCTATGAATCAGGTACAAGATACTACCAAACCCACGAGCGCATTGGCCTAGCGAAGGCACAAGGCTTGCAAGCACTTTGGCCTAGTGAGGGTTTGAACCTTGGTGGCCATCACTACAACCAAGTGATTTGACCACCGAACCACACCCTTATCCGCCATACAAAGGTCATTTCAATTACAATTGCTAGACTTATTCCCCTGGTCACTTTAGAGGAACAAGGGGGTTTTGTCATAGGAAAAGAGATTTCAGATGGTGCAATAGTTGCTCATGAAGTGTTGTGTTCAATAATGGAAGAAAAAATTCCTACGGTTGTCTTGAAATTGGACATGATGAAGGCTTATGATAGGATTAATTGAGATTTCTTGTTGGCTATGCTTAGAAGGTTTGGATTTTGTAGTAGCTGGTGCAAATGGGCTGCTTCTTATATTTTAGGTGCAAAATTTTCAATTTTGGTGAATGGTTCTTCGTGTGGGTTTTTTCCATCTTCGTAGGGGATAAAGCGGGGTGACCCTTTATCACCTTTCCTTTTTATTTTAATGGCTGAGGGGTTGAGTATAACCATCTTCTCTATGAATAGTAAGAATCTATGGAAGATGGTGAGAATTAGTACTTATCCAAAGCTAGTTACACACTCTTTATTTGCCAACAACATGCTCCTTTTTGGTTAGACAAATTTAGTTGAAGCTAAGGCAATGCAGAATGCTTTGTTAGCATTTACTTTGTGTTTAGGATAGGTAATAAATACAGAGAAATCTAAGGTGTTCTTCTTGAATGCAAATTCTTTGGTTAAAGCTAAATTGTGAAGTTTTGGGGTTTTAAGTTCGACTATCTAGCATGTAGCTATCTTGGTATTCCTTTCTTCTCTGGAAAAGAAAACCACTCTTTTTGGGATAAGATTATTTCTTTAATCTCAAATAGAATTTTGTTATGGAAAACAAAATGGATTTATTTCGCTGGGAAGTTAATGATGCTAAAGGTTGTTCTTCACGCTTTGCCGATTTACCTTATATCTATTTTAAAGATTCCAAAGGGTAAAGTAGAAGAATTGCAAAAAAATTTAAGAGCATTCCTTTGGGTGGATAATTTAAAGGAGAATAAGCTTCCCCTTGTCTCTTGGGAAAAAGTGTGTATGCCTAAGGACTTGGGGGGTTCTAGCTTGAGGGGTTTGGATCTTCAAAATAAAGCAGTAGGTGCAAAGCTTCTTTGGAGGATGTATATAAATTCAAAATCAAAATGGGGTCAAATTATGAGGCATAAATACTTAGATTCAATGGAAAGGGAAATGATTTTTACTCTAAAAACTCTTCCCTCAGGTTCCAAAATGTGAAATTGCATTTCATCATGTAGAAAAGTTCTTCTTCCTCACTTATCATGGGTCATGAATAATGGGGAGAATTCCGTATTCTAGGAGGATGTTTGAAAATTGTCACAAGCCAATTAGGGCCATTGGTAATTAGGGCCAGATTGAAGTTATCCTAAAATCTCTATGGGGCTATAAGTGATGTAGGAGCATCCAGTGGTGTAAGGGCAATCCTCTATCACCCAAAAATATTTTTTCTTTTTGTTAGCTTTTTGTAGATGTTTTGGCATTTCTGGATACCATTTTCATTGAATAAGAATTCCCAACTTTCAAAACTTTTTTTTTGTTTTTCTGGTCAAATTGCTATTTTTAGTAGGTATGAATTTGAAGACGTGAGGAGGAAAAAATCTATGGGAAGCTTCAGAACATAAAATAAACACTTTGGTGAAAGAATCAAGCCAAGATCATTCTTGGTTTGAAAGATATTCAAGTTTTAGTTTCCAAAAATTGCCCTAAAAACTCTTCCGAGTCTAGTTTGAGATACTAAATGGTCCTGTACAGGCCCAAAAATCATTAGGATCAACATAGCCGGTTCTTAGCACATTCTACACTTTGAGACATTTCCAATGGTTCGTCAAATGGATTCCCAGATTAAAAGTTATGGCTTCCGGAAGTTGGTCAATTTTTGAAAAATTGTCAATTTACGAATTGGGACTCAATTTCTAAATTTCAAATTTCAAATTTTGGCGCCCAACTGCTTATATTCAAAATTCAAATGGAAATTTTGGCTCCAAGCTAGAAAAAGACCATTTAGGACTCATTTTGGAAATTTTGGGCTACTGAGAAAAAGAGAAAATTGTATTGCGAAAAGGGGGATTTGCTTTTTAGGAATAGTAAAGTTTCATGTATTGCAGCCTTTGAGGATTTAATCCTCTGGAATGTAATTTCTTTGTAATGAGAGCATATTGCAAATAAATAAATAATAATTTTGTTTTTTGCCTCTATTGTGTGCTTTTCTGAGTCTCGGGTTATGGCTCTCATCAATAAGATCAAAGATTACATAATTGTTGAATCTTCTATTTCTCCCCCATTTGTGAAATGTATATTGTTTGATTTTCTTCTTGTGCCACATAAGGTGAAAGAAATCCTCAAGAAAGAATTGAGTAAAAGGAAGGTTTTTTTGTAATAAGTATTATGAGCTTATCTAGCTAAAATAAAAATCAAGGAATTATAATGTAAGAGATGGGTACAAATATTTAGTTGCTTTTGTTCAGAAGGGTGTTTGCCATATAATCTTTGTTGGGGTTCTTGTTTACCTAAAGCTGGGGCTTTTGCCTGGTTAGAATTGAAGGATAAAATACTATCTGGTATGAGATTGGATAGGCTAGTTATAACTCCTCTTTTTCCATGTGTGCTATGTGGAAAGGCTTATGAAAACTTAGATAAATTGCTAATAATTGTTAGGTGTTGTTACAAAGTATGCTAGGGTGCTTTGGGCCTTATCAGTGTTCTCTCAAGTAATTTCAAAGTTGGCCTTCTTTGTCAAGTCTTCCAGCTATGCTTGTAATTGGGAATTGAGCCTTTCTATCCTCATTTGGAAAGTCTAGTTAGAAAGAAATAACATAATTTTTAGGAAAATGATCTTTGCTATTAGCTAGGTAATCCAAAAAATTAAATTATCTATTTCAGAAGTAACTATGACATATATTTAGAAATTCCAATGCCAAAAAAGTCTTTTCATCATGGGATGCTTGGCTTCTTAAAAAATGGTCTTTCATTAAGCTCCCTCCTATTTAGGGATTGATTTCAAGAAGGAATTGGAAAGATGATAAATGGTTTCCTCCCTTGGAAGGTATGTTTAAGCTCAATTTTGATGGTGTTTCTTGGAGAAATCTTGGGAATTTAGGTGTAAGAATGGTAATAAGGGGTCACAAGTGTTGCATTGTACGAGCGATTGCAAATAGTTAAAGGAAGGCACAAATAATGTTGCAGAATTCAATGCTCTCATGTTAGGTTTGAAATTGGCTTTGAAAAATAACATATCTCAGATTGTTATTGAGGGGGCTCCACTTGTGATAAATCCTTTATCAAACAATGTTTCAGATGCTTGATGTTTAAATATTTTTTTGGTCAAGTTAGATCTCTTCTTCAGTATTTTGCTTCATTTGAAATTATGCATTGCTACAACGAAGTTAATGGTTTGGTTGATGCTCTTGCTTATAGGGAAATTGATAATTCTTTACCTTACACAAAGTTTTCTCATAATGACATGAAATTTATTGTTTGAAATACTCTTACAGTATTTTTTGGGATGAAAAGAATGTTGAAATGAACAAGAAAACTGAGAGGGGGGGGTTGAATTAGTTGTAGCAAATTAAACCTTCAAAACCCTCAACAACAAGCAAATCCACAAGCATTCATTAAACCATTATTTTGTTAAATTGATTAAACATGAAATGTAGATAAAATAAATTGAAATCAAAACACAATACACATGAGAACACCAGATTTACATGGAAAACCCAATGAGGGAAAAACCATGGTGCAGATTAGCTCACAATATAAGTAATAGAAAAATCGGTACAAAAGGGGCTCACTGCCAGAATATGACATACTATCCAAAAAGGCTCATAGCCAGGGCTCACTACCATAGAAAAAAAACAAGATAAAAGAAGAAAGTTACACAAAGAAAACACTTCTCAATGCAACAAGGATTCCACCACAATTGCTCACATACTTTTGCAGTCTCACATGACAGATATTAGATGCCTTTAGCTCACTACCTTTAGGAATCCTAACATGAAGTTTGTATAGCTCTGCTCAATTTTGCATCACACACATCACATGCAAAAATATTACATCTATCTTGCTTCTTACTCTTTCCACACCCTCTTGCATTAATACCATGCATATTTATATCAAGTTCAACCTCAAAAACTTTCTCCAATGTTGGCCACTAGCCATTATATATCCAAATTCAAAATAGGCCGGCACCTAAAAATTCCCACGATGGATAGGAACAAAAGGAGACTTACATAAATCCTTAATTAGGACCCAAATAGATCCCAACATACTTCAACACTCTCTTTCCACACCCTCTTGCATTAATACCATACATATTTATATCAAGTTCAACCTCAAAAACTTTCTCCAATGTTGGCCACTAGCCATTATATATCCAAATTCAAAATAGGCCGGCACCTAAACATTCCCACGATGGATAGGAACAAAAGGCGACTTACATAAATCCTTAATTAGGACCCAAATAGATCCCAACATACTTCAACACTCTTCCACAAGCTTCACATATAGTGTTAAATACAAGGTCAACCAACACCCATGCAAAACACTATAGACATTAAGCACATGCTTCTTAAATCAACCTAAAAGTTTCAGACAACATAATTCTCTTGAAATCAATCCAAAACAATCCACAAACCACTTAAGATTCATCAAACACTTCATTCAAGCTCGCATTAATAAATACTTTTATATACACCTAAAAATGGTCATCGCATTCAGTTAATTAAATACAACCTATTTGATTAATGCTTCAACTACATATAAATAAGGTCTTACTTTATTTATATTGTTCACTTTCCTTTTAATTCTTCTAATTCACATTCTTCTAAATAATTAAATAAATAAAATACCCTAAACATGTTTATTTAATTAACCTTCCTTAATCCTGATTAAGAATTAGAGCACATTTCTACAACTTTTTGTGTGCCACCTCATAAAGGTCACATGAAAATAAATAAGCCTAATTATTAATTAGAATTATCATCACACACACTTCCACGAATGAGAAAAGGAACATGACTTTATTCCCCCACACTTCCAACAAATTTGGAGCACATGGGTCTTTGTTTCACACACTTGGGAATCCCATACATTTGACATGTTTCTAATTGGTCAAGGGATTCTCTCCACACACATGGCATGTTGTCCTTGGTCAAGGGGACAACATCCTGATTCCCTTCATCTCCACCATCTATCATTTCTCCTTCGAATCTAGACCGTTGATGGGGGCCACCTCACAAAATGCTTGAGAAACCTTATAAATACACCCTCTTGCCTTAGCATTTATCATCCACCTTTTGAGTAATGTTATAATGCTATTTTGAGATACAAATAGGAATAGTGTTATAATGCCATTTTTCATCCACACTTTGAGTATTGTTACCATGCAGGTTTTTCGTAGGAGCTTGGAGCTTTCATGGATTCTTATACTTAGTTTTCATATCATGTGTTACTTTGCATTCTCATTTTAGATTAATTAATTGTTTCATAGTTACATTTTATCATCCTCATTGCATCATAGTTACATTTTAGGTTAGTTTGTTTTATGTTTGCATTTGATCATATGCATAACCATGGATAGTTAATTTTAGTTTCATATCATCTCACTCATCTCTACTTGTTCATTCATCATCAACATCATCCTTCATTTATCATTGCATCCATTATCCTTTCCATCATTTTGTTTCATTTTGAAGCATACCACTAATCATTCCAGCACACATTCACACATAGAAATCATCTTAGCTTGCATATTAAGCATCAAATCTCATTTTCTAGGTAGTCATTTTAACAACCTTTGTACTCATAGAAATCTAAGGGCCAAACGGTTTAATAAATCCTTAGAAATAGAGGACAATGATACGTATTTGAAAGGTTTGATTGTATTACAAATACAGTAGTTTTACTTGCTTCAAAATCTAAATGTAAACCGCTTCATTAAGGTTTGTGTTGACACTAGAATCCTCTAGAGATTCGACACATGCACAAAATGGTGCCTAGCGTGGGGCTTTCACCTCAATTATTGCTAACTATTTTGTTGATTTCATGATTGTAGGTTCAAGGTTTATAACTTGGGAACACTTTGCACTAGTTTGGAGGCAATTCTAACCTATTTTGAGGAATTTCTAGGCTATTTTTTAGAGTTTTGGTGCCTCTTGTATCTATTTTGGCGCCTCTTGCAAGTAATTCAGAGACCATTTTCAGCTGTTTTGAGACAATTCTGACTTGCACTGAGAGTTTTGGCACCTCTTGTACCTATTTTGGCACCTCTTGCAAGTTGTCTTGAGACTGTTTTCACTTGTTCTGGGACCATTTTGGGCCACTTTTAGAGTTTTGGTGCCTCTTGCACCTATTTTAGCGCTTCTTGCAAGTTGTTCCAGGACCACTTTCACTTGTTCTAGGACTATTCTAGGTTGTTTCTTGAGTTTTGGTGCCTCTTGTCTCTATTTTGGAACCTCTTGCACCAAAATGGAACCCACCATTGCATAGCTTATGAAATTTTTCCCCATTTAAAAAAAAAAAGCTTTGAAAAAGACCTCTGTATGACCAAGATATGACCATTTTCAAGAAACTTTCAAAAAATTAAGTCTATCTCTATTTTGGCACCTCTTGTCTCTATTTTGGTACCTCTTGCCTCTATTTTGGCACCTCTTGCACCAAAATGGAACCCACCATTGCATAGCTTATGAAATTCTACCCCATTTAAAAAAAATCTCTAAAAAAGACCTCTGTATGACCAAGATATGACCATTTTCAAGAAACTTTCAAAAAATAAAGTCTATCTCCATTTTGGCACCTCTTGTCTTTATTTTGGCACCTCTTGCCTTTATTTTGGAATCTCTTGCACCAAAATAGAACCCACCATTGCATAGCTTATGAAATTCTACCCCATTTAAAAAAAAAAGCTCCAAAAAAGACCTTCGTATGACCAAGATACGACCATTTTCAATAAACTTTCAAAAAATCAAGTCTATCTCTATTTTGGCGGCTCTTGTCTTTGTTTTGGCGCCTCTTACAATTTTTCACCAAATCAGAAACTCACATTCTATGTTGTACATTTGCAAGTTTTCCTAGAATTCGTTGTCAAAGACTCAAAACATAAACTACTAACATATTGCAGGGGTTGGATGTTATTCACTTGTTTCCTTTTGGTTAAGATAGGAACGTAGCTTAATTAAAAGGTTAACAAATATCATGTTTCCCTTTGGTTAAGTTAGGAACATAGCTTAATTAATGGGTTAATGAACACCATGTCTTTTGTATGTGGTGGATGTTAGGCATATGCTCTCCCCTTAACTGGGTGATCCAAAAAGCTAGACCCATTATTGTTTATGTGCGAGTGTAAGTGGAGTATATGGAATGAGTTCTTTCTTTATTCATGTGAAATAAAGATCAATCAAACTATGGGTATACTTGCTTGATTTTGTTTATCCTAGAGGGATTGTCTTGTGGGAAAAAGTAATCACCCAAGGGAACGACCTAACCAGTAACACGCTAAAGCCAAGTGACTTTCAATTGGGATATAAAGGTGGATACTTGAGGAAAGTTCAAGTATCATGAGGATAATTCCAATGAGATGGATTGAAAGGGACTCTTTCCATATGGATTATCCCCCACAAATGAAATTCCCTCATTAAAACACTTCTTGTAGATTTTCCAAAATCCTTTATCTATTCTTTGGTGTAGCAACGGTCGTTGCCAAGGCATCCACATTCTCACAGTTTTTAGTAGAGGTGATCAGTTCACCATGGGAGTTTCATGGGGATTGGAAGCTTGGTTGGCCTGAGAAGAGAGTGCATTGTAAGGGGAAGCCCGTGCAACCAAGCTTTTGAATTCATCCACTAAAGATAGTGTGGTTGGGGTAAAAAACGCATGGAATCTAAAAGAATATAGTCTTACACAGCCTTAGGAGTGTATATTCCACTTGATGTGTCTTCAAAAATGAAACTAAAACAAAACACCATAAAAAATGTTACATTTTGAAAGTGAAAACCTCGATTCAGAACTACATTCATTGAGGTAGACAAGTCAGTAACTTAGGTCCATCCATCTTCATAAAATTGGTCCTTTCAGTAGTGTTCAATCTTTCCTTAGGAAAAACAGAGTTAGAATATGTGGTTTACACGATGATTTCATGAAAGGTCAAGATTAGAAAACCAAAGATCAAACCTCTTAGTTCAAAACAACATAAAAAACGTTTGTCTATGCTCTATGACTTTAGAGAAAGGTTAACCTTCAATTTTTACAAGAGAGTTTGCAAAAGCAATTTAGAGTTATACATGATGTACTATTGTCAAAATCCAAGACTTTTCCAATGTTTTGAGTACCTTAATTACACCTCTTGAATCAAAACTCTAAGTCCAAGATTCTTCTTTAGATTCCTTAGAAGTCTAAACATGTCAAAACAGACCTATACAAGTGGAAATTTTCAAACTAAGCCTAGATCTAAACATTTCAAGTTGCCTAAATCATCAATATCCATCACATCTTTGCTTGTACAACCTAATTTCATCTTTGCGATTTTTCATCCTTTAATCACGAAACTGTGTCATGCAATTAGATCAAACTTAGTCTAATCAATAGAATTTTTCATTCTATTTGACTTAGTTGTAATCCTTGGCACTATTTCAAACTTAGATCACAACTTAGTCTAAATCATAACACTTGTATGCCCATCCAAACGAGATCACAAAAGAGAAGACTCAAGGACAAGGAACTTGGAACACCCAACTTTGAAATGGAAAACATAGGAAGTCTGAGTAGTGAAACTTTCGATATCGAAACTCCCAACATTGAAATTCCCAACATTAAACCTCAAAATAGTGAAATCCAAACCATCATGGCTGAAATAGATGAGGATCAATTGAATGCTTTAGCTTATCAAATGAAAAATCTTCAACAACAAATCTGGGATATGCAAGGGGAAACAACCACATGAAGAAATTTGTTGCCACACATCTATTCCTATCCATCTAACATAAATATGGACATGACACCTCCACCAACTACATCATCAGAGTTCAATGTCTTTGAATTTTTGAAAAAGTTAAATGAGAAGCCCAAATCTCAGTCCTCAAACAAAAATGATATTGAACAATCATACCATGTCATGCATCTATCTTCATCTCCCATAAGCCAAAATAAATCTCAGGATTCTTTCACCCTAGTCAACGATTCCATACAACTACCTTCTTCTATCATATCTTCTACATCCAATGATTCATGTCAGTCTCTCAATCTAAACCATGCTATCATAGAGTCCTCTACACCTCGAGATCAAAGCATTCTTTCCATTCCATCCAATGATACCAAAACTCCACAAGTTCTTCCAATCTTTGACCAAGACCGAATCTCTCAAGAATCCTATGATGATCTCCTCCTCTCACTTTTCATCCATGATGACTCCCTTCCATCTCAAGAGAAAAGTATCTTTCCAAGTCCTTCCATCCCATCTAATGAATCCATATCATCCCATGATTCCATTGCATCCTAGGAGCATAATAATTCTTCCAATTTATCTAATGATTCCCTATCACCCAATGATCAAGATATACTTTCTACAAAATCTCATGATTCCCTTCCTCATCAAGATCAAGATATGCTTCCATTCAAGGATATCCCTTCATTTCATGAGGATGTTCATCCTTCTCAAGATCAAGATATGCCTTCCATACCACTGCATGATTATTCCACACCTAATAAAGAGAAAGCTACTCCATCTTCTACACCTCATGATCCTCTTCCAAGTCAAGATCAAAGTACCCCATCATCCCCATGTCAAGATCCTATCACACCTACACAAGCTATCCATGAACCCACACCTACAAATTGGGATCCTCCACCTTCATCCACTCCGGTTTACTCCCAACACCTATCCTTTCATCCATATCATATCCTCCCCAAAATGGATTCGCATCTTGTTTCACAAAAAACACATATCCCATTGGTAAACGGATGTGTCAAAATATGTACAAAGGAAAAGGATTAGGCCTTCATGAACAAGGTATCCTAGAACCCCTTTTTACTCAAGAAAATCCATATTATCATGACCTTGGTTATACGCCTAAATGTCCTATTCCATCAAACCTACCATCTATCCTAGGTCCTCATCCTAGTTCATCAAACCTTCCATCTATCCTAGGTCCTCATCCTATTCATCAAGAACAAAAAAGGCACACATCCTTGATACCCTTTCAAAATTCTAACTACACTCACTTATCCATAATACCTCCATACCATTCATCTCCATCCATCCCTCCCATTTCTCTTGGAAGCAACTTGGGTGCCAAATGTCAAAAGCTTCCATATCAAAATCCACATGTATCAAAGGATCAACATGTCTCCTCGAAGAGGCATGCCAAAGCAAAAGAAAATTTGATCCAAAATCAAAAGAAAAATAAAAAAGGCCACAAAATCCCATCAAGGAAAAATAAAATAAAATTCCAAGACCACATAGGTCCATAAATCAAAGAGAAAAATATCAAAGGCCACAAAGGCCCACAAAGAAAATATCAAATTCAAAAATCATGTGGATTCCTAAAAGTCTCATAGAAGCAATGAAATTTAAATTGGCATCCAAATTTGCTAATCCAAAAGCTTTCGCCAATTTTCCATCTAAAAACCTATCACCTTCCAAATCCATTTTTCCTTCATCACTTCACCACCCTTCAAGGTGTGTGCCAATGTTGATCTTTCCATCCTTTCCATCTATCCATCAACATCTTTCAACCTCCTATCCATTACTCCATCATACCCTAAATCTGCCAACATTTATGAGTTTAATCCCCTTTTCCATGGTTTATTAGAGGGATATTTGGTTGTGAAAATTGATGCTTAAGTCCTTCCATTTTCATATCATGCATATATTATCTTCCACATTTTCACCTTTGATCTTGAAAAAGTTAAGGATCTCCTTGAACATCATATATCTTATCTTATTCACTATGTCCATATCTTCCGTATCATATCCTTCGCCTTATCCATATTCCATCATTCTTTCTAAATACATCTTTTCTTCCCATCCTTGGTCTTGATGAGGAATAGGGGCAAAATACTTGGGCATTATGTCTGTATCCTATCTAGTTGATCTTGATCATCCCATTCATTATCTTTATCCTTGCTTTCTTCCATTTCATATCTCCTTGGTTATCAAAATCCATGTCATCATGTCCCTTTGCAACCTTGAATCTTATCATGAAAATCATATTTGAGCCTAGCTGTAAAAAATTATCCAACCATCATATCTTTTTCCAATCAACCATCAACAATCATCAATCTTATAATACTTAGAGGAAATCAATGATCCTAAGTACTTATCACCATCATGCCTTATGAAATCAATCATTCCAGGCATCCTAATCGATCAACCATTATCATGTTTTGACAAAAGATATGTTGCTTGTGTGACATGTTTTGTAGTGAATCTTTCATTTTGATCTATCATTTATCCATGGTTGCATTATCTCTATTGTGGGGCATCTTGTTCCTTCAATCGGTCCTATCATATCACTCTCCATCTATCTTGGGCTACATGACTTGCTCTACATCATTCATCCATCATGCTTCCATCTCTGCATTTGTCACGCTTCCATGTTCGCATCATAGCTTGATCCAGTGTTTGTATCCCCTGGAATTACATGGCCAATTCTAAAAATCAGTTTGTCTTATCGTAACACACTGGGGGCATGTCTTGTATTGGATTGGATTCTTGTACATTCTCAAGGTTAGAAAATTGAAAATCCCAAAAACATATCAAAAATCCAAAAACATTCAAAACATATCAAAAATAAAAAAACATTCAAAACATATTGAAAATCCCAAAAACATTCAAAACATGTCAAAATCCAAAAATAGGTCAAAAATTCAAAAAGTCAAAAACATAGTCATCATTCAAACTACGTTGTCTTTGAGATTTGAATGTAGCCAAGGGTGATCTTTGATTATCCCTTGAGAAATTTAAGGTCAGTCTTCTAGGTATTTGCTATGTTCATATTTTCGTCTTCTAAATCTTGGTCGCATTGTCAGTCGAACTACGTTGTCTCTGCATGTATAACATAGGCAAGGCTAATCTATTGATGAGCCCCTGAGGCCCCTATGATAGGTCTTGGTCGTAATGGTCGTGTCTCACCCTGGACAGGGGGAGAAATCCTGCACTCACTAGGGGAAAATAAACTTTGAGCTTGAACCAATAGGAAAACAGTCATCAAACCAAAGTTATAAACACTAACGTCCAATGGATGATCTTTCTGAATCAAGGGTTCATCACGTTAAACACGAAAGTTTAAATTGTTCTACTTTGATTTTTGATATCATATCTCTCGAGTCCTCGATGATGTATCGAAATAGAGGAGCAAGGAAGGAGTATGCTTTTTCTTTGTCTGCTGTCTGTGAGTTTATCATTATTACTATGTGTAACGTCTGAAAATGAAACAAGCTTTGCACAATAGACAACAAGAATATTAGTAGATTAAAAGCACACATGCATACAATACTAAATCTAACATGCAAATTCATACGTTAAGCAACAAAGAACATGGGAAAGTAAAAATGTAATTAAAACTAGAATGATCTCACCAATCTTCAAACGTATTTCCATGAATTATCTCGATTGCCCTTCTCCATTTCGCTTGTATGGTATAATTGCCCTCAGATTTTCAAGTAATTCGTGCAAGTATAGCCTAAGATAGTGATTAGCAAAATATCGAAGATTCAAGACAAAAGTGCTCTCAAAAGTTATCAAATTCGCGAGAGAGATTGGAATGAAGAATGACAAATCAATTTATAGAAAATTGATTATTCGAACGACAGGCCAAGATTGAAAGATTAACGGACGGTTGAGATTGACTGATTAGACATGCATTCAGATAACTGACAGTGATGACATGAGTGATTCAAATTAGAAATAGAATTAAAGATTAAATAAATGGTTTAATCTTCAGTTCGACATTCGAAAACATAAGAAATATCTTTGCATGACAAAGATAAAGATTGATTAAAGCAACTCTCTGTTCGAACGCACGCACAACACTTAATTAATTAAATAAGAATATTTAATTAATCCGCATGTACACGCAATTGAGTTAGAAGTGGACGATTGCATGATTAGATGAAGAGATTACTCAAAGACGCCACTCAGACATTAAATCAATAGTTAACTGAACGATTAAAATAGATGTCGAGTGGAGTAAAAGTGAATATTTAGATAACTCACATAATTATCTAAAATATAGAAGAATGTGTTAAAATAGAATTAATGAATTAAATAATTCATTTAATTCAAGAGACTCAATATTCGAAGGATAAATAAATAAATAAGATTTATTTAATTAAGTGACGAAAGGGATTTAAATGAATAATTTAAATAAATAATGAATTTATTTAATTATAGTTGAAATATGATAAAGAATAAATTAAATAATGACTTATTTAATTTAACAAGAAGAAGGTTAATTAGTAACATAATTAAATAACAAGCGTCTATTTAATTAATTAGATAGAATAAGGAGAAGTGAATTAATTAAATAATTAATATTATTTAATTAATAGATGAATTAATAAAAGATGAATTAATTAAATAATTGACATTATTTAATCATGACCATGAAGAATACGAAATATAATATATGGAAGTCGCAGGCTAATAACCAGTTTTCGGTGTCTACATTTGCCCCTCTTTGATACAATGTCGTTTAGGCATTGTGTCAAAGAAAATCAATGAAAATATGCCCCAGTCAAGCTCCGGATTAGAACAGATGAAGGTATGCCCCCTCGAGAAAATTGACAAATTTTTGAAATGTTCAGAAAAATTTGGAAATGCGCCCGATTAGCCCAGTAGATAGGCAGAAATGCAATGCAGTTGACAGAATTGGGTTCGGAAACGGGAGGGACGGGTACGGGATGATAGAAAACGAAAGTTTACATGGCCAGAAGGAAGGAAATGCCACCTAAGTCTAGGTATATATTTGAAATTGGGGTGAAAAACTATTCATTTGCACCCACTCAGCTTAGAGATTTGAAAAGTTTGCTCTGACTTTCAGCGAGGATGTCTCCAGTTCCAGCCACCCATCATCGTGCATACAGGATCCAGACATTCCAGAGACCAGCCGGCGCGGACCCCCCGGTATGGACCTAAAACTTGCCTTTTGAAAATTTTTTAATTTGCGCATATTTTAAGGTATTTATTGCATTTTTTGTTATGCGTGTCATTTTAATTTGCGACGCATCTGTATGCGCGAATGACGCATCTGCATGCGAAAAGCCGCATTTGCATTTTAACGCCGACCGGTTAGGCTTAGTTGAAAAAAATAACCGCATGTGTTTGTTGTGTGACGCATTTGTTTATTGTGATACGCATTTGAAATTTAGCTACGCATGTGTATTTTATGATACGCATTTGTTTATGTTGAAACGCATTTGAGATTTTGCAACGCATTTGCATGTTTAGCGACGCATTAGAATATTTAGACACGCAATTGTCATTGTGCACCGCAAATATCATTTGTAGCACGCATTTGATAATAATTAACCGCATTTGATTAATAATGACGCACTTGTAATTTGTGGACCGCATTTGTATAAAAGCGACGCATGTGTTAAAAAATGACGCATTTGCAAAAGAACGACGCATTTGCATTTTATGCCAAAACATTCATTTTTCACTAGGGTAGATGATTCAGGCTGACATGAGGCATGTTTTTGCAGGTTGTTCTTGACCCTATCTACACACGTGAGTCGAGACCCACGACGTTTCGATTCAGAGACAGCTTACGGCCGGCCGAGCGACGGACTTTATGGCATTTGAGTTTGTTGCACGTGACCGATATGCCCCAGATTAGGGCAAATCGGGGTTTACTGACAGCACTTTGCGAGCGGTGGCACTCGGAGACGTCTTCCTTCCATCTTCCGACTGGAGAGGCTACAGTGACCTTGGAGGACGTATATAGGATTCTGAGATTGCCTATTAGAGGCACACGGGTAGTCTATGATACCCAAAGGGGTATAGCGGAGATGTGCAGATACTGTCCCCACGCTGACGTTAGACAGCTAGGGGTGGATGATTATGAGATCAGATGGCGGGTATTAGCCCAGAGGTATAGACAGTTAGACTGTCTAGTGGCGACACTGATAGGTGGGATTGTATTGCCTGACCGCCGAGGTCATGGATTTCCTGTAGGATGGGGTGAGATGTTAGTGGGCATGCTAGAGCGCCGAGTTGTATATGCTTGGGGTTCGTGTGTGCTGGGGATGCTATACTTCCACCTTCATGACATTGCCTATAGAGAGGCACAGTCGATGAGCTGCGGTACCACACTGCTGATGGTATGGGCATGGGAGCACATCGCTATCTTTAGACCATCGGTGACAGTAGACCTAGCTCGTGGAGCGCCCTACGCCTTTCGGTATGCGGGAGCTACCACTCAGCACCACATTGGAGACACGGGCTACTATAGACATGCTATAGACCTGATGCAGGAGTTTACATGGAGACCATACAGAGGCTGCGAGGTGTGGTCAGATGAGGGCGAGCATTTGCCATATTTACAGACACGGTGTTTAGAATGAACCCGGTGTCTATGCACATCATGAGCGAGTTGCGGACCGGGTTCAGGCAGTTTGGAAGGCAGATGTACCTTAAGGGAGGAGCAGAGTTTGCTCGGTCCTCGAGAGAGGTCTGTTGTGGGGCGAGAGATTGGGTTGCTCTGCAGAGGCAGATATTGATGGACTACAGGCACAGGCATGGGGATGGAGGGGTGGACCAGTGGATCCAGGGATGACTCCAGCTTATGATCAGTGGTGGGCACTACACAGGCCGACTCCTTTGACAGATCCAGGGCAGCCAGCACCAGTAGAGCGATGAGTTAGAGGTCCCAGAGGCAGACGGGGCAGAGGAGGTGGTCGAGGAGGTAGAGGAGGCTAAGGTGATGGTGGGGATGATGGCAGAGGTGGCCGACGCGGAGGAAGGAGAGGGAGGCATGGTCGACGGGGACGAGGAGCAGCCTTGTCACCGATCCAAGAGGAGAGGGGAGGAGAGGAGGATGTGGCCATGCTAGATGTGGCCAGAGGCGGTGAGGAGGAGCAGCTAGCTGAGGCAGTTATCCCAGACATCCCTGACATCCCAGCAGAGGTAGAGGCAGGTGCCGAGGAGGTAGTTGCAGAGGAGGTCGTCGGAGAGGAGGCAGAGGTAGATGCCCTTGGATTGTTAGGTGCCTACCAGGAGGATGATGAGGAGGAGGATGATCACGAGAGAGAGATCAGGGATCATATCCTGGAGGAGATGGACGAGGAGGAGGATGGGTGAGACAGGGTCTGCCAGGATGAGACAGAGGCAGAGGCGCCCGACATTGATATATTACGAGTCCAGGTTGCCTCCTTGGAGGAGCAGATGAGGGTGTTGATGGCAGAGAGAGATGCCTATAGGGTGGAGAGAGACAGAGCCTTGTTGGAGAGGGATCAGGCTGTAGCTCGGCGGTAGGAGACTGAGCAGAGATTCACAGAGCTCAGGACATTATGTACAGGACCATCAGCAGCATTTGCTAGAGAGTTGGTCAGAGCAGGCGAGAGGGAGAGATATTACCGAGACCTGTATGAGGCAGAGGTTCCCTTAGAGAGACGGGCTCCTAGCTTTTCAGCGGCACAGAGTAGTAGGTCTCAGACCAGGACCCACACACGGACAGTGAGCACAGAGGGAGTGGATCAGCCACGCAGAGCAGGGCCATATGACAGACCTCCCACAGCTCCGAGATCAGCAGGTTCCCAGCATCAGTCCCCTACACACTCCCGACATGATGGCAGTGGTAGTTCAGGATAGAGATACAGTTTTGAGGTCCATTTGAGACATTGTATTTTGATCCGATAGCCTGCGGGCTTCCATGTATTTATGATACATTATGACATTGTGTTGTGACACATATGAGCGATATGTATATATGATTTTGGTGGTGATTCTTATGATATGCATTGTCTATTTATTGATTATGCAGTCTTGATTTATACATGTGATGTTTATATGATATGCCTATGTGATGGATGGTTGTATGTACTTTATGTTGTTTATGCAACTAATGCGATAAATTTGATTCTATGTAACATATGATTCTATATGATGATGAGATGCAATGTGATGTTAGATATATAATGACATGTGATGTATGTATTTATAGTTTATTACTTATGATATGCAATGTTAAATGATGATTATTTTCTATTATGCCATGATGAGCTAAATGTGACATATGCCTATATTTATATGTATGTTTCTAACATGTATGTTGATGCAGGATGATGTATACCATTTCGTGTCACAGGACTCCGTCATAATGCAAGAAAGAAGAATTGTTAATACGGAATGGAAGATCGACAAAGAATGAAGAGACAGAAGATAAATGTTAGTGTTAGGAATCTTTGATATTTTACCGTATCACAAAAGGTATTGCAATTTATCATCATTGGGCGGGACTAATACAAATGGAGACAAACACCAGGATATGACATAAATCAAGGTGTGCAAGGTCATCCACTTGCTAAAAACAGACAGTCGCAGACAAGGATTGTCACTAACTCATACTAAGGACACAAGTTGCCCCAGTCTTTTTGTCGAGACAAACCACAGACAGCAAACAAAAGAAAAGACAGGTCATGAGACGTCATTGCACCTCTAAATCCTTCATGGGACATCCTTGAGGAAACTAGTAACATGACTCAAAATCAAATTTAAAAGACAATCAACAGACAATAGTCAAAGATAATAGAATTCTGATACGTCGTTGCTTCTCTAAATCCTTCATGGGACATCATTGAGAAAGCTAGTAACATGAATCTTAGTCATCAATTCAAGATAAATGATAAGATAAATAAGCCAATAAAGTCAATAAGCCAATGAAAATATTTTCCAAAAACATGATTTGTTTGTTTGATTTGTTTGATTGATAGAGCCTGATTGCAAGAGATACACATACCGGATAAGACTGTGAGTCTGGTTTCGATGTTATGACTATCTGTATAAGGCATGACAAAGCCTGGTTTCAGAAAGACATGTATCGTATAAGACGTTGAGTCAGATGCCGTTGATGTGATAACCTGTGTAAGGCTATGTTTGATTGTTTTGACCTTGTCGATTATGCAGGAAGGACACATCCTGAATAAGACATAGGTTGATTGTTTTGATAACATCTGTTTCCAAGAAGGACACATCTTGTAGCAGATGGTTGATCTGTTTGAATTGTTTTGTTTGGCAAGTTGTTTGATATGACTCAGAGAAATTGCGGACTTGTTCACCAGATTGATGCATGACTTGATATGATATACAGACAATTGACTGTGTGTGACGACAAAACCCTAAAGGACTGACCTAGTGTGGCCTCGGGGGCTCATCGTGTGATGTGCCTTGCCTACGTTGTACACGCAGAGACCTCGTAGTTTGACTTAACTTGACCGAAAAGACTGACCACAAATAGAAAAGACGTGTGTGAAAGTGAATGCAACGAACCCTAATGGACTGACCTAGTGTGGCCTCGGGGGCTCATCGTGTGATGTGCCTTGCCTACGTTGTACACACAGAGACCTCGTAGTTCGACACTACCAATGACCTTGTTATACAGACATATGGATTGACGCATGACTTTGTACAGACAAACCTAAACAGACTGACCTAATGCCTCAGGGGCACATCGGCAGATGGCCTTGCCTACGTCCAGTCGCAGAGGCAACGTAGTTCGACATGACGACAAAGACTGACAAGTGCGACTGACTTTGACTCTATTTTTGGATTTTTTGAAGTTTTTCAATGTTTTTGTGTTTTCTCAGGTCATTTTGCGATGTTTTTGGATTTTCATGGTTTTACGTCTTCAACACAGCCAATGTAAGAACCAATATGACACATGTCAAGTGTCTGCCCCCAATCGAGTATAAGACCAACTGACTATGAATAGGGTAAGGTGGCGGATATGAAATGCTCTCGATGTCAATCGTTCCAAGCTATGGAAAAGACTACCACTTATTAGGACGAATATATACAAGTGATGGACATAAAAGGTAAAAGATATATACAGGATAGTGGACTATGTACACGAATGTGGGCTATGTACAGGGAAGTGGACTATGTACAGGGATAAAGACTATGTACAAGATAGATTAGAATAATAGTAGACAAAGGAGCAGGGTTGAGTACACATGGCGCCTGTTTGCCAGGTTTTCACCATGGTACCTATCCAAAGCGCCACCGAAGTGGTTTTCACCATTGGACGATTGATTTATCTTTACTATTTTCCATATTAACTAATTTTTTTGGTGTTACCAAGACGCCTGTTTACCAGGTTTTCCCCTTGATAACGATTTTTTTATTTTCTGATTTTTTTGTATTTTTGCTAAATAAGACAAAGGCTCCCAGAAGCTATGCGTAGAACTTCTTCAGATGCATACTATTGATTGGTGAGGACAATGGTTCACCTTCAGGAGTAGAGAGTTGATACGCTCCTGATCCAAAAGCTTCTGTAACAACATAAGGTCCCAACCAATTAGGTTCAAACTTTCCTGGTTTGTCTCTTTCTGCTTGATTCTTTGGATTCTCCATTAAAACCAGGTCACCAATGTCAAAATTTCTATTTAAAACCCTCCTGTTATAGCTACGACGAAGGCGGTTCTGATATGCTTGGAGATGGTCTAGTGCCTTCTGTCTACGCTCGTCCAGGAATTCTAACTCATGGAGTCTCGACACTCGGTACTCTTCATCGTCAATGTGGCCCTTCAGTGATACCCTTAGGGATGGAATCTCGACCTCAATAGGCAAAATGGCTTCAGATCCAAAGACAAGTGAGTATGGGGTAGCACCAGTGGGAGTACGGATACTTGTACGATAAGCCCATAAGGCAGGGTTAAGCTGTAAATGCCAGTCACGACCAACATCATTGACAGTCTTCTTGAGGATTCTAATGATGGTCTTGTTGGACGCCTCCACTTGGCCGTTACCTTGTGGGTAGTATGGAGTAGAGAAGTGATGTTGAATATGAAATTGATCACACAAGTGGCAGACTTCTTGGTTCTTAAATGGGCGGCCATTGTCAGTGATTATAGATTGAGGGACACCATACCGACAGATGATATAGTTTAAGATAAATCTAGAAATCTGTGTTCGGTAATGTATGTCATAGGAATGGCTTCAATCCACTTCGTAAAGTACTCAGTGGCAGTGATAATGAACTTGTGTCCATTAGATGAGGTGGGGTGGATCTTACCTATGAGGTCGAGTCCCCATTGGGCAAAAGGACATGGTGACGTGATAGGGCGGAGCTCCTGTGCTGGGGCATGTATCAAATCTCCATGAACTTGGCATTGGCGACATTTTGTTACAAAGACATATGAGTCTTTTTCCATAGTAGGCCAATAATAACCCAGTCGCATAATCTTTTTAGCTAAGGTAGGACCGCTAGAATGGGAACCACATATACCCTCATGCACCCCACGCAAGGTTGCTTGTGCTTCAGTAGAATCAAGACATCTCAGTAGGGTATTATCTAAAGCGCGTCTATATAGGGTGTCTCCGACGATGGTATATTTGGCTGACTTGCAAAGGAATGTCCTACATTGGTTATTGGATAGGCCAATGGGGATGACTTCGGCATGAAGGTAATCATAGATTTCTTTGTACCATGGGGAATCAGGACCAACAATGTCACACACCATTTCAGAATCTGGGATATCATAGGCAGGGACCAAAAGCTGTTCGACCAAGAACTCAAACTTAGGCACGTTGTTAGGAATGTCAAGGAGTGAGGCAATTGTAGCCATAGCGTCTGCTGCTTTGTTTAAAACATGAGGTATCTGATGAAACTTGACTTTGTCAAAGTACTCTTTAAAACTATCAGCCATGCGCTTGTACGGAGCAAGTTTTTCATCCTTAGTCTCATACTCATCATTTACCTGTCTTATTACAAGTTGAGAATCACCATATACCTGTAGGTTCTTGATTTTCCACTTGACTGCCATGCGTAAACCTGTCACTAAAGCTTCATATTCCGCCATGTTGTTAGTGCATGGAAATGCAATCCTGAATGATTTAGGGATGGAATCACCCTGTGGTGTGATAAACAATATCCCAGCCCCTGAACCATGATTTGTATGTGAGCCATCAAAGTACAGTTTCCATGTTATGTTTGTGTCAAATGTGAATATGAACTCATCAGGAAAGTCGCCACTAATGGGTGATGCCTGTATTGGTGCATCAGCTAACTGATCAGCAATGACCTGTCCTTTAATAGCCTTTCTCTCTACATACTGTATATCATACTCACTAAGTATCATGACCCATTTGGCCAATCGTCCTGTTAATGCTGCCTTACTAAGAAGATATTTCAGAGGATCTATTTTAGCAATCAACATTGTTTGATGATTTAGCATGTAGTGTCGCAGTTTTTGGGTAGCAAATACTACTGCAAGACAAGCACGTTCAATGTTACTATAGTTGAGCTCATAACCAACCAAAGTCCGACTAATATAATGGGCGCCCTTTCATGACCTTCATCATCATTGTGCAAGCAGTACTCAAGTGATGAATGGGTTCTTGATATAAGAATCAATGGTCTTCCTTCAACGGTGGCATTAAAGCAATTGGTGTAAGTAAATATTCTTTGTCCAGTTGAAAAGCCTCACACCTAAATTGTCCATACAAAGGGTACTCCTTTCTTAAGTAGATGTTGAAAAGGATGTGTCTTATGCGCTAGATGCACTATAAATCTTGATAGGTGCAACCTTCCCTGTAATGTCCTTAGTTGACTAAGATTGTTGGGTGTTGGCATGTCCATGATTGCTTTTACCTTAGCAGGATCTACTTCAATACCTCGTCTAGAAATGATATAACCTAACAGCTTTCCTGACTTGACTCCAAACACACATTTCTTTGGATTGAGTCTCACATTGTACTTCTCTAGCCTCTGAAATACCTTGTCTAAAACCTGTAAATGTTGTGCCCTTGTCTTGGATTTTACAATAAGGTCATCAACATAATCCTCCATACAAGTGTGTACTAAATCATGAAAGATAGTGGTCATGGCACGTTGATAGGTTGCTCCTGCATTCTTGAGTCCGAAGGGCATAACATTCCAGCAATACGTTCCCCAAGGACAAGTGAAGGCTGTCTTAGGTTGATCTTCAATGGCTATTCTGATCTGGTTATATCCTGAGAATCCATCCATAAGGGACAACATCTCATACCTTGCTATCATGTCAGCCATCGGCCTCTATATTGGGCGAAGTCCTTAGGACAAGCTTTGTTGATATATAAAACAGTGGAATCTGGATGCCCCCAGTGGTTTATTGTTGGTACAGTTGAAATGCAATGCATAGTCAATAGGTCTGATGAAACCAACATCTAACAATTTCTTAAGTTCTGCCTTGACTAATAAAGCAATCTGTGGATGCATTTTTCTCAACTTCTATTTCACTGGTTTGGCACTTGGTTGTAAAGGCAAGTGATGTAGAACAAGTTGGGATCAACCCGAATATCGACATGTGACCAAGCAAAGTGTCATCTTCATTTCAGAAGAAGTTGTGGAACTACGATTTCTCTTGTGTTGTCGGTGACAACGCTAAATAAATCAATCGGGGATTCTCTTTTGTGCCTATGTTGACTTCTACTGATTCTTCAACGACCATGGGTGACTTTTCCTGTGCAACGGGGAGAGTGTTCAAACCTCCATCCTTAGGCGCCTCAGAGAGGTTTTCACCTTCGGATGCGTCCTTTCTTTTTACTTTTTCAATGCTAGAGGGGTGCCTTGCGGTTTTCACCTAGAGACTCGTCCTTTTATCTTGTTTATTCTTTTTCTCATTTTTGCGACTGGAGGGTTGAACAGATTCCCCAAAATATGCTTTATTGTCCAAGTCAATGGTAAAACCAGCTTTATGATCCCCATTAGGTATGCCTTCACGTAATCCCAGGAACTCAGCAATCGCTTCGTCACTCTCAAAAGTATCTAAAATGGGTGTATCTTGTTGATCCCAATCTATGAGTTGGGGATAAACTAAAGGCATGTCATCGTCGGAGTTATCAAAGTCTAATGGAGTCAAGGTAAAAATTGAATTATTCATGTGGTCACAAAAGTCTTGTACCAAGTCCTTTTTTCTCTTGGGTTTGGGTCTAGGTGGATAAATAGGTGGGCCTAATGCCAAGGTTTGACAATCAGAAAGAGGTGGTTCAGGTTGCCAAGAGGTAGGATCAAGTGATTCCCAATAGTAGTGTTTAAACCACTCCTCTTTTATCATTTTCTTTGGTGGACAGGAATTTAAAGGATTTGGTGAGGAACTTAATAGCAAATCAAGTTCTCCAAATAACTTGTCAAGGTCCATGGAAGAAGTAGAGGATAAGGAATCCCACTCATAATCATTAGAGTCAGGCGAGTTAGAATGATTTGGGTCTATTGGTTCGTGAGATGTCTTAATGTCTTCTGAAGCACGTACTTCCTCAAGTAAGGGTAATGGAGTACTAGGAACGCCAATCTGAATCGGTTGAAACCCTAGCCCTACTCCTTTTGGCCACTAAGAAACAAATATTGGTTCCATTCTGCCATCTTGGTTTAAGCCTAAACCACTGTGTCCATCATATCCTTTGCTTTGCATGATTTTGAAACCCTTTCCGTATAGTCTTGTAGGAATATGAGCAAGTAAAAGGGGTTCTTTATTATCTTCCTTATACAGCCAGGAAGTAACATCTTCTGTATCTACAGCCTCTTTGCTTAATTCACCCCATTTAGTGAAAGTTGTTGTGGGGGGAACATGTATAGTGATTATAGACTGTCCCCTACCTGTTGTAGGCAAACCATATGACTTAGGAGGGACCAAGTGGCTAACACAATAGGAAGTCTTCATATAATACTCTCCACAACCCTTGTCTTGGATCTCAACCCTAGGAGTAGTGGGAAGTGAAGGTGCAATAGATGTTCGAGTGAGCGTGGACGGGTCAACATAAGAAGATGGATTAGACGATGAGGCCTCTTGGTTGACTGGCACTTGACATTGAGGGATGTCCTTTAGGTTAGTGCAATACTGAAAAGGATCGGGATCACCATCGATAGTTATTTCGGTGCCATTGTAAGGGAATTTAAGGCATTGATGATATGTGGAAGGGACTGCCTTCATGGCATGAATCCATGGTCTACCTAGCAAAAGGTTATAAGGGAGGGTGAGATCCAAGACCTGGAACTTTGTCTCCATTACCGCAGGACCAATTCTGATAGGAAGTGTTACCACCCCCTTTGATTTTCTTTCTTCATCATCATAAGCCTTAATGACAATACTCTTGGTGGTGTCTACGCATGCTTCTGAAATACCTAATGCCTTAATTAGCTTTAAAGTGCATAGATTTAACCCTGCTCCTCCGTCTACCAAAACTCGTCTAACTTTGGTGTCATCAACAAGGACTTCTAGATGTAAAGGGTCATTGTGGTTCATCTTATCTGTGGCATAGTCTTGTTCAGAAAATGTGGCATGATGATTATTGGTCAAGTAGCCCACCATCTCCTAGAAACGATTGACATCAAGGTCATTAGGGACCGTGGTGTTCTGTAAAGCCTTATCGAGGATAGACCGATGCTCGGGGGAGATACGCAACAATTCCAAGATTGAAATTTGAGCTGGGGTCTTCCCCAACTGGTCAAGTAGGTTATATTGTAACTTGGAAGGTTGTGATGCTTTCTGTGATGGAGGGCCTTGGATAACAAACTTAGTACGACAAGTATTGACCGCACATTCCGGATTAGCCTTGATAGTAATGGTATTGATGTTGTCCTTGGCAGCGCGAAGGCAATGAATGATTTTGCCACTATCATAGTCATGTTTTATATTTGCATAATTGGCTGACATATTGGTCTTAGTACTCAAACTGGGGACAGTTCCTTTCCCATGGTCATGTAGTGGGTCTGAAAAGACTTGATGATCAGTGTTCGATGTCTTTTGTTTTTGTCCACTAACTTCAATGATTCTCTTGTCAACAAGATCCTGTATGATGTTCTTCAGTTGTCGACAGTTTTGTAGGTTATGTCCCTTAGTCCTATGGTAATCACAAAAAGCGTTGTCATCCCACCAAGTTGGTTTAAACTGTCCTGGATCGTATTGTCTTGGTTCCTGCAGTTGTATGAGGTTGTGTTGTAACAGCTGTTTGAACACCGACTCAATGGGTTCCCCTAAGGGAGTGAACTCACGTTTCTGGAATCTCCTTTGTGGTGGACATTGAGTGTTTTGGACCATGTTGGGAGGTTGATTGACAGCATTAAGCGTGTTAGCAAAAGTATGAGGTCCTTGTAATGTGAGGAGGGGTCTTGCTTGTAATGTTTTAGCATCAACCACCCCATCATTGGTGACATTTTTTTGTTGAGGACGGAATGCATTTACTGTCGGTTGAGGCATCTGCAGTTGTGTTTCGATTGAATTGTTGTCATCACAGGTTCACCCTTTTCAATGAGATCCTTCTCCTTATCACCCCCTTTCCACTAGTTAGAAAGATGTCTGACGATGTACCCTTAAGTTACTCACGGTTTTGGATGAAGGTTTCTGAGCATTGTAACCTTTTGTTTTGAATATCTCGACGGGACGTCACAGCAATAGTTCTCTCCATCTACAGAAGAAAGCAATGAATGTTTCACCTTCATCTTGTGGTGTGGCACAAAGTTGCTATATTTATCTCATGGTCAATGTGGAAGGAGAATTGCTCCACAAATTTCTCGACTAGCTCTCCCCATGATCTAATGCCAGAATCTAGACCCGAAAACCATTCTAGTGCAACCCCTACAAGACTTCATGGAAATAGCCTCATAAGGTACGTGGGGTCGTAAGCGACATCAATGCATATGGTAGAAAATTCCCTGATATGTTCTACTGGATTGCGTTTTCCATTGTACTTAGGAAGATTTGGTATGACATATCTGTGAGGGAAAGGTGTCATGTACAATGATCTATCAAAAGGGAATGGGCATATGTCCTTTGGTGAAAATGATTTCTTAGTTGACACTGACATGTTATCCATTTGCGTTTGTAATGCCTGCATTTGTGTTTGTAGGACGTCAACTTGAGTCAAAGATGTGCTAGAAGGATTATGCGGATCCATGTATGTATTCTGAAATCCAAAGTCTCGCGATGGGTTTTGATTGAACGTTGGCATTTGAGGTGGATTTGGATTCGGAATGTTGGTAAATGTATTCTGGTTTGGAATCAACATAGATTGATGTTGTCCTGGATTCTGTGTAAATGGATTCTGAGTACCACTCTGTACAAAGGGATTCTGATTCGGAATCGATGTGAAATAGTTTTGGCTTGGAATCTGGGTAGATGGATTCTGACTACCAATCTGTGAAAAGGGGTTCTGATTCGGAACCGATGTAAATTGGTTTTGACTGCTAGTCTGGAAAGGTGGATTTTGATTGCCATATTGGAAGGAGGAAATGCCCCCTGTTTGTGTAATCCTTGGTATAGTACTAGTGACCTGAACACTAGGTATGGCCATCGACTGTGGCAAGGTACCTATAATGCTAGCAGTAGGTGTGGTTGTTGATTGTGCACTCGTGACACCGACATAAGATGTATGGGCTGATGTTTTAGGTCTTTTAATCCCGCTAATAGGACCGAAGGGAATAGATGATGAAGCCCCTGTAGTGAAACTAAATCCCGATGTCATTGTAGGTGTACCAAATGGGGACGTATGGACTGTTGTACTCTGTGTAGACGTGCTAGATGGCATAGTCGTGCTGACTTGAGGTATAGTAGTACTAGCAGTCGTGGTATTTGTCCCTTGTGTAGGTTGAGTTTGTAAGGTACTAATGTCAAATCCTAGAGGTAAGGTAGCACCTTCAGCTAGCAATTTTCCTAAGAACCGTTGACGATCGTTTGCTAGGTACTCATCTACAAAAGAGGCAAACTCAGGGTCTTGTGCGGCAGCCTCTATGTCTTCTGTTGTAACATGTCCTTGTGTGTTTCTAGTGGTAAATTTGTCTAATAGAGTCTTATGAGGTCTTGAAGAAAATGGGTTGATGAACTCGCTTGGGTTTGACATGTTTTCTCTCTCTCTCTCTCTTCTCTTAGACCTAGTTTCAACCATGTAAGACAAGCTCAATATACGGGAAATGCAAAATTATATCTAGAAACTGTATGACTCTATTCTATGTTTTTGGGGTTTTCTTATGCAAAATAAGGGATGTCCTATGATGATACTAGTCTAGACTCTAAAGGTGCAAGAAGTCTAAGTGAGACCCTAAAATGATCAATTCTATAAACCCAAGGTGAAGAGACCAACTACCTAAAGTCAAACCAAAGTGTCAATTTAGTTAAGTCAAGGAACCAATGTAGGACGAAGATCAAAGACAAGTTGAGTTTCCTAACTAGACTGATGAGCTAGGACGACTCTCTGTAGGACAAAGTATATGATGATAAGACTAGGTTCAATGACAGATTTCGTTGACACTATGACCTTTCTAGAGTATAGATGATAGACTACTCCTAAAGTTTGTAAAAGTGACCTCTCTAAAAGTCTAATGCAAGGTGATATGTACCCTATGATGAAGCTAAACTCTAACTGAAGACAACTATGGTAACGACTAAATGAACCTAAAGGATGCAAAATTGAGCAAATCGTTTCAAGTTTTTGTTTTCGAAGACTGTTTGTATGAAGACCACTGAAACTGGTATAACCCTGCTAACTAGACAGTGATAGTGAATTTTGGTTTTTCTGGTAATCAGACAGATGCGTTTCAAATTTAACAGTTGCGGTTCAAACTTACAGATGCGACTCAAAATTACCAGATGCGACTCAAGCTGACAGATGCGACTCAGAATATAACGCATGCGGTGTTTCCAAAATAGATGCGACTCACACTGACAGATGTGATTCAAATATTACAGATGCGGCTCAAAACAACTAGATGCGACCTATATAAATCAGATGTGAGCCAAACTGACAGATGCGACTCAAAAATTATAGATGCGACGCAAAACTTACAGATGCGACTCTAAAAATCAGATGCGTGTTTCTGGTGAACAATTGCGACTCTCTGTGAATTTTCAGTGACATGAAATTTAAACTGACCCGGTTTTCTATGATCAAATTCTGACAATCAAAGACAATCGTAAGACAAAGTGTTTTCAGTTTCAATTTTGGACTCCAAGAACGTTTAAAGTGATAACAGACAAGTACATCCTAATAGGCCAAAGGCCTAGGGTTTGTATACTTGGTATAGCCCACGATTATACCGGTTGGTGATAGACATTTCCTTCTCGAAGGCGGATAGGCTTGGAATTTAGTAGCATTAAACTCCCTCCACGGCTCATTAACGTCTTTCGGGCACACCAATTCGTTCATTGGTGGCTGGCATCCAAGGCAACTATCTCTACTCAGGGATCGGTAGTGAGTAATCTTGGACATGATCACATGCCTGCACTAATATAAACAACGGCCACAATAGGTTGGTCTCTACAACCAAAGGGTATTTAATTCGGGCATTCCGTTAAGTGCTGATCCATGCAATGTGGTCCCCTTCAGATCCATCTCGTCAGGTTCACACTCGTGATTCTTGGGGTTTCTGAGAACCCACTTTGTGTCTGGGCTTCGAAGTCCCTACGGAGTTCCGAGTGCTCGGTCTGTGAGTGGTTCAGGGGTGATCTTTTTTCCACCGAGCAATTTAAGTTCTAAGTTGTGTGTTTCTCTTACAGGATCGCATGCATAGGGATACTTAGTATACCAAATGTGAAATGACGAACTTGTGCTTTAGCACCAAACAGTAGACGCAATGGTACAACAAATGAAAGATTTTACTCACTGCAAACAATCTGACAAAAAATTTAACTAGGGTCTTCGACAAGCGTCCTGCAGAAGATATCATTAGTAATTTTCAATTTTGTCTTCGCCAATCATCCTGCAAAAGCTTGTTAACTCCAAAAGGCCACACGCTAAAAATCAAATATCAGTAACACGAAAATCAATTGAAAATTCCAGATTGCCGAAAGCAGAAATAAAATTTTACCAGTCAATTGCGTCGTTTTGTTACTAGTCAGATGCGTTGTTTCTTTTTCAGTTGCGGCTCCGGATATCACTTGCGATTCAAGAATTTCCAGATGCATCTTTTCTCTGTCAGATGCGGTTCATAAACTCAATCGCGGTTCAAAAACTTCACGTGCGGTTCTGGAAAATCAATTGCGGTGCAGAAACTTCACATGCAGTTCGGAAAATCAGTTGCGGTGCAGAAACTTCACATGCGTCGTTTCGTACGAAAAATCTGCAAAATCGAAAATTAAAAGATCTACGGATTCGCGAAGATGGTGTCTTCACGTCGGGTTCACCAAAATGTAACGTTTGAAAATGAAACAAGCTTTGCACAATAGACAACAAGAATATTAGTAGATTAAAAGCACACATGCATACAATACTAAATCTAACATGCAAATTCATACGTTAAGCAACAAAGAACATGGGAAAGTAAAAACGTAATTAAAACTAGAATGATCTCACCAATCTTCAAACGTATTTCCATGAATTATCTCGATTGCCCTTCTCCATTTCACTTGTATGGTATAATTGCCCTCAGATTTTCAAGTAATTCGTGCAAGTATAGCCTAAGATAGTGATTAGCAAAATATCGAAGATTCAAGACAAAAGTGCTCTCAAAAGTTATCAAATTCGCGAGAGAGATTGGAATGAAGAATGACAAATCAATTTATAGAAAATTGATTATTCGAACGACAGGCCAAGATTGAAAGATTAACGGACGGTTGAGATTGACTGACATGCATTCAGATAACTCCGAATGATGACATGAGTGATTCAATTAGAAATAGAATTAAAGATTAAATAAATGGTTTAATCTTTTAGTTCGGCATTCGAAAACATAAGAAATATCTTTGCATGACAAAGATAAAGATTGATTAAAGCAACTGCTCGAAGACGACAACACTTAATTAATTAAATAAGAATATTTAATTAATCCGCATGTACACGCAATTGAGTTAGAAGTGGACGATTGCATGATTAGACGAAGAGATTACTCGAAGACGCCACTCAGACATTAAATCAATAGTTAACTAAACGATTAAAATAGATGTCGAGTGGAGTAAAAGTGAATATTTAGATAACTCACATAATTATCTAAAATATAGAAGAATGTGTTAAAATAGAATTAATGAATTAAATAATTCATTTAATTCAAGAGACTCAATATTCGAAGGATAATTAAATAAATAAGATTTATTTAATTAAGTGACGAAAGGGATTTAAATGAATAATTAAATAAATAATGAATTTATTTAATTATAGTTGAAATATGATAAAGAATAAATTAAATAATGACTTATTTAATTTAACAAGAAGAAGGTTAATTAGTAACATAATTAAATAACAAGCGTCTATTTAATTAATTAGATAGAATAAGGAGAAGTGAATTAATTAAATAATTAATATTATTTAATTAATAGATGAATTAATAAAAGATGAATTAATTAAATAATTGACATTATTTAATCATGACCATGAAGAATACGAAATATGCAGAATATGGAAGTCGCAGGCTAATAACCAGTTTTCGATGTCTACACTATGCAAATTGTCGCGAGACCTACACTACAAAGTATCATTGATGACATTCCAAATTTGCATAGGAAAAGGATTAACTCTTGTCTGTTTATGCAAGTGATGCTCAGGTCATCTTGGTCTAAAATATGCCATTGATGCTTGTACTCACTTTCAACATTTTAAAGGCCCAATGATGATAAAGAGCACAAAAAATTGGTTAATATAAATGACAACTTTTGAATACAAGATTTGCATAGTTAAGTTAGACTGCATTCATGTTAGTATTGCATGTGTATTTATGGGGTTTTTCAATGCTGAAAAAATTTCACAATGGTGTAATCTCTATTATTAATGGATTGAGTACACTGGACATTAACCAAAAACACATCATTCTCATTTAGTTTCACATTAGTTACATCATCATTTGCATATCTTAGAAAACATTCTCACATCAGTTACATTCATACATTCCATCATGATATTTTCCTCAGAAAATACAAAAGAAAATAATAAAGGGCATCCATTTCATATCATTTCCAACATCAAAATCATGTCATCCACTACACTTAAATAAGCGAGTCTCTTCAGATTTCCAACAAAGTTGGGAAATATGTTAGAGTTATGAAGCTTAAAAGATCAATCTACTATAGTCTTCCCACAACTTTTGGAAGTTGGACATACTCACTTATTCAAGCTTAAGGCCTTGAACATTTGAAGTCATGCACATTCAATCATTTGCATTACACATCATAAAGCACATCAAATTGCATAATCATAATAAATCAAATCACATTGCATTACACATCATAATAAATAATAAATCACATCACATTGCATAATCATAATCATCACACCACATTGCATAATCATGATCACAAATACATTCATCACATAGAAATTAAATAAAGTCACAACATTGCATATCATAATAGGAAAATCAAATGCATCATAATCACCGCTGCATATCATATATCATCAAAAATGTCATAATGTCCACGTGTACAAGGATATCCAAAAGTAGGATGAGATACATCAAAATCCAAAAAGGCACTGTTTCATGGGAACCACATCCTCAATCTCACAATAGGTGTATACACAATGTTAAAGGAACATCACAAAATGCTATGTTGAGCTCCCACTAGATCCTACTGCTCTCATGGAACTTGTACCTCCTCTACCTAACAGACCTACACCTAGATCTCTCCTATCTCTAGGAAATGGCTGCGTGACAGCCATGCTCACAGTTTGAGAATGAGATGTTTCAGAATGAGATTGTACAAAACTCTCTTGTTGCTTAGGAGGAACCAACTCATGATATTTACTTCTATAAAACTGCAACTAGTGAGAAATGTGCCAGATCTGTTTGAAGAAATCTACTGTACCTACAGATGGTGTCATTTGCTGTATCCTCTCAGCAATGGCCTCAGTCTGCTCTATCCGGTGTCTAAAGGAATCCCTCTCTGAAGTAAGTATGATAATCTGTGCTTGCAACTGTTGTATCTGCTGCCTATCTGTCCTTCTATCAGTCCTCAAAATATCAATTTGTGCCCAACACTGCCCTAACTCATCTTGAAGGGACATAATATACACTTGAGCCTATGCTATCTCGCTTTGAAACGATCGAACCTCTGCCTCCAAAGCCGCTATATGTGCTAACTGCTGATGTGAGGGTATCCCAATCCAAATTCGGGGAAGCACCGCTTGATCTACGGTAACACTCCTCCTGTGCCTTGGAACTACAAAATTCAATGGATGACTGTCATCTACACCATCATCACTCTCCCCACCACCCACTACACCACCATCACTCTCCCCATCATCACCTCTACAAACACCCTCCCCACCATCATCACCACCCTTGCCATCTCCTCCCTCTCCATCAACTGGTAGTACTGGCTCCTTTAGATGAGTAAATCTAGGAAAGGGATGCATGTGGAAGAAATCTAAATAATCCTCGGTCATCTCGACATCTATAATATATGAAACATAATCCCATAAACCAGGGGTCAAGGTATAATACTTTGTACAAGCTGCCTCATATGATACACAGGTGCCCCACTCTAAAACATCCTATCATCACTGTGCATAATGGGAAACTCCCAGGGGCATCCCCTGAACCCGTCCAAACTGTCAACATACTTGCAAATACATGCATCACTCAAGAAAAAAATGTGTCCACCCAATCAAATAGCGGGATAACAACATATATGGCATCTCTAGCTGATCCTTTGGCCATTGCTCACAATCCAAGTACGACCACCATGTGACGGTCTCCAAATCATCGAGCACATGCCTCCAATAGGAAACCTTGCCTAGTTGATGCTGGACATGTGGACCACTATAACTAAAAGCATATGGTCTCCCTGGTGGTCGATGTCTCTCTCCCATGGGCCGAGTGATGACTATATGCTCCCATGCCTACGTCTGTAGTAATGTGACGCCACATGACAAGCTCATCGCCCTGTAATAGACAACCTCATGCAAATCTCGATATAAGTGGGCTAACATACATGAGCCCTAGGCATACCTCGTACCATCAAGTGTCATCCATGATAGCACATGACCCAAACCTACTGAAAATCCCTTTAACCTACGATCATGACAAAGGAATCCACCAATAAATCCAGAAAGCACACACGACAAAGGAGCATATCTGCTAATCATCTCTGTCCAAGGGATCCATCGCCCTATAAGATTATCATCTCAGCATAATCTCCAAAATGCAGCTATCCCACCCTACTCTATCTTATCGTACACTACTATCTCTCCCATCACTGGGATCTGTAGAATACGATAAACATCCTTGGGAGTCACAGTCATCTCTCCACTCAGTAAATGAAATGTGTTATGATCACTGTGCCATCTCTTTGCCAATGCTATCAATAAACCTATGTTGATTCTATATTGTGGAATATCTAACAAGGAAGTCAACCCACAACGAGAGATAATCTCTAAGTTGGCTAAGGACAACTGGCAAACCATCTTCCAGGTCTTTGGGAATTGCTCCCAAGACTGGAGTACATCTCCATCTCTCTAATCATGAACACAAATCAGTCGATCAATGTCATGTTAAATCAAGATTAATAGTCAATCAATGTCATGTTCAATCAAGATTATCAGTCAATCAATGTCATGTTCAATCAAGACTATCAGTTATACAAGGTAATGTGTAGTTTATCAAATCAGGTTCAATTAGGACAATCAAATCAATCAGAACAATCAACATCTCAATCAATCAACCCATTGTTCCTCACCTATCATGAAGACAATCTGCTATCAATCCTACCATTGTTCCTCACCTATCATGAGGACGATTTGCTATCAATCAACCCATCGTTCCTCGCCTATCATGAGGACGATATGCTATCAATCCTATTATCATTCCTCGCCTATCATGAGGATGATCTGCTATCACTCCTACCATTGTTCCTCACCTATAATGAGGAAGATCTGCTATCAATCCTACTATTGTTCCTCGCCTTTCATGAGGATGATCTGCTATCAATCCTACCATCATTCCTCTCCTATCATGAGGATGATTTGCTATCAATCCTATTATCATTCCTCGCCTATCATTTGGTTCTCAACTATCATGAGATCAAATCATCACACAAAACATCAATCAAACACTGCACATACTACAATTTGACTAAAATCAATCAAAAACATGACAAATTGAAGACTCCTAGACTTCAAGGACATCTTGCGAACATCACCTCGAGGGATTTCCACAATCACACCCCACAAAACGGGTCAAACGACAAGCTAAAACACCTCAAATCAACAAGGATGACAACTTTCCAAGGCAACAAGAGGCATGATTTGGGACCTTAAAGGCACCAAAACAAAGTTTACAACTAAAAACAAGGTTTTCAAGGCTTACAAGAGGCACCACTTGGGACCCTAAAGGGGCCAAAACAAAGGTTAACTTCAAAAACCTCCATTTTCAAGCTTGCAAGAGGCACCACTTGGGACACTAAAGGTGCCAAAACAGTGTTGGAGACCAAAAAATTGAATTTCAAGCTTGCAAGAAGTGCCATTTGGGACCCCAAAGGAACCAAAACTCTCAAACCACCCAAAAACATGCATTTTCACCCTTGCAAGAGGCACCATTTGGGACCCAAAAGGCGCAAAAACTCTCAAATGACTCAAAAACATGAATTTCACCCTTGCAAGAGGCGCCATTTATCATCCCAAAGGTACCAAAACTCTTAAAACACATGAAAACTTGATTTTGAAGCTTCCAAGAGGTGCCATTTGGGACCCCAAATGTGCCAAAACTCTTAAACATGCTCATAAACACTCAAAAACGACAAAAAACATCACCCGAAAGTGCATAAATGACATCCCATAAGCTACAACATCTATCGATGACGTTCAAAATGCTTCTAAAAGACAAGAAAATGACTAACAAAGAGGTTTCTCGTAAAGTGTACTGCAAGTCCAGAGGCAGCAGACTGATTAGGTTGGCGAAGATGCTTGAAACGATGTTTGTGGTATGGGATCACCATCTTCCTCTAAGCTCTCCAATCTTTAGCTTCTCCAAACTCAAAATGTGAAAATGAATCCCATTTTACCATTTTCACTTTTTAGGGGTAAAATTTTATTTCCCATTTTTACCAAAAAGGAGGGATAATTAATCAACACTATTCAAAGAAAGAGCTTGCAATGAACTTTCAAGAGATAAATTGTCTTCGCCATCAAAATCTCACTAAATCAACATTGTATCATCATCATAATCATCACAACACCATTACCTCATTCCAACATTTCATTTTAACATCCCCACATTCATCGATTTATCTCTTGAGGGGGCATATATCCATGAATATCTGAAATTCAAAAGTCTGGGGCATTAAAATCTTGCATCATCTGGTGCATCAAAATATTTTCTAAGCATCAACATCAAAATTCTCTTTGAAGAAACGTGTAAACACATTACTTCAAAGAGGGGAAAAATGTATACACCTAAAAACGATCATCGCATTCAGTTAATTAAACACAACCTATTTGATGAATGCTTCAACTACATATAAATAAGGTCTTACTTTATTTATATTGTTCACTTTCCTTTTAATTCTTCTAATTCACATTCTTCTAAATAATTAAATAAATAAAATACCATAAACGTGTTTATTTAATTAACCTTCCTTAATCTTGATTAAGAATTAGAGCACATTTCTACAAATTTTTGTGTGCCACCTCATAAAGGTCACATGAAAATAAATAAGCCTAATTATTAATTAGAATTATCCTCACACACACTTCCACCAATGAGAAAAGGCACATGACTTTATTCCCCCACACTTCCAACAAATTTGGAGCACATGGGTCTTTGTTTCACACACTTGGGAATCCAATACATTTGACATGTTTCCAATTGGTCAAGGGATTCTCTCCACACACATGACATGTTGTCCTTGGTCAAGGGGACAACATCTTGATTCCTTTCATCTCCATCGTCTATCATTTCTCCTTCAAATCTAGACCGTTGATGGGTGCCACCTCACAAAATGCTTGAGAAAACCTATAAATGCACCCTCTTGCCTTAGCATTTATCATCCACCTTTTGAGTAATGTTATAATGCTATTTTGAGATACAAATTGGAATAGTGTTATAATGTAATTTTTCATCCACACTTTGAGTATAGTTACCATGTAGGTTTTTCGTAGGAGCTTGGAGCTGTCATGGAGTCTTATACTTAGTTTTCATATCATGTGTTACTTTGCATTCTCATTTTAGATTAATTAATTGCTTCATAGTTACATTTTAGGTTAGTTTGTTTTATGTTTGCATTTGAGCATATGCATAATCATGGATTGTTCATTTTAGTTTCATATCATCTCACTCATCTCTACTTGTTCATTCATCATCAACACCATCCTTCATTTATTGTTGCATCCATTATCCTTTCCATCATTTTGTTTCATATAAAAGCATACCACTAATAATTCTAGCACACATTCGCACATAGAAATCATCTTAGCTTGCATATTAAGCATCAAATCTCGTTTTCTATGTAGTCATTTTAACAACCTTTGTGCTCATAGAAATCTGAGGGCCAAACAGTTTAATAAATCCCTAGAAATAGAGGATAATGATACGTATTTGAAAGGTTTGATTGTATTAAGAATAGAGCAGTTTACTTGCTTCAAACTCTAAATGTAAACCATTTCATTAAGGTTTGTGTTGACACTAGAATCCTCTCCACATTTGACACACACAAAAATTCAACTTAGGACAATTGATAATCCTTAATTTCATATTGATCACTGTACTGCACCAAATCAAGTAGAAACTTGAACACAAAAAGATAAAGACATTATAAGCAACTTCTCAAATCTGCACAACCTGAATCCAAATAGCGGAGAAACATGAAGCAAATACATTTCTCCTAGAACACAGAAGACATCATTGAACAATTGGTTCACACATTGCTGAAAATATCTTGCACTGTACAACAATCCAAAAACCCAAATGTGGAATATAGCAACCTCTATCAACCTTGAATAACTTGTAAGATCCAAACAGTCATAGCATCAACATTGAAAGAATGTGGAGCACAATAACAGAGCACACTATGAACATTTGTAAAACACTATTTACTTTGTCTATTAAATTTTCTCAAAAGCACTTGGAAAACAAGTACCAATTTAACATCATCTCAGCTCATTACTTCATTCCAACTCATCCCCAATCTTTGCAACAAAAGAATAGCTCCATGTACTCACAACACTTCCTCAAGGTGATCTCAACTACACATGCACAACTTGTTTTCCTCTTTTCAAATTTTTTTTCAATATCCTCAACATCTTCATCCCATAGTTGACATAAATGACAACACCAGCTAGTAGACTTCCTATTGACATCAATGTCAACACCATCATTCTTGCAACAAAGATTTGGTTTTTTTGTGGGATATATTATTTTCAAGCTATTGAAAGTTGGTATATTAATCTTGGTTTATTCTTCATCTACTTGTATGTTAAGCCTCTCTTACATGAAGATTGATGTGAAAGAACTCTTGGTTGTCCTTTCTTACCATTCATGGTGCTTTCTCATATTGTCATAATGTCTAATTATAACAATCCAACAGTGTCTTCCATGGGATTGAAAGATTCAGTTTTCTTCAATGACATTTTATTCTTGAAGTACTCAATAGATGTCTTTCATTCTATGTTCTTTATTTACCTATTTGTGATTCTTTTCTCACAAGCAAACCAATGAGGAATTTCAGGCTATCCTCATGGAAGTGACAACATTGTTATTTTAGCCATTTGGTTCACTTTCAAACACTGGGTCATTGAGAGTAAATTCGCTATTGTACTTCCTTTGCAACAACAATGATTCATAAAGTGTAAGGATGTCAATTTGGATATTGATCCTAATTTTCTTGGCTTTAGGAACTTTTCACTCATGCAACATTTATTTGGCATTCCTGACTTGTATTTTTGAAATTTCCATCTTAGTTTGATGCCATCTTCTCCACCAACTGATACACTTGTCATTGAAGTTTTTTGCTAACTTGTTTGATGTCACAAGTGCAGATATTAGTGTCACTCTTGGGAAATTGATTTTTGGCACAAATTGTCTAAAAAAGTACATGCAAATGAATTTAATTTGTGTGCATTATTAGAAATCCATGCTCCTTTGTGTGATCATTTGTACATTATGTTACAATATTGTTGGTCTTGAAGCTTTCTTTTTAAAGGGGTTGGGCTTTTCTATTTGACCATATATTGTTTTAAAGTTAAAATGGATTCATAGTTCAAAATCCTCATTCCTTTTCGACACTGGTAGGTTTGGGATAACCTCCCTTTTACAAGGGAAAATATTTGTCACACATTTGTTTTCCAGTGTCCTCAAGTTGAAGATGCTCTCAAACGGGTTAGTGGCGATTAGTTTTTGAAACATCCTTTAGCTCTTCCGCATGAGGTGGCCTCCATCTTTGCCATCTTGGCTGAATGCCATCTTCTCCACTAACCGATACACTTTCCATTGAAGTTTTTTGCTAACTTTTTTGATGTCACATGTGCAGGTATTAGCGTCACTATTGGGAAAATGATTTTTGGCACAAATTGTCTAACAAAGTACATGCAAATGAATTTCATATGTGTGCATTATTAGAAATCCATGCTCCTTTGTGCGATCCTTTGTACATTATGTTACAATTTTGTTGGTCTGGAAGCCTTCTTTTCAAAGGGGTTGGTATTTTCTATTTGCTCATATATTGTTTTAAAGTTAAAATGGATTCACAGTTCAAAATCCTCATCCCTTGTTGACATTGGGAGGTTTGGGATAAACTCCCTTTTACAAGGGAAAAGGTTTGTCACACATGTTTTTCCCAGTGTCCTCCCATGTGAGGAAAAATACCCCTCCATAAGAGAAAAGTAGAAGAGAGAGAGAGACAAGGCAACCCCCCCAATGTTGAGTCTCTTGCAATGATGGTAGAAGATCGACATTGAATGCTGAAGATGATCCAATGTTGTTGAACAACGTTCCTCCCCTTAGGAAGAAAAAAAACCATGGATGTACGAAGGATGTTAGAAAGATGGATGATGGATAATAATGTCTTTGAAGGATGCTCAAGTGTCTCCATGTCGATGCCGAAAGTTGACACACTCCAAATAGGTATTCTAGGCCACATTGTTGAAGATGACAATCTAGAATCTAGTAGAGATGAATGTAGAACATGATCCAAAGACAAAGATATCCCCTTTGAAGACAAAGAAGCCTCCTCCAAATGTTGTCTAAAAGGATCCACAATCACGTAAACTGCAAATAATGATCATGTAGAGATTGAGTAGGAGGGTGAAAGTGTTCCCTCACAACAACTGAAGGGGCATCTTCATCAAAGAGAAGATGAATGCTATCGATGATGTCTCCCAAATATGCAAGATGAGACTCCACAAACTAGTCTAAAATACTTGTCAAGAATCCATCCAAAGTAGCCAAATCGGAAAGACTATGAGGATCTTGCTACACTGAATCACAAGGAACCAAAACTATGGCATCACAAGCATCATCAACTACAACAGTAGATAGAGGAGATGACATGCACGACTCAAGAACTGGATATGATGTGAGAACTCCCAAGTTCAAGAAGCCAAATGTCTCCTCTGAATCATGGTCCATGCTAGAAGTGTGATCATTAGCCGAAGGAACAATGTCACCATCAGAAGAAAAATTTGTAAAGGTATACAACCGAGATGAATGATCAACCACCCCAGTAGCAATGATCTCTTTTCTTTCCAACATGAAAATAGTCGTTAGGCCCCTATGATAGGTCTTTAGGTTAGGTCTTGGTTGTAATGGTCATGTCTCACCCTTGACTGGGGGAAAAATCCTACACTCACTAGGGGAAAATAAACTTTGAGCTTGAACCAACAGGAAAAAAGTCGTCAGACCAAAGTTATAAACACTAACTTCAAATGTATGATGATCTTTCTGAATCAAGGGTTCATCACGTTAAACACAAAAGTTTAAATCGTTCTACTTTGATTTTTGATATCATATCTCTTGAGTCCTCGATGATGTATCGAAATAGAGGAGCAAGGAACGAGTATGATTTTTCTTTGTTTGTTGTTTGCGAGTTTATCATTATTACTATGCAAGTTTTTGTGAGACCTGCACTACAAAGTATCACTGATGACATTCCAAATTTGCATAGGAAAAGGATTAACTCTTGTTTGTTTATGCAAGTGATGCTCAAGTCATCTTGGTCTAAAATATGCCATCGATGCTTGTACTCACCTTCAACATTTTAAAGGCCCAATGATGATAAAGAGCACGACATATTGGTTAATATAAATGACAATTTTTGAATACAATATTTGCATAGTTAAGTTAGACTGCATTCATGTTAGTATTGCATGTGTATTTATGGGGTTTTTCAAAGCTGAAACAATTTCACAATGGTGTAATCTCTATTATTAATGGATTGATTACACTGGACATTAACCAAAAACACATCATTCTCATTTAGTTGCACATCAGTTACATCATCATTTGCATATCTTAGAAAACATTCTCACATCAGTTACATTCATACATTCCATCATGATATTTGCATTAGAAAATAAAAAAGAAAATAATAAAGGGAATACATTGAATATCATTTCCAACATCAAAATCATGCCATCCACTACGCTTAAATAAGTGAGTCTCTTCAGATTTCAAAGAAAGTTGGGAAATATGTCAAAGTTATGAAGCTTAAAAGATCAATCTACTATAGTCTTCCCACAACTTTTGGAAGTGGGACATACTCACTTATTCAAGCTTAAGGCCTTGAACATTTGAAGTCATGCTCATTCAATCAGTTGCATTACACATCATAAATCAAATCACATTGCATAATCATAATAAATCAAATCACATTGCATTACACATCATAATAAATCACATCACATTGCATAATCATAATCATCACACCACATTGCATAATCATGATCACAAATACATTCATCACATTGCCTAATTATTATCATCACATAGAAATTAAATAAAGTCACAACATTGCATATCATAATAGGGAAATCAAATGCATCATAATCACCGCTGCATATCATATATCATCAAAAATGTCATAATGTCCACGTGTACAAGGATATCCAAAAGTAGGATGAGATACATCACAATCCAAAAAGGCACTGTTTCATGGGAACCACATCCTCAATCTCACAATAGGTGTATACACAATGTTAAAGGAACATCACAAAATGCTATGTCGAGCTTCCACTAGATGCTGCTGCTCTCATGGAACTAGTACCTCCTCTACCTGATGGACTTGCACCTAGATCTCTCCTATCTCTAGGAAATGGCTGCGTGACAGCCATGCTCATAGTTCGAGAATGAGATATGCCAGAACGAGATTGTACGAAACTCTCTCATTTCTTAGGAGGAACCAACTCATGATATTTACTTCTATAAAATTTCAACTAGTGAGAAATGTGCCAGATCTCTCAAAAGAAATCTGCTGTACTTGCAGATGGTGTTGTTTGTTGTATCCTCTCGGTAATGGCCTCAAACTGCTCTATTCGGTGTTTAAAGGAATCCCTCTTTGAAGTAAGTATGATCATCTGTGCTTGCAACTACTGTATCTGCTACCTATCTGTCCCTCTATCAGTCCTAAAATTATCAATTTGTGCCCAAACCTACCCTAACTCATCTTGAAGGGACACAATCTGTGCTTGAGCCTATGCTATCTCACTTTGAAATGACTGAACCTCTTCCTGCAAAGCCACTATATGTGCTAACTACTGATGTGAGGGTATCTCAATCCAAATTTGGGGAAGCACCACTTGAGCTACGGTAATGCTCCTCTTGCGCCTTGGAACTGCAAAATTCAATGGATGACTATCATCTACACCATCATCACTCTCCCCACCACCCACTACACCATCACTCTCCCCATCATCACCTCTACAAACACCATCCCCACCATCATCACCACCCTCATCATCTCCTCCCTCTCCATCAACTGGTAGTACTGGCTCCTTTGGATGAGTAAATCTAGGAAAGGGATGCATGTGGAAGAACTCTAAATAATCCTTGGTCATCTCGGCATATGTAATATATGGAACATAATCCCATAAACTAGGGGTCAAGGTATAATACTTTGTACAAGCTGCCTCATATGATACATAGGTGCCCCACTCTAAAACACCCTCTCATCACCGTGCATAATGGGTAACTCCCAGGGACATCCCCTGAACCTGTCCAAAATTTCAACATACTCGGAGATACATGCATTGCTCAAGAACAAAATGTGTCCACCCAATCAGATAGCGAGATAACAACATATATGGCATCTCTAGCTGATCCTCTGGCCACTACTCACAATCCAAGTATGACTGCCATGTGATAGTCTCCAAATCATCGAGCACACGCCTCCAATAGGCGACCTTGCCCAACTGATGCTGGACATGTGGACCACTATAACTGAAAGCATATGGTCTCCCTGTTGGTCGATGTCCCTCTCCTATGGGCCGAGTGATGACTATATGCTCCCATTCCTACGTCTGCAGTAATGTGATGCCACATGACAAGCTTGTCGCCCCGTAATAGACAACCTTGTGCAATTCTCGATATAAGTGGGCTAACATACATGAGCCCTAGGCATACCTCATACCATCAAGTGTTATCCATGATAGCACATGAACCAAACCTGCTGAAAATCCCTTTAACCTATGATCATGACAAAGGAATCCACCAATAAATCCAGAAAGCATACACGACAAAGGAGCATATCTGCTAATCATCTCTGTCCAAGGGATCCATCACCCTGTAACATTATCATCTCAGCATAATCTCCACAATGCAGCTGTGCCACCTTGCTCTATCTTATCGTACACTACTATCTCTCCCATCACTGGGATTTGCATAATACAATAGACATTCTTGGGAGTCACGGTCATCTCTCCAGTTGGTAAATGAAACATGTTATGATCACTGTGCCATCTCTTTTCCAATGCTGTCAATAAACCTCTGTTGATTCTATATTGTTGAATATCTAACAAGGAAGTCAACCCACAACAAGAGATAATCTCTAAGTTGGCTAACGACAACTGGCGGACCATGTTCCAGGTCTTCGAGAATTGTTCCTGAGACTGGAGTACATCTCCATCTCTCTAATCATGAACGCAAATAAGTAATAGTCAATCAATGTCATGTTCAATCAAGACTATCAATTATTCAAGGTAATGTGTAGTTAATCAAATCAGGTTCGATTAGGACAATCAAATCAACCAGAACAATCAACATCTCAATCAATCAACCCATCGTTCCTCGCCTATCATGAGGACAATCTGCTATCAATCCTACCATTGTTCCTTGCTTATCATGAGGACGATCTGCTATCAATCAACCCATCGTTCCTCGCCTATCATGAGGACGATATGCTATCAATCCTATTATCATTCCTCTCCTATCATGAGGATGATCTGATATTACTCCTACCATTGTTCCTCACCTATCATGAGGAAGATCTGCTATCAATCCTACCATCGTTCCTTGCCTATCATGAGGATGATCTGCTATCAATCCTACCATCATTCCTCTCCTATCATGAGGACGATCTGCTATCAATCCTAGTATCATTCCTCGCCTATCATGAGGTCAATACAATACAGATTCTATCATTTTATTCTCACCTATCATGAGATCAAATGATCATGCAAAACATCAATCAAACACTGCACATACTACAATCTGACTGAAATCAATCCAAAACATGACAAATTGACGACTCCTAGACTTCAAGGACATCTTTCCAACATCACCTCGAGGGATTTCCACAATCACACCCCACAAAATAGGTCAAATGATAAGCTAACACACCTCAAATCAACAAGGATGACAACTTTCCAAGGAAACAAGAGGTGCCATTTTGGACCCTAAAGGCGCCAAAACAAAGTTTGCAACTAAAAACAAGGTTTTCAAGGCTTACAAGAGGCACCATTTGGGACCCCAAAGGCGCTAAAACAGATGTTAACTTCAAAAACCTCCATTTTCAAGCTTGCAAGAGGCACCACTTGGGACACCAAAGGTGCCAAGATAGTGTTGGAGGCCAAAATATTGAATTTCAAGCTTGCAAGAAGTGCCATTTGGGACCCCAAAGGCACCAAAACTCTCAAACCACCCAAAAAAATGCATTTTCACCCTTGCAAGAGGCACCATTTGGGATCCCAAAGGTGCCAAAACTCTCAAATGACTCAAAAACATCAATTTTACGCTTACAAGAGGCACCATTTGGAAACCAAGTACCAATTCAACATCATCTTAGCTCATTACTTCATTCCAACTCATCCTCAAACTTTGCAGCAAAATAATAGCTCCATGTACTCACAACACTTCCTCAAGGTGATCTCAACTACGTATGCACAACTTGTTTTCCTCTTTTCAAAAATTTTCTCAATATCCTCAACATCTCTATCCCATAGTTGACATAAATGACAACACCAGCTAGTAGACTTCCTATTGACATGAATGTCAACACCATCATTCTTGCAACAAAGATTTGGTTTTTTTGTGGGATATAGTATTTTTGAACTATTGAAAGTTGGTATATTACTCTTGCTTTATTCTTCATCTACTCGTATGTGAAGCCTCTCATACATGCAGATTGATGTGGAAGAGCTCTTGGTTGTCCTTTCTTACCATTCATGGTGCTTGCTCATATTGGCATAATGTCTAATTATAACAATCCAATAGTGTCTTCCATGGGATTGAAAGATTTAGTGTTCTAATGACATTTTATTCTTGAAGTACTCAATAGATGTCTTTCATTCTATGTTCTTTATTTGGCTGTTTGTGATTCTTTTCTCACAAGCAAACCAATGAGGAATTTCAAGCTATCCTCATGGAAGTGACCACATTGTTATTTTATCCATTTGGTTCACTTTCCAACACTGGGTCATTGAGAGTAAATTCTCTATTGTACTTCCTCTGCAACAACAATGATTCATAAAGTGTAAGGATTTCAATTGGGATATTGATCCTAATTTGCTTGGCTTTAGGCACTTTTCACTCATGCCACATTTATTTGGCATTCCTGACTTGTATTTTTGAAATTTCCATCTTGGCTGGATGCCATCTTCTCCACCAACCGATACACTTGTCATTGAAGTTTTTTGCTAACTTGTTTGATGTCACAAGTGCAGATATTAGCGTCACTCTTGGGAAAATGATTTTTGGCACAAATTATCTAACAAAATACATGCAAATGAATTTTATTTGTCTGCATTATCAGAAATCCATGATCCTTTGTGTGATCATTTGTACATTATGTTACAATATTGTTGGTCTTGAAGCTTTCTTTTTAAAGGGGTTGGGTTTTTCTATTTGCTCATATATTGTTTGAAAGTTAAAATGGATTCATAGTTCAAAATCCTCATTCCTTTTCGACACTGGGAGGTTTGGGATAACCTCCCTTTTACAAGGGAAAATATTTGTTGCACATTTGTTTTCCAGTGTCCTCAAGTTGAAGATGCTCTTAAACAGGTTAGTTGTGATTAGTTTTTGAAACATCCTTTAGCTCTTTTGCATGAGGTGGCCTCTATCTTTTCCATCTTGGCTGGATGCCATCTTCTCCACTAGCCGATACACTTGCCATTGAAGTTTTTTGCTAACTTGTTTGATGTCACATGTGCAGGTATTAGTGTCACTATTGGGAAAATGATTTTTGGCACAAATTGTCTAAAAAAGTACATGCAAATGAATTTCATTTGTGTGCATTATTAGAAATCCATGCTCCTTTGTGCAATCCTTTGTACATTATGTTACAATTCTGTTGGTCTGGATGCCTTCTTTTTAAAGGGGTTGGTATTTTCTATTTGCTCATATATTATTTTAAAGTTAAAATGGATTCATAGTTCAAAATCCTCATCCCTTGTTGACTGTGGGAGGTTCGGGATAACCTCCCTTTTACAAGGGAAAAGGTTTGTCACAATTTTTTATTCTAGTGTCCTCCCATGTGAGGAAAAATACCCCCCATAAGAGAGAAGTAGAAGAGAGAGAGAGACAAGGCAACCCCCCCAATGTTGAGTCTCCTGCAATGATGGTAGAAGCTTGACATTGAATGCTGAAGATGATCCAATGTTGTTGAACAACATTCCTCCCCTTAGGAAGAAACAAAACCATGGATGTACGAAGGATGTTAGAAAGATGGATGATGGATGATAATGTCTCTGAAGCATGCTCAAATGTCTCCATGTCGATGTTGAAAGTTGACACACTCCAAATAGGTGTTCTAGGCCACACTATTGAAGATGACAATATAGAATCTAGTAGAGATGAATGTAGAACATGATCCAAAGACAAAGATATCTCTTTTGAAGACAAAGAAGCCTCCTCCAAATGCTGTCCAAAAGGATCCACAATCACATCAAACTACAAAGAATGATCATGTAGATATTTAGCAGGAGGGTCAAAGTGTTCCCTCACAACAACTGAAGGGGCATCTTCATCAAAGAGAAGATGAATGCTATCGATGATGTCTCCCAAATATGCAAGATGAGACTCCACAAAAAAGTCTAGAATACTTGTCAAGAAGCCATCCAAAGTAGCCAAATCTGAAAGACTATGAGGATCTTGCTACACTGAATCACAGGGAACCAAAACTATGGCACCACAATTATCATCAACTGCAAAAGTAGATGGAGGAGATGACATACATGACTCAAGAACTAGATCTGATGTGAGAAATCCCAAGTTCAAGAAGCCAAATGTGTCCTCTGAATCATGGTTCATGTTAGAAGTGTGATCATTAGCCGTAGGAACAATGTCACCATCATAAGCAAAATATGTAAAGGTATACAATCGAGATGAATGATGAACCACCCCAGTAGGAATGATCTCTTTGCTTTCCAAGTATTGAATGATGATTGAATCAGGTGTGAATTCCATAGTCCCATCTCCACCATGTGTAATTTGATATATGGAAAGAAGATTGTTCATCAAATGAGGAACACACAAAACATCCTAGAAAGTGTTGTCCCCAAAACTAATGGATCCCTTCCTAATTACACTCATGTATGTATTCCCATCAAGATAAGAGACATAGTACAAGGTTGAAAAGAAGAGAAAATAGACTATGAAGATGCCATCTGATGAGATGCTCCTGAATCTAGAAGCCATCTCCCTGATCCATGACCTGAAAGAGCACAAAGAGCATGCCCTTTATATCCTGATGTAGAAGCCAAATCAACATGACCTTTTTCCTTTTTAGACTATTTTGAAGGAGGAGGAGGAGATTCAAACATTGTAGAAGGAAAATCAATGTGATTCTTTTGGAGAAGATTCTTCAACTCATCAATATCCTTCTTATAACAATAATGTTCTTCATGTTCATCCTTCTTGCAATATGCACAAGTAGGCCTCTCCTTCTTAGATGTTTTCTCTTTGGAAGATGAATCTTTATGTTCTTCTATGGAATTAGGTGTGGATTGTGTGCCAATCCTCGAAGGAAGGCATCTTAAACTCACTCCCAAAGGTTTTCTTTGTAGCATATAAAGTAGACGCAAACATTGAATATTTAGGTCCTAGCTTATAAAGAACACTTAACACCAATTATGTTCCTAGTGATTTGAATTTGGTGATGAAGTCCTGCATGTTGTCAAAATTACATGGATTGAGACTGATTAATTCATTCTCCAACAAATGTCCTTGAATTTCATCTATTTTCCCTAATAAGTTTGACAATGTAGACCACATAGCCATAGGTGTATCCCAGTGCTCAATGTGAAACAACAACTCAGGAGAGACATATAAGCACAAATAGCTAATGGATTCTTCACAACTATTCAACCGCTTATCCTTTTTAGCTTCATCATCTTTTGGTTCACCATCAAGCCCATGAACTATCCTATACAATCTTTTTACTCTTAGCAATTTGTTCATTTCAGATTTCCATTTAGGATAGTTGTAAGGTGTTAGAAGTGGAATTGTAGATTGCTCCATGATGAAACAAGAAGGAAATAACACAAATCAAGAGGAATGCAACCACAACCACAAGAATAATCCCCCCCAAATTCACTTAATCAAAGAACCCCCCTAGCAATATTTGATTTGTGGCACTTTATACTTAGTGCGTTTACAATTGCCACTTGCCAAAAACAACAAAGTGGTCTTGATCTTGGTGCATACAAATTGCCAAAATAGGCCTCAAGGTCAGTGAAAAATTTACAGTAGATGAGATCAATCTTATTACACCACTGGAAAGTACACAAAAAAATATGCACTTTCAAAAAAAAATTCACCAAAAAATGTTATCGTAGGAGCAAGATATGAGCTCCTGAAGTTTCCAAAAAGAGGACAAAGCAACAACTCCTTTGAGAATCTGAAATTTCTAAAAAAACCATGCACCAAAACCAAAAAGTGATTGCACCACTATGAAGAGCATGAAAAATTAGCCCAAATAAAAAAAAACTGCACCAAAAAAGGAGTTCGTATGACTGAGATATTGGCCTTCAAAGTTTGACTAAAAAATCAAAAAGCTCGATGGTGAGGGGGGCAATTTTTTTTAAGGTACTGACATCATTTCTAATGAGATGATGATGTCAGGATTACCTGTGATTAAACATAATGACTAGATGGGTGTAAAAAAGAATATTCCCCTGGTCCGTCAGAATATTCCTTCTGCTAGAATTTGGGAGATGCTATTAGAATATTCTTTTTCTTGTTGGGGAATACATTGCAGAATATACTTCTGCTGTTGGTTAAGGAAACACCTGCCATATTTTTGTGCTGCTACCCAGATTTTTATTAAATGAACCACTGATTTTTTTATGAGTCGAATTTGAAATATTGAGAATTTCGCCAATAAATGTTGACCACAAATTTTAATTGACATCAATCGATCCAAATGGGGGCCCCGTAGTTGAAAAGACTTGCGATCGAATGGAAAGGAGCCACATGGCAGATGGTGAGTGGATCGATACTTGGTACCTATTAGGTACTATAGAGTACCCTGTACTTTGCGTACTTCGACCCCTCTTTTGATTATTTTTTATTTTTATTTAAAAAACAACTTTGCAATATAATTTGTATCGGTACAAATTTAGTTTTTTCTAAAAAATTTCTAAAATTTTCAACAATTTTTTTTATTTCTTATGTTTTTTAAAAAATCGTATCATCAGGTCATGATGGTGACCTGGGGGCTGTATGACTCCCTAAAAAATGTTTTTTTGCCTCATCGGACTACTTTGATTTGGACGATTTGGTAGTTGATCTTAGGGTTTTGGGCCTCCTATATGCGATGGCAGGGTTGGATTTGACCCAAAATGCTCCAAAAATGCAGTCACCGTTTTGATTTGGCAACCACTCTTCAGCTTCAAACCCTCATAGTTTGGCCTTGTATGTCTGATTTGGATGAGACAAAAGGAAAAATTGACTTTTTCAAACACTCCAGATGCAATGGTGAGCTTAGATTTTCACCAGAAAGCTCCGATTTGAATTTGCAATAAAGAACAAAAAATAGAACCCCTCCAAATTTGGTATTTCTATCATGTTTTTTTTTTCTAATTTTTTAGATCATCATACAATGCAAGAGAAGAGCATACTCAACTTTTCAATATTTACCATCTCTCTTCAGAAAAAAGATTATCCAATGGCACCCAACCCATTTTGATACCATGTTAGAATTGGTTATGGCTGCCAAGATCTTGAGGCCAAATGGAAAACACAAAGAGAATAGAAAATGACAAGAATAAACTGTATTCTTATCAATATGATTCAATGATATGTTGTGATGTACAATGTAGTAGAGACCCCTTGGTTATATAGCCAAGGTGAGATATAAGATGTTATAGGATTATGCCAAGTGTCTTAATCATATGACATGAGATAACTAATCACACTTACTTAGGTTCACATGTGTTACAAGTCAAAAGATAAGATAACAACTAATGACAACTAACACCTTCTAGAAAGATTCCTAGGACCTAAGTAAACTTAACATGTAAATAAGTCCTCTCGTAATGAGTGTGTTAGTGTAATTAAATTAACTATTACACTAGCATAAGTTAACTTAGATCATATATTATCTAGTCCTAGGTTGCATTTTTAATAAATCATTTAATAATGGGGTAATGTCCCCTTCCTTGTTTGTAGGGATAAGATTCCTTCTAGAAGATGAGTTGTCATTCTAGAACTTATCTCAACATTTAATAATTTTCTAGATAGGGTTCACATGTTGTCACATGTTATTAGATCAAGACACATGGCAACATCTCATGCATCTTAGGTTTTCTCTTTTGCCTATATAATCAGGCATTTTGTTTATTTTTAACATATCAATCTCATCTCATAATTTAGATCAATAGAATCTCCATTTTGCATGCCTAGTTGCAACACTTTCTGTGTGGTTGATTATCCTTCATAGCAAGGGTCGTCCATTGAAGACTCTAGAGCTTTAAGGACTATGCATCCATAATCTCAACATGGCATTAGAGCTTGTCCAGTGAAACGCCAACCCTTAATCAAGAAAGTTGGTGTGTGAGATTCTTGCAGCTTGAAGGCTTCCATTGAAGGCTACTTGTTTCCACCCAGGGCCAAGCTAATTTATGAAGTAGATAGAGTCAGATCCGAGCTTGCCATTATCTTTAGAAGGCCTCAAAACCCTAGGATTGCCTACCCATTCATCAAAATTAGATTCATCAACTCGAGAGCCATCAAAGGTATTTGGGTTTGCAAAATCAACTGGTACGATCTGTACAAATTTATAGTAAAAAATCCACCTCAAAAAATAAAAAATTCAGGAGTGACCTAGTAATTTATTTACCGGCCGGCATATCAAGTGACATTTTATTAATTTTTTTGGGTTCAAATATTTCTTTGGTTGGCATATTAATTTGTAGTTTTTATAAAAATTTAATATCGACTTTTAAAAAAAATTGAATTGCAAATATTTTGCAATATTCAAAAATTTTCAATTGTCGGCATCCTTTAGTCTATTTTTGTAGACTTTTCGGCTCCATCACATCGGCTGACACCATCTGGTATCACCATTTTCATCACCTTGTTGTTGGCCCTCATTCGCGAACTGGTCGGCCATCGGCTCTGTTGGCCCCATCACCATCAGTGTTTGCTTCCTCGCTGACATTATTTTTTTCGGCCACTGCCGACCATTTTTGTTTTCGGTGTTTATTTCTGGCCATTCATATGACACTACCTGTAGTGCTCTTGTCAATGCCCTAACTATGGTCCTATCCGTGACTGAGGACTCTGCTAGCCCCAAGCGGTGCCACCACTTTGTAGCAGCCGCGCCACCATTTGTCCACCGGTTCGCCGCTCCGCCATTGCCACATCCGGTGGTGATTTTTTTAAACTACCAACGCCCCCTTTGGTCCTATTAGTGACCAAGTGCTAGCCCAGAGGGGCTTAATTTTTGTGCCCTATTAGCCTATAGAGTGCCTAATATAGGCATTTTTTTTATTTTATCACAACTTTCACCCACGGTGTCGAAAATCAACAAATGAGATACCGTCGGAAAGGTAATTCTAAGAAATTTCTAGTGGTGACATCTGTTATGTGAAATTTTTCTCACAAAAAATCTACAGCCAACTGAAGACAAAAACCATAAGCTGGACTCAAAGGCTTGTAACTTCACAACCACTCATTAGATTTCAATGATTCCAATAGCATTAGGAAGGTGATTTACACTTTTTTATTAGTCTAGACCCCTTGATTAATTTCAGCTCCAGGTAGTCTTGCATGTGATTTTTTTAGTTTGGTACATTTGTTCAATAACTTGGATATCCTAAAGCTTGGGAATTTTTTTTTTTGATCTGGGTAGCATCACTTCAGTTGCACATCATCCTTGGAAGTATTTATTTGCTATTGAAGGTCAATGTCTTTGTATTTTTGGAGAAAGTTCATTATGGGGCTTGCATACACTCCTTCTTTGACTATGTTCCACAAGGGAAACTATAAGCAATGGCGAGATGGGATCACACACCAGCTTCAATCACTCGATTTATTGCCACATTTGTATGGTATAGTTCCTCATCTGACTGAAGGTATTCATGAATTTGCTTGGAGTTGCAATAGATACATTGTCTTGGAGATCATTTCTATGCAAGTTGATTATAATGTTTTGAATTCTATTGATCATTGTGATTGTCCTCATATCCTTTGGGCTAAGCTTTGGGAGATATATGGAGATTCAGACACTCCACCATTCCCCGATGGTCATGATTCAGAATGTCATTCTTTAGATCAGGTACCCATGATGATATTGTTGTGCAAGAGGTTGATTGCCTTGAATCTTTTGAAGAGGTTGAAAATGTTCCCTTAGATGCTTCTTCTCCATCAAAGATAGTTGGTATCCCTTCACATTCAGTGATTCCTTGTTCAGATTCATTGATTGAGGCTTCCACTATCATCATTCATCAGGACACTTTCAAATTTATAGACTTGACATCACAAGATGGCTTCGTTTCAGTATCATTGACTTGGTTACTTCTATAGGTTTGGAGGACATTCTTGAGGGGATATCACTCCTCTATTCAGATCACACTTTGGAGAGATCTCTTGAGTCTCCTCATCCTTTTGTCTCAACCTTGATTGGAGATTGTTGGTGTAATTATATGTATTGTACCTTGTCCTAGGTCATGATTACACCTTAGTTAAGTTTACTTAGGGACCACATAGGAGGTTGTTGGAGATTTTCCACTTTTGGTGGACTTGACATGTCATTACCTCAACACTTCCACCTTTTGTGGAGATTATCACATTATCCTTTCCCACTTTAGGTGGAGTGATAATGAGCTTCATTGTTGTCTCATGTCATAAGATTACGACACTTGTCATAATCTTATACCCTCTTATGTTCTCACCTTGGCTATATAACCAAGGGGTCTCCTATGTACATTTGGACCATTATCTCATATTATTGACAGAATACAGTTTATTCTTGTCACTTGTTTTTTATCTCTCTTTTGCTTGTGCTTTCTATTAAAGGCCTCTAGATCTTGGGTGGCTACCTTCATAGCCAATTCTTACATGGTATCAGAACTATTGGAGTGCCTTTAGTTAGTCATTTTGGAGAGATTCTTGGAGGGTTCCATTTTTGGCCTTGTATTGCAGGTGCATTTTGGGAGCTTGTTGCATCAGATCTGAGCTCACCATTGCATCTGGAGTGTTTGAGATAGTTAGATTTGCCTTTTGTTTCATCTCAGTTGGACATTGGAGGCCAAATCTGCAAACGGTTGAAGATTGGAGGTGGTTTCCAGATCCAAGAGCTAGCTACCACTTCAGAGCATTTTCAGTCAAAAAGGACCTCGCCATCGTGCTTAGAAGGGCCAAAAACCCTAAAATCGACTGCCAATTCATCCAAATCGAAGCAAGTTGTCCGTCGAGGAAAAATTTTTTTAGTAGACCGGCTGTACAGCCAACCTACGCAGTCAGTACGATTTTATTTCAAAAAAAAATTATTACTTTAATATTTTCTACAAAATTCTTTTTCAAAAAAAAAAATCATAAAATTTATTATTTCGCAGTATTTTTCTATATATTGTAAAGTTTTTTTTAAATTAAAAAAATCTATTTTTTTTAAAGTTTCTGGGCAGGGTACGCAGAGTACCCTGTTGCAGAATAGTACTCATGGGTACAGATAGCTAGTTCGCAGAGGCCACATGGCCTCTTGGCAATGGCCCCGCAGCCCCCACCGACAGCCTCCAAACTGGCGGCCAATTTACAGTCAACCGGCAGTCAACAGAAATTCGGCTGGACGAATATTCCATTACGAAATATTCCGACAATCAACATATACAGTCAATTTAAAGAATATTCTGGCGGCATTTTCTGGCAAAAGGTGACTGCACTCGCGACGGTCAAATGACTGTCAAATTTAACCTGGTTTCTGTTTGCGACGTGCATACGGCTGTCAAATTTCATGATGTGATTTGATGATGTCAGCACTGCGTCAGCATCTTTTGAAAATTTGCAGACCCCTCTCCATTTGAGTTTTTTATTTTGCATTTCATCTTCAAAGGCTGATATCTTGGCCATTTTGAGGCCTTTTTTGGTGCAATTTTTTTTGATTTGGGCTAATTTTTCATGTACATTGCAGTGGTGTAGTTATTTTCTAATTTTGGTGCATGGATTTTTTAGAAAATTGGTTTTCTCTCAGATGTAGCTGAATTGTCACCATTTTTCCACCTTCTGAGGCTTCGTTCAAGCTCATATGAACTCCTTTTCATGTGCCATTTTTTTTGAAAGTGCATGATTCTTTCTGAAATTTATAGTGGTGCTATCAATTTGTAGTAATTGTGATCAAAAATTGTACTTTCAGCACTTGGTCATTTTTGGCCTATTTTTTGGCATTTGTAAAGATAAGATCTCAGTTTGGTCTTTTGTATTAGTCATTTGAGTCTGTTGTAGCCTACTTAAGACTATTGTAAAACATTGAAAATCAGAAGCCCACTTTTCTTGGCTTGCAAGTGGCCATTGTACATGCACTAATTATAAAGTGCCAAATCATCTTTTTTTTGGGGGGGGGGTTCTTTGATTGAGTGAATTTGGGGGGGTGTCTTGAGTGATTTTGAATCTCTCTCTATCTTGTTCTTTTTCATTTTGCTGCTATGGGTTCTCCTAAGTTTCCCTTGTTAACTCCACATAACTATGCTTCTTGGAAAATTGATGCTTGGAGTAAGTTAATGGAAGAAGGATTAACTCATTATATTGATGGAAATATTGTTGCACCATTTGATCCTCAAGCTAATCCTGTTGCTCATTTGGATTGGCTCACTAAAAATACTATGGCTCTTGGAACATTAAGGAAATATGTATCAAAAGATCTAATCTTTCAAATTGATAAGTGTAAAACAATTAAAGAAGCTTGGGAAAAGTTTGGTCAATTGTATGGCCAAGTTGATGAGATTAGAGCTTATCAGCTTGACAATGATCTCATAATGTTAGATCCCAAGAATTTTGATACAATCCAAGACTATGTCACTAAGGCAAATGAGCTATGAACACAACTTAAGGATTGTGGCATTGATAAAAAGGATGCACAGTTGGTCTACAATTTGTTGGGAAAACTTCCATCAGAATATGCAGCATTTGTTTCTAGCTTCCAAACCCATCGCTTGACAGTTGGTAGTTCTTTCACTATGCCATCATTTGATGCATTCACAAAAATGTTGATGTTAGAGAAAGCAAAGTTGATAAGCATGGGGATTCTCAAGTCTTCAAAGTCCAAGGCTTTGGTGGCTAATCAAGGGAATCAAGGGACTCAAGGAAAGGGTTCCAATAAGAAGTAGAATCAATCTTCACAAGGAGAGAACCAACAATCTACTCCTCCACAACAAAGCTCAACTTCATCTTCTTCAAAGAAGTACAATAATTCAAGCAAGAGGGAGCAACCAACATGTGCATATTGCAAAAATTTTGGTCATGAGGAGCATTGTTGTCATGTTAAGCAAATTGATGAGTTGAAACACATCCTTAAGAAGAATAATATCAACTTGCCAACTGCATATCAAGAGAAGGACTCATCTCCTTCCACTTCTTCTAAGGGAAAAGGAACAACTCTCATGGCAACAACATCTAGCTCATCACCTTCTTCATATCAACATGAGAAACATAAGGGGCAAGCATTTCTTGCTTTTGCAGATTCCAATTCAGATAAGTGGATCCTTGATTCAAGAGCTTCACATCATATGACTTTGTCCAAGGATATGTTCTCTTCACTTGATTCTTGTTCATCACCACCCATTTTGATGGCCAACAACACTTCTTTGGTAGTTTGTGGGAAGGGTTCTATTGACGTTGAAGGTGGAGCATTTAATGATGTTCTATGTGTGCCTACTTTGTCAAGAAACATCCTTTCCATCTATCAGATCATACATAGTGGTACAGGAAAAAGTGTAGAGTTCACACTAGATTCTGTCATTGTTCGAGATTTGCATAGAAGGGATCTTGTTGCAGTTGGGGAGGTTGATAATTGTTCTTGGTTCTACACATTCTCATATTTTGCTCCTATTGATGATTTAGTTCAGCCTAGTGTGGACACACTTGAGGAGATTGAGTATGGTTACTTGAATCTTGGAGTGCTCACTAGTCATGAGGTTCTTGAACCTATTGTTGATACTCCATCTCCTACATTGACTGATGTACCCAATGATACTTGTGTTATGATAGTTTTAGTGCCTTGTGATTCAGTGCAACAGTGCATACCTTGTCTTCCAGCAGCAGCTTCATGGGATGACTACTAGATAGACATTGGTAGTTTGTTTGTGGAGTCCTACATTGCAGATTTGGGAGACACATTTGATTACTTACATCTTCCCTTTGATGAAGGTGATTCTTCTTCAGTTGTTGCGAGGGAACACTCTGACCCTCCTCTACATGATCAATCTTTCGAGGTTGATGTGATTGTGGATGCATTTGTACAATAGTTGGAGGAGGCCACTTTCTCTCTTAAGGAGACATTGTCTTTGGAGTATGTTCTACCTACATCCTTGCTAGATCTTGAGTTGTCTTTTTCAGAAAATGAGAGTGTTGTTGCAAAGGGTTTCTCATAGGTTCTAGGAAGTGACTACACTATTGCAGCTTCACATGGTTTGGGAAAGGCATCTTTCAACATCAACACAGGGACATTTGAGCAGATTTAAGAGACTTCTTACATTTTGAGGGTTCTTCCTTCTTCACTTGTGGATTGGGGAGACTTCATGCATATACCTTTGGTATTGTTTCTTCCCAAGGGGAGGAATGTTGTTCGATAGTTTTGGAGCAGCTTCTTCATTCCTTCTCGAGCATTGTACATTGAGGGGGGGCTACCTTGTCTCTCTTCTTCTCTTGTATGGGGGGGACTTTTTCCTCACATGGGGTTTTTTCCTTCTCATGCCATGTTCATAGGCTTTTGTATCTCATCTCTCTTTTGGGGGGTAGTTTTTTCCCACTGGGTTTTTCTATCTTTACTCCACTTGTGAGAGATTTCATTGCATTTGTACATGGGTACCTAACATGGCCTAGTAGCCGGACCCATCTTGCATTGTTTTCTTTGTGTACATTCTCCCTAAGTTGCACTTAAGGGGGGGTGTTGGTGTAATTATATGTATTGTACCTTGTCCTAGGTCATGATTACACCTTAGTTAAGTTTACTTAGGGACCACATAGGAGGTTGTTGGAGATTTTCCACTTTTGGTGGACTTGACATGTCATTACCTCATCACTTCCACCTTTTGTGGACACATCATGTGATTATCTCTCCACCTTTTGAGGGTGATCCACCTTTTGTGGAGATTATCACATTATCCTTTCCCACTTTAGGTGGAGTGATAACTCTTCATTGTTGTCTCATGTCATAAGATTATGACACTTGTCATAATCTTATGCCCTCCTATGTTCTCACCTTGGCTATATAACCAAGGGGTCTCCTATGTACATTTGGACCATTATCTCATATTATTGACAAAATACAGTTTATTCTTGTCACTTGTTTATATCTCTCTTTTGCTTGTGCTTTCTACTAGGCCTCTAGATCTTGGGTGGCTACCTTCATAGCCAATTCTTACAGAGATCTTGAGACTATCTTGGAGACACTTGTTTTCTCTTCAATGATTTCATCTCTGAGACTTCTTCCCTGTCATTCCATTTAGGATTTGAGGTTTCTTTAGCATCTACCATTGGATTGGCTTCAAAATTCTTTTAGTGGTTTTGAGGACACTTCATTCAGGGGGGCTATCAAGTCTCCATCACATTCATCATATCCATCACACCGCCTTTGGATATTGTTCAACATCAGTTTCCACATTGTCCTGATTTGTCACCCTCTTCATTGATTGTGGCATCTTCATCTTCAGACAAGGAGACACATGAGTAGAGTTCAGAGACATCATTATCCATCTTCATCCTTCCTTCCTTTAATTCCTATCTGGAATGGGAAGCATCACTGCACTTGCACTTGGTTTTGTTTCTTCTGAAAGGGAGACAAGTTGTTTGTCGACATTGGATCATGTTCTGTCTTTAGATACTTACCATTTCTGTAGGTGATCACATCTTCTTGGGGGATATATTGTCTCTCTCTTTCTCCCTATGGGGGGGATATTGTATTGTATCCATGTCACGGATGGTGTACTTGGGGGTATTTGGGAGTCCTCCATCCTTCCCATCCTATCTCACATTTTTTCTTTTTCATCTCCTTTTTGGAGAGGGGTTTTGTTCCCATTGGGTTTTCCCCTTTTTTCCGATTGTGGGATATTTTTTGCATCTTCATGTAAATGGGTACCTAACATGGCCTCGTATCCGGGACCCATCATCATTATCATCTCTGCATAATCATTGCATTTTCCTCCCTAAGTTGAACTTATGGGGGGGTGTTAGTGTAATTAAATTAATTATTACACTAGCATAAGTTAACTTAGCCCATACATCATCTAGTCCTAGGTTGTATTTTTAATAAATCATTTAATAATGGGGTAATGTCCCCTTCCTAGTTTGTAGGGATAAGATTCCTTATAGAAGATGAGTTGTCCTTCTAGAACTTATCTCAACATTTAATAATTTTCTAGATAGGGTTCACATGTTGTCACATGTTAGATCAAGACACATGAAAACATCTCATGCATCTTAGGTCTTCTCTTTTGCCTATATAATCAGGCATTTTGTTCATTTGTAACATATCAATCTCATCTCATAATGTAGATCAATCGAATCTCCATTGTGCATGCCTAGTTGCAACACTTTCTGTGTGGTTGATTATCTTTCCTAGCAAGGGTCCTCCATTGAAGACTTCGGAGCTTCAAGGACTGTGCATCCATAATCTCAACAGAGTGAACTAGGTACAAGACTTTATTTACACCAACATGGGCACATCTACTCAACAAGGTGTCTATTATAGTTTGATTTCATTAAATTATATCTTTGTTTGACATATTTTTCCAAATATTTAGTGTTTTTATTATTATTTATGCTGTTTTATTTTTATCCATTAAATCATTCACATTGGCATGAATTTCATGCACACACACTATATATATTTAAATATATACAATGCAAGTGTATGATGTGTGCAGTTTGCAAGCCAAATGAGAGAAAGATATACACAGTTTGATGTTTATAAAAAGAGACAATACATGCTATTGTGTTCAGTTGGCAAGACAAATGAGAGAAATATATACACATCTTGATGATTTAAAAATATATATGATGTTGTGTTCACTTTAGTTGGTAAGCAAAATGACATAAATATATACACAGTTTCAAGAATATAAACAATGATTTTAAATGAAACTTGTAAAAGATATAACATAAAATTTATAACAATTGTTAAAATTATAATCTCACATTTGTAACAGTTGTTAAAAATATCTATAAAGGGTTCTATTTATATGGTCATATATAATATTGACATAGAATATATATTAATGTCATCTTTGGTTAACAATCTAATAGTATTTTGAATTATGAAAACTTGAATTTAGTATATCATTGTTAATTTATGGAGTCATTTTTAAATAACATTGATAAGACATTGAAATAAGGGTGTACCATCCTAAAGATGCATGGATATCTGAGGAATGTGCAAAGGAGGTTTGTCGATGCTCTGTAGTATGCAAAGGATATTAGAAGAGGATATTAAGCGAGAACCTAGAGGAATTTTATATCGCTACTCCATTTAGTGAATTTGATGTCTGGCTAATTTCCCTCCAATAAAATATTTCAAATCTAATAAATGAATGCATTCATTTTGGTTTTGAGTTTCAAATTTGAATATTTTTGTTGATTATTCGATCATTTAAATTTGTAGTTTCCATTTATATAGTATTTTTACATTGCCATGATTGATTTATGCATTATATTTGGTTTAATTTTTATTATGAGAGTCTTACACCATTTATTGCTTATGCAAGTACTTATAATAAATTGAGCTAATACAGGTAGATGTGAAAGGAAGTGTGAGATAATGTGCATTTGACAACCCATAAAATTGATATGAGCTTCTCATTATGGAAAATTAAGAACCAATAACTATGCATATAGATGTGAATATAATATGTATTGAGTTTTGCACCCTATGCAAGTGGGGGTAATTATAAACATAAAAGATTTTTAAAAATTGTAAAAATGGGTATTTAAGAGTAATATGGCTTATATTATAAATGCAATTGTATGTGTAGTTAATTGCATTCATTGGTCAATTGCACATTCACATGTGAACATGTATTGGTGTATTTGCAAAATGTTATTAGACTTTTAAAAGTCTATTAGTGGTTAAAATGCAAAAGTTATTTAGGGGGTAAGGTGACAAGGAGTGAACGATTATTGGAACATGGGTGCTAACTAGGCCCCTTCCCTTAACCTAATGTTTTTTTTATGGAATTAATTTATGAAATACAAATTATTGCAACAAGAAATAATGTGAATTGACAATTGAAAATGAAAAAAATAAATGATTGTTTCAACTTAGAATTGTTTTTTTTCTTTTTTAAAATTCAACTTGTAGTTGAAAATTTAAAAAATAGACAATTTCAACTAAAAATTAAAAAAGAAGAATGGACATGTACTTAACATATTGGTATTTGAAGTTATCATTGTCTTGATATCTCCAACAAATCTTTTTTCCATAGAGTAGTGTCTATCTAGACATCAAATACACATTTGATTGTATCAATTAATTAAAAATCAGAATACAATGTGCTTTTTATGTTTATTTAATTAATAAAAATGGTTAAATGCACATCCTAATATCTAGATAGATGTCATCCTTCCATAAAATGGTAAGAAATGTAATATTAAAATGTATTTAATTGTTAGTAAGAGAAGATGTACATATGACATTTAATATAAGTTTTTGACATATATAAATATAAAATAAATATATGTCATTTCTCACCTATACACATTAAAATAGAACAACATATATATTATTTTGATATTTAAAAAAAATGATGTATCTTAAAACTTGTTTGAAATTTCAAAATATACTCTTTTAATGAACACCTTAATATTAAAGATGAGATGAAACATTTATAATAAACATTAATCCATAACAACACAAATTATAAGAAATACACTTAAAATATATATTAAAAACAATTTATAAATATAACATTGGAGTAGTCAATCCCTATATCAACCATAGGAACCTACACCATCGGGCTCTCTCCACTGATGGAGAATACTTAGGGTGAGGTCCTATGGGGGGCTTCGAGATCTATTTTGAAGGAGCAAAGGGTCCCATGAAGCAAAAAAAAAAAATGCTATAGGATTAATTAGAATCTTTTCCTCAACAATAACAACCACTATTTTTTATAGAATCTTTTCCTCAACAATAATGACAACTACTTTTTAGTTCAAAAATTTAAGTGGGTGCAAAGGGGGTGGGACTAGAAATTGCCTCACCAACTTACACTTCTGCCATTGTCAATCAAATGAAAATTTAAAATTCTTACCAATTATTTTATTTATTATTTTATATTTATTTAAACTAATATATAAAAAAAAAACTTCATGAGACCACCAGCTTCCATAAACTTTTAAGATTAAACTATAATACAAAATCTCAACAGCACCCACTGAAATTTTTATAAGGAATAGACAATCGCTGGTGTTTAAGCTTTACCGACCAACGATGACATCTATATGAATGAGCCACAATTATAGCTTGTGCGGCTATACTGTGCTTACAATATACAATTCCAGTTTCTGTAATTGTTGCTTTCCTCTGCCTTTGATGGAGAAACCCCATGTTGCCATTTTCCCGCTCAGCGGGGCGATGGGCCATTTCCTTCCATTTGCTGAGTTTGCAAAGAGGCTCTGTGAATTTCATGGCTTCTCCGTCACCCTCATCATCAGCAGATGGATGTGGACATCTCAGCAACCGCCTCTGCTACAACGATTGGCCTCTTCTGCTCTTGACATACGCTTAATAGAGATTCCTCAGATCACTGTGGATGAAGATGAGCAAAGCATGAAAATTGGAACACGCATTTCGAAGTACGTGCTGAAAGCAAAGCCACACATTGAAGACGTTCTGCAATCGTTGTGCTCATCTTCGCCCATCTCTGCCTTTATTACAGATTTCTTCTGTACGGACCTGCTCGACGTTACCGCCAAGCTGAAGATGCCAAGTTATATATTATGTCCCTCTTCTGCTGCTTTTGTTTGCTTCATGTTACATCTTCCAAAACTCGTTTCAGAGATTGAGGTTTCATTTAAAGACGCCGATTTTGAAGTGGAGATACCAGGGCTTCCGCTGATTCCTGCCAGAGATCTAAGCAGTTCCGTTCAGGACAGATCCAATTCTGCGTTTAAATGGATTGTCCACCATGCCTCCCGCTTCAGGGAAGCATCAGGGATTCTCATAAACACCTTTGCTGAACTGGAGGAGGAAGCCATGAAAACCCTAAGCACGCCTGGAACACCCTCCATCTATCCAATAGGTCCGTTGATGTTCACAGAGTCTGATGCTCCCGACGAGTGTAGGTGCCTCAAATGGTTAGATGAGCAACCTCCCTCCTCCGTTCTGTTTGTGGCATTTGGAAGCGGAGCCGTTTTGTCGAGTGAGCAAATTACAGATCCGGCGATTGGACTGGAAGCCAGCGGCCACCGGTTCCTCTGGGTAGTGCGTGGTTACAAATCTGGGAGCTCTTCTTCTCTGGAAACGGACATTTCTCAGCTTTTACCGGAGGGTTTTGAGAGCCGAACCAGGGACCGCGCGCTGGTGGTTCTTAATTGGGCTCCTCAGGTCCCCGTTCTTTCTCACCCAGCTATCGGAGGCTTCCTTTCTCATTATGGCTGGAATTCTACGCTGGAGAGCGTCTCGCAAGGAGTTCCCATAATCGCTTGGCCTCTTTTTGCCGAACAGAGGATGAACAAGGTGATATTGGTGAAGCAGATTCAGGTAGCTATAGGTCTGAAGATGGAAAGCAACGGTTTTGTGAGAAGAGAAGAAGTGGAAAGAGCGGTGAGGGAATTGATGGAAGGAGAGGAGGGAAGAAAGGCCAGGGAGAAAATGAAAGAGTTAAAGGGCAGGGCCAAGATTGCTATGATGGAAGGAGGGAGCACAATGAAGGCTACTGCTGATGCAGCCACAGATTTATCACAGAGACCAAGCTTGACTCTCTAGTTTGTGGAGTGATGTAGGCCAAATTTGATGCTTCGCACTAACTGCTATGCTGCCTTCCTTTTTCTCTTGGTGGTGTGATTAGTGTGAAATTTGTTGCTTTGACAGGGGCTATGCTTTTGCTCGAGTTCTCTGCTCTGTTCAGCCTGTAGGCAAGGATGGGATGCTTTTGTTTTATGTATGAGCGGTGGGATGCTTTTGTTTTATGTATGAGCGGTGTATAAGTGTATGCTTATTTTAGTTTGTATTATTCTATAATCCAACAGATTTGTTTTGATTCTCTTTCATATCCATCATTTCAGAATAAAAATACAATATCAACATAGAAATAACGTAAATTTTCAATATGTGATTCATTGTCAACATTTGGATCCATTGTTGGGACCCTGATTTATGGGTATATAAGAAAAAAATATCAAAATAAGGAAAAAAATTATAGTAAAGAATACTATGAGGGAAAGGAGTATTAATGGTAGTAATTGAGATGTGTAGTAGGAGATAATTAGGTGCTAAATTTTGGTGACATGTTATACACCTAGGGGATGACGAGGGAGATCTAAAAGGATATAATTGTTGAGACAAACATGGTATAATTCTTGGGATGGATAAAAAGAGATTAAGTATGGATACAAACTAATTAATAAGGTTGTGACAAAGGGAGATATCAATAAAAGGACATTAGAATTGAGATGCAATTGAAAGGGACTTAGATGATTTGATCATGACTAAGAAAAAGAGAGAAAATAAAGAAGGGATAAATAGACAAAGGAAAGAGAGGAAATATATGAAAAAAGGATAGCAAAGATGTGAGAGGCATTTGTAAATCATTCTAAGAAGGTTTTATCTAAAGAAACCCCTTGAATAGAGGTGTGTGGATTATCAACATACATGAAACTCACTAATATTAAAGAACTAGAGTATTTCATAACCCTAATTAGAACTACATTTTTTTTTACTAAAATGATGAAACAATTAAAATACTATTATAAATAAAGAAGTATGAATGACTCACAACCTTAGATGAACCCTCTCAGTTATACAAAAGGAGAGGCTTAGAAGTAGTGATGCTCAACCTATACAAAGAAGAACCCAAGGGTCCTTTGTTGATGAAGATTCTAACTGATTTCAACCTACGATCATAATAAATGATTGGATTGAGGACTTGATAACCCCAATCTCTAGACAAAGCACCCTCAAGATCTACAATGGCAATTATACAAGTAAGTAAGTATGATAGGATACAAAGAAGGGAAGAAATAAATAAATTATTGTCTATTAAAGATGGTGAACACAATAAGGTGATCATATAAAATATTAGTAAAAAACTTAAATTTTCCGTAGAATTCTTAGAACTATTTGTAGAAAACCAACCCAAACAAGAGGGAAAAGATAACTCATGCACTAATAAAGATAACCATTTAAAAAATGAAGTTACTTGCACTAAGTTGAATATAAATTGTGAGGAGATGAAACCCCTCAAACCAAGAGTCACCCCCATATTGAATAAGACAAGAAAATTATCTGACATTAGTAGTGAATCCTTTTCTTATACTAGAGGAAGTGAGAGAAAGAAGTAATTATGTAAAGTATTTCAAAGAGATATTAGGTGGTGAACATTTTTATATTTAGTTGTCTAGAGATAAAAGTAGAGAAAGGAGGTTAGTATATCAACAAAAGAGTAGAATAAGGTAGAATAAACCTAAAGAGAAAAATATAGGATAATGAAGAATAAATAATAAAATAGGAGGAAGGACACGACCTAAAACATAAAAGTTAAATAAAAAGCACTTTCAACTCCTACCAAATGACTAAGGTTTTGTGTTTGGGAAAGACACCAAAGATGTTAGCAAACAATTGTTTATATTGGAATCTTATTGGAGTAGAAATAACATTTATGATAACTTGAATAAGTTATATGAATTCATGGAAAACCTCAAGACTAAATCCCGTAGGTGACCAACACATCAATGAATTTAATAAGCATGATAAAAGTGTGAAGAACTAATTAATTTACTTTGATTTTTTTATTATTATCCTAATGTCCCAATAAAAGACCTGTAATAAAAATAAATAAAATAATACAAGAAAAAAGGAATCAATGAAAAAATGTGACCAATATATTTCTCAATATCCATTGAGAGTCCATATGAAGTAAAAGTTTCACTTATGATTTTGGAACAAATATGAAAAAAATTATGTTTCTACTAATAATTATTCAAATAGTTCAAGTACAATTGGTATAGTTGAAGCGCAATTTTTAAGGAATCACTAACTTAATAAAGTCTATTTCTTTACATCTACTAGAGTGATCCTCTTTAGATCAATGATGGTTATATCCTTGTAGAATTGAGTGAATATAATGAAAACAATTATAATTTATTTAAATCTTAATATAGTTGTATCCAAGCTAATCAATTATTATCCAAAAATATAGATGACCTCACAACACATATCATAGAATGAGGATACAAGATTTTCCTAGGCTTCAATTCAAAATCCATAAATAATCTTATACGAGAAGATTATTTAGATCACAAGCATGCCACCGCTAGTTATCCCCTAGGCCAAAATCAAACATATATCACTCGTCCCCATGCCAATGTTGACAAGTGAATCACCATTCTAGAACAATATCATCCACGCCACTTCTTGTTTGAATTCCAAATCCTAAAAGGGAAACTATAAATCTTAGCCTCATATGTAAGTTCTTCATCATCTAAACCTTCACAATCTAATCAACAATCATATGGATCATCTAATCAACTATCTAATCCTACATTATCTAAACAATATATTAATTATTATATCATAAGAATTTTAGTGAGGAATTACATCAAAAGGACAAGTTTGAGGAATTTTATCACACCCCTTATCGAGCACCATCATCCTTTAGCAAATACAATCATATTATTGGTAATGGAGCTATTTATTTGAAGCATATTCAAGATGTCTAATATTTTTCTAGCATTACAATCCCTACTTGAATAAAAAACAATATACATCATTAGGAGAATAGTTTAAAATGATATTTAATAGATTGGTTGATATAAACATAATCATATTCATACATACTAAGACTTTTGAGGAATGCAAGAAAAAGCCTATAGAGAATAAGTATTTTAAATATCATAGAATTTGAGGGGAATTCTTCTAATCACTCTTAGAATTTGAAGGACTAAATTCAAGATCTAATATATAATAAAACTGTTGAACTCATGAAATATACATCAACAAGACATAATCTATATTTAGGGATAAGCCATATTTAGGTTATTCAAGTCCCTCCTAGAACTAAGATCTCCATAAGTTAGCCCATGTGGGAAGCTAAATGAAGAAAATTTATGGGATGCAAAAAATCTATAAGATCTAAAGATATTCCACTAATCAATGCACGAGATTAAATTCCTATATCTAATATGTCATCCATATAGAGGATCTTCAAGTAAAATGAAATACATCCATCTTGTCAAAGAATCAATTGGGGCTATTTCATGAGTTCATTCTAGAGAATAATAAATCATCCCATCACCAAATGAAGATCAAAACACCCAAGATAATCAAAACCATGATAAAATAGGGCAGGTGCAAAAAGATAGGGGGCCAAATTGTAGCCAAAATTTCAAAAATAATTTGACAGGCTATAATGTGAGCGCGTTATAACACACTTACATTATGGCTTGGTGTGATCGAGCCAAAGGCTCAGTCACATCGAGTCTATAACACACTTGCGTTATAACACAAGCACATTATAGCTTATTAAAACAAAAAAAAGAAAACATCATTTCATTTTCATTGTGTTTTTTGCTATTTGCAACCAAGAAACCATGCATTTGTGCGCTCACATTTTGGAAGGAGCTAAATTTGCAATTTATTCATTGATTTGTTGCAACTTCGTCACTAGGATGCTGCCATGTCAATGGGGAGGTCAAACAAGTAAGCATTGTTTGTTTTTTTTTGTAAATATGTTGTTAAATAGGTAATTTTAGGTTTTTGATATTTATTTGTTTAATTTGTAGGATATGTTAATGAACTTAAAAACCCTCCTCAAAATATTGAACAACCACATCAACAAGCACACAAAAAAATCCTCAACAACCACAACAACAAACTCCTCCATCAATTCCTCAACATCCTCCTAGCACTCAATAAAATTTAATGGGGGTAATTGAAAACAATAAAAAATAGATTGAGGAGTTAATCACGAGGTTGAATGATCCTATAATTTTAACTGTGGAAAGAAGAACACTTGCGAATTCACTTCAAGACATGTTAAAACATGTAGATGCAATAAAAAAAATTAAGTGGTTGGGCAGATAGGAGGTAGGCGTGGAGGAATTTTTATGCAGATAAATTATCATATAAAGAAGTAAAAGATGAAAAATTTACAAAATATGATTTGTGCTCACTATTCACTAACCCATGCACAAATAAAAATCTTGACCTTAATGCCAAGAGGTTTCCTATCCATTGGTGCCACCACTAAGGGATTAGGAACAATTTTTAGGATAGGTGGTACATGGTTTTTGACTATCCACCATGCAACAATCATGAAGTCCTCCAATATTTCTTGAGGAAACTCTATTGTGAGTTCATCCTCAACAAAATCCCCAACTATTTTGATATGAGGGACTTTTAGGGGAGAGGTGGAGGGTCGACATAGGATAGACTTGAAGCACGACAAGGGAGACAAGCTCTTGCTAGGTTGACTCATGAGCATGTTGTTATCCCTTCCGTCACGAAGGAGAGTGTTGAGGTGGACACTTTCCAGTCTATCAACTCTTTGACCTAGAGTATCATCCAACATGCTAGTCCTGTAGTACAACACCATCCAAGGGAGTCTTTGAGGGGTAGGCTTCCACTCCATTCTTGTCAGGTTTGCAGGTTGACTTGTACATATAACCCCACAAACACTTAGGTAGATGGTACATAGGATACGTCTATAGCCATGGGGATGGTAATGGCAACTGGAATTTTGAATGAGGTATTCAACATCAATACTCAGGTAAATGTTAGCATGCTCATTGAATTTAATTCATTTTTGAAATGTAAGATGAACTAATTTAGTTTAATGATTGTAATAAAATTTTAGGGTCACAATGTTGATACTAGATACACCAATCTTCCATCTGTTTATTACTCCACTACATTTATCGCTGAGGTATGTAACTAGTAAAAAATTATAAATTTATTACATATGAATAATTTTTTTTATATGAATGACATTCTAATATCTAATTTTGGATGTTGAATATGCTAATATTGGAGGTTTCCTAGGAACACCTCCAAGTGCTAGTGGAGTTGGACAAACCTTCACACAGGTAATAGAATAAAGAGTTTAACTAATGAATTGTATTTAATATATATTTTTAGTTTATATTCATATCATTGATAACATTGCAGTGCACATCTTTCAAACTTAAAGCATTACTTGACATTGCATAACTAATAACTAGATTTTGATAGATGACAAAATTTCAATTACAATACAGTTGTTTAGAAAGTCAACATAAGCAGTGATGCAATTACTTCACATAGCATAAGTAATAACTAGGAGTAGCTACCAATTGCATTTTCTTGTCATGGCATTCCATGTGCACTTTTTATTGAGGCATTTTTTCAGGCAGTTCACTACCTTGTCTATGCTACGGATGCTTAGAAGAAATATATGAAAGAATAATAGCAAGCAATAGAATAGACAAGGAAATGAGTTGTTTGAAAAAATGCCTCAAAGAAATGTCGTCATATGGCGATGTCCATCACCGTGAGACCCAATTTCTTTGAGGATTTTTTTCAAACAATGCACTGCCTTTTCTATGCTACCACATTTTCCATACATGTCTACCAAAGAATTTTATCAAACAATCCAATTCCTTGTTGCTATGGCTAAAAGCCTAAAGAAGGTGCTTTCCAACAAACTATGAATTCTTGGAAAAAAAATCTATCAAAGCATAATAGTAAGCAATAGCATAGACAAGGCAGTGAGTAGTTTGAAAAAATGCCTCGAAGAAATGTTGTCTCATGGTGATGGAATTCCATCACCATGACACCACATTTCTTTGAGGTATTTTTTCAAATAGCTCACTTCCTTTTCTATGTGACCACATTTTCCATACATGTCTACCAAAGCATTTTATCAAACAATTCACTTCCTTGTTGCTATGGCTAAAAGCCTAAAAAAGGTGCTTTCCAACAAACTATGGATGCTTGGAAAAAATCTATCATAGCATAATAGTAAGCAATAGCATAGACAAGGAAGTGCGTTGTTTGAAAAATGCCTCAAAGAAATGTGGTCTCATGGTAATGGAATGCCATTCCATCACCATAAAACCACATTTCTTTGAGGAATTTTTTCAAATAGCTCTCCACCTTTTCTATGCTACCACATTTTCCATACATGTCTACCAAACCATTTTATCAAGTAGTTCACTTCCTTGCTGCTATGGCTAAAAGCCTAAAAAAGGTCCTTTCCAACAAAATATGGATGCTTGGAAAAAATATATCAAAGCATAATAGTAAGCAATAACATAGACAAGGCAATGAGTAGTTTAAAAAAATCATCGAAGAAATGTGGTCTTATGGTGATGGAATGCCATTTCATCACCATGAGACCACATTTCTTCAAGACATTTTTTCAAATAGTTCACCGCCTTTTCTATGCTACCACATTTTCCATACATGTCTACTGAAGCATTTTATCAAATAGTTCACTTCCTTGCTGCTATGGCTAAAAGCCTAAAATAGGTTCTTTCCAACAAACTATGGATGCTTAGAAAAAATCAATGAAAGCATAATAGTAAGCAATAGCTTAGACAAGGCAGTGAGTAGTTTGGAAAAATGCCTCGAAGAAATGTGGTATCATGGCATTTTTCAAACAGCTCACCGCCTTTTCTATGCTACCACATTTTCCATACACATCTACCAAAGCATTTGATCAAACTACGTACTTCCTTGGTGCTATGGCTAAAAGCCTAAAATAGGCGCTTTCTAAGTAACTATGAATGCTTGGAAAGAATCTATCAAAGCATAATAGTAAGCAATAGAATAGACAAGGCAGTGAGTAGTTTTAAAAAATGCCTCAAAAAAATGTGGTCTCATGGTGATGGAATGCCATTCCATCACCATGGGACCACATTTCTTCGAGGTATTTTTCAAATAGCTCACTGCCTTTTCTATGCTACCACATTTTCCATACATGTCTACTAAAGCATTTTATCAAATAGTTCACTTCCTTGTTGCTATGGCTAAAAGCCTAAAAAAGGTGCTTTCCAACAAACTGTGGATGCTTGGAAAAAATCTATCAAAGCATAATAGTAAGCAATAGCATAGACAAGGTAGCAAGTAGTTTGAAAAAATGCCTCAAAGAAATGCATGGTCTCATGGTGATGGAATGCAATTCCATCACCATGAGACCACATGTCTTTGAGGCATTTTTCCAAACAACTCATCACCTTTTCTATCCTACCACATTTTCCATACATGTCTACCAAAACATTTTATCAAACAGCCCACTTCCTTACTGCTATGGCTAAAAGCCTAAAAAAGTGCTTTCAAACAAACTATGGATGATCGGAAAAAGTCTATCAAAGCATAATAGTAAGCAATATCATAGGAAAAACAGTGAGTATTTTGAAAAAATTCCTTGAAGAAATGTGGTCTCATGGTGATGGAATGCCATTCCTTCACCATGGGACCACATTTTTTCGAGGTATTTTTTCAAATAGCTCACTGCCTTTTCTATGCTACCACATTTTCCATAAATGTCTACTATAGAATTTTATCAAGTAGTTCACTTCCTTGCTGCTATGACTAAAAGCCTAAAAAATGTGCTTTCCAACAAATTGTGGATGTTTGGAAAAAATCTATCGAAGCATAATAGTAAGCAATAGCATAGACAAGGTAGCAAGTAGTTTGAAAAAATGCCTCAAAGAAATGCATGGTCTCATGGTGATGGAATGCCATTCCATCACCATGAGACCACATGTCTTTGAGGCATTTTTCCAAACAAATCGTCACCTTTTCTATGCTACCACATTTTTCACACATGTCTACCAAAACATTTTATCAAATAGTCCACTTCCTTGCTACTATGGCTAAAAGCCTAAAAAAGGTGGTTTCCAACAAACTATGGATTCTTGGAAAAAGTCTATCAAAGCATAATAGTAAGCAATAGCATAGGAAAGACAGTGAGTATTTTGAAAAAATTCCTTGAAGAAATGTGGTCTCATGGTGATGGAATGACGTGAGACCACATTTCTTTGAGGCATTTTTTCAAACTACTCACTGCCTTAAGAATAGAAACTAGGCCTTTAGCCAAAATTCCCTTCAAAATTATTTTCAAAGTCCTCTTCCTATCCTCAATTTACCAATCCATGAAACCTTCCACCTTTTATTCTACTTTTTCATATCCCCACCCCTCTGTCTTCATGTCATGATCACCCTCCATCTCATAACCAAGACCACACTATACCATCCACCCCATCCTAACATAATACCATAGAGAAGGCAATGAATTGTTTAAAAAAAATGCCTCAAAGAAATGCAGTTTCATGGTGATGGAATTCCATGACACATTTGTTTGTAATGGAATTCCATCACCATGAGACCGCATTTCTTTGAGGCATTTTTTCAAATACTTCACTTCCTTCTCTATGCTACCACAATTTTCATACATGTCTATCAAAGCATTTCATCAAACGGTTCACCGCCTTGCTGCTATGGATAAAATCCTAAAATAGGTGCTTTCAAACAAGCCATGTATAGGAAAAATAGTAAGCATGATAATAAGAAATATATAGTTCAATAAGTAAACAAAATTTTGCTCATTATCTCATACATTATAGGTTATGACGTGCATCACTATTGTAGTTTTCGTGATTGAATAATTTGTTGTTTTATTTTCAAATGTTGCAAGAAGAAACACTTCCAGATGTTGATAGGGAAATGAAGCTTGGTATTTCTACTGCTATAAACTCCTCGATGCCTCTCATGGGGGTATGTGTCAGATTACTAAATTTCAATTTACATTCATTGTTATAGTTGTTAGTTAGTGAAAAATCAAACCATTATTGATCCGCAGTTTAATTTCTCTTTGGATGCTTTCTATAGGGCATTAGCATGCCACAACATGGGCATGCAAATATTTCCCTCAAGGAGAGTGATCGTCTAGTGGAGGTAAGTGATTATTTTGTTAATATATCATTTTTTATAATGTAATTTCTATATATTAATGTCTTTACTTTTTATTGTAACAGATAAAACTTGACCAAGAACTAAACCCTAGGAGAAGCACCAAGATCACTCCTCGACCTCAAAATAAACAAGTGATAGACTTATCGCCATCCGGGTGACAAGAAAAGGAAAAGAGTTTATTTCGAGAGCCTGAAGGTTCAATGGGTTTTGATTCCAGAGCCCTTTTTTGTATGCCTATATGTCATTTTTGGACATATTTTGTATTGCATATATTTGACATTGTATGCTTATATGACATTCTTGTAAGTCTATATGACTATTTTGTATATATTTTATACTTATATTGACATGTATTGATGTATGCCTACATGGCTATTTGGTTAATACAAATCTTTTTATCGATGGTGTCCATATTTGCATTATAAATCCTTGGTTCAATAGATACGAGTTACTTGCATTCAAGTGTATACTTTACAACTTACGTGTATACTTTGTGAGTTACGTGTATTCCAATGTATACTTTGCAACTTACATTTTTTCATGCTTATACCTTGTATTCATGCATATATTTTGTATTAATGTGTATACAATGTATTCATGTGTATAATTCAAGGCTTATGTGTATTTGAGTACTTGTGCTTCACTTATTCACATGTATGCTTGACTTATTCATGTGTATACTTATTAATTGGTTAGCCCTAGCATTGCTCATTGCTGTCCTTCATGGTTTGTCTTAATATTTATTGATTGATGCTAAACAACTTCAATATTTCCAAAAATGAGTCACCAACAATGTATCATTTACTTATGTGCTAATTCAATATGGAATCCAAGGAAAAATTTAATAGGGATAAATGTAGGAGGAGAGGGAAGATAGATATTTATAGTGTAACCTATTGTACCTTCTCTATACAAACCTATAATGGCTCTTGTATGCTTTGCTATTCCATTTTCTACTTTTCATATCCCATTTTCATAGGTGGATCATCACTTCTCTCAAAATTTTCCTTCTCCTGTTCTAGGTCCTCACCTTTGCTTGTGGTATTCTAAAATAAGCTCTAGTTTATGATGGACACCCACTAAGATTCAAAGGTGTCATTAGTTTGTGGTGGGCACCCACTAAGATTAAATTTCTTCTAGAATGTCTGAGCCAGTTGAATGTAGCTCATAGTGATGCAACATGTTTGGGTGAAAAATATGACCATACCTAGCATAAAAGTACCCATCTAGATGCATTGGAACAATCTATTTGGTCATACGAGTTGCAGAACAAAATTTGCACCACTTTTTAACTTTACACTACATGTATTTGAATAATTTTCCTCAATTGAAAAGTTGTCACCATAGGAAAATAACTTTGACATAGAAAAAATAGAGAAAGGTTATTATAAAGGGGCTCAACATGATCTTGTATCCTTAGACATAGAGTTTGTAAATATCACAGTTTTTGAGTAACAGGCTGTCAAAGATTGCTACCCTTTTGTAATTTAAACTCTTAAGGGATTATGTCGCATAAACATAGCTCGAACGGATTCAACATGTTTGGGTGTGAAAGAGGACCATGCCTAGCATAAATGTACCCATTCAGATGCGTTGGAATAGTTCATTTATTCACACAAGTTGTAAAATGAAATTTGCACCACTTTGCAACTTTACATTGCTTGCATTTGACAACTTTTCCCTCAATTAAAAAGTCGTCACCATAGGAAAATGCCTTTGAGATAGAAAAAAATTGAAAGAGGTTATTATAGAGGGGCCCAACACGATTCTGTAGCCTCATACAAAGAGTTTGTGAGTATCATGGTTTTCGATTAATAGCCTGTCGAAGATTGCATTCATTTTGCATTTTGGACTCTTAAGGGATCGAGTCGGTTGAATGTAGCTCAGAGTGATTTAGCATGTTTGGGTGTGAAAGAGGACCATGCCTAGCGTAAACGTACCCATCCAGACGTGTTGGAATAGTCCATTCGGTCACACGAGTTGTAGAACAAAAGTTGCACCACTTTGCAACTTTACACTACTTGCATTTAACAACTTTTTTCTCAACTGAAAAGTCGTCACCATGGGAAAACGCCTCCGAGATAGCAAAAAATGAGAGGTTATTGTAGAGGGTCCCAATGAAATCTTGTATCCTTAGATGAAGAGTTTTTAAGCATCATGGTTTTTGAGTAATAGCTTGTCAAAAATTGCAGCCATTTTGCACTTTGGACTCTTAAGGGATCGAGTTGGTTGAATGTGGTTCGAAGTGATTCGGCATGTTTGGGTGTGAAGAGGACCATGCCTAGCATAAACGTATCCATTCAGATGTGTTGGAACAATTTTTTTGGTCACATGAGTTTCAAATCAAAAGTTGCACCACTTTGCAACTTTACACTGCTTGCATTTGACACTTTTTCCATCAAGTGAAATCTGGACACTACGAGAAAACAACTCTGAGATAACAAAAACTGAGAGAGGTTATTGTATAGGGACCCAACACAATCCTGTGGCCTTAGATGGAGAGTTTGTAAGTGTCACAATTTTTTGGGTAATAGCTTGTCGAAGATTGCAACCATTTTGCATTTTGGACTCTTAAGGAATCGAGTCGGTTGAATGTAGTTTAGAGTGACTCAGTGTGTTTGGGTGCAAAAAAGGACCATGCTTAGTGTTAACGTACCCATCCCAACATGTTGGAACAATCTGTTTGGTCACATGAGTTGCAGAACGAAAGTTACACAACTTTACAACTTTACTTGCATTTGACACTTTTTCCATCAAGTGGAAATTGGACACCACGGGAAAAAGACTTTGAGATAACAAAAATTGAGAGAGGTTATTGTAGAGGTTCCCTACATGATCTTGATGCCTCAGATGGAATTCTCGTAATGGACACATTCTATCGGTAATAGGGCATCAAATATTGTTGCCTTTTTACAATTTGGACTGTTAAGGGATTATGTTGCATGAAATACAAATGTTTGAGGGCAGCAATAAATTTCAAATTTTGAAAAAATATCATTACAAATGTTTGAGGGCAGCAATAAATAGGTACTAGGGAACTAGATCACAAACCCAATTACAAATGTTTGAGGGAAACCATGCATTTTTAATTAGAAAACATGTGTGAAGAACTTGTGGGGTACTTGAGTTAATTCATGTTACTTGAAAAACATCTAACAAGTCATACATGCTTATATTACTTGTAAATGTGATTATTTTTATGACATTTTGACATTATTTTATGACATTATGCATTAAAAATGTTTACAAATTGAACTTCTTAAATGTTTATGTGAATAGATGGTATGTTATATTGATATTGATATATAATCATTAGGTTGATTTTTTTTAATAAATGAAGTTTTTATAATAAGTTTCTCAATTGGTGCTAGTTATAATAGGGAGAGAATAAAAGAAGAAAATGAATGATTGGTAACCATCAATGGTTATTACACTCACTATATTAATAATATGATGTTTACAATAAAATGAGATTTATTTGGTAGTTGTAATTCTTATGTGTGTGCTACAATTGTCTAATATGCTTCATGCACCAATATGACATACAAGTGCTTGTACTTATAGGCACAATGCTTTCTCAAAACTATCAAGTGGTAATACAAAATCATGATAAAAAAATCAACCTATGTGAATTCCAACACCCCACTTAAATCAAATATTGAATCAATGTGCTCCATTTTCATGCACACAAACTCAACTTATAAGATTCTCTTACAATAGCCAAAAATAGGATTCAAGGATGCCTTAGGTACTCCACTCTCATAGATCTTTTACAATGTAACTCATACATTTGAGATGATCTTATAATGTATACATCATAGCTACTCACGATGAAGTTAACTTCAAATGAATAACTTGAAATCCCCTTGCTAAACTTGACACACACTTTTATAATGTCTACATCATAGGTGGTCATGATGAGGTTAAATTCAAATGAATAATTTAGTACCATCTTGTAGTCTTCAATTTGGCATATACTTTATAACTTCATTTAGGTTTACTAGCTCCCATTGAAACAAAGAAAAGAGTATAAATATTAATAATCACATAATCACTTAATCAATTCAAATAAACATGTGATATGTCAATAATCTAAAACTTGTGTGCTCTATTATGCAATATCTTATAACTTACCACTAGTCAATCTAGCCCATTGAATATCTTAAAAAGTAATTTTTATAAGAATATCAAGCATACCTCCCATCTATCAGGATTGAACTTTAGAGGGTCCTCGAAGTAATTGTTGTGTGGTCTCATAACATGCTCAAAGACTGTAAGACTTAAGGACCCAAGAAAAAAAAAATAACTCTTTTGGAAAGAGCTAACTAGTTGAGAAGATCACCAGAAGTGAAGAACAAAGAGAAATATTTAATCAAAGAGTACTTCGTAATGTAGTGTTCTGAGTACCAGATACTGAGAATCGGGAATGTTTGAAAAAGGAAAAATGTAATGCAAATGTGAGCAGAATGTTTTGGTTCGATATTTGAAGTCCGGTAAGATGGAAGTTCCGGTAAAAATGAAGTTTGGAAAAATTCATGGGTAAATTTGAATACCAGGTACTAGGTACCAGGTAGCAATGTAAAGTGAAGTTTTAAAATATTAAGGTTATCTAATGAGTCTGATAGTCCGGTAACTCGGTATGTAGAAGATAATCATTCAAGGATTTGTAATATGCCAAAAAGCATGTTATTTATGAGAGATTTATGTACTAACAATTGAATGATGGTTTTATTTACATAAGATTTTTATAAATGTTTTTTTTAAAAGGGAAATAATGAGTAGAATTTTTGATTGCAGGAGATGTAGATTGTGATGCAGAGTTCGGGTATGGATGGTTAGGAAAATCAAATTTGTAGATAGATTCGATCGTGTTTCTAGGTTCAATAATACACTTTAAAAGCTCATGCTGGAATAGAGTTCGTTGTGAAGATACATCAGATACTGGGAAACTGGGACTCTAGAGTTTAAGCTTACGACAAAGAAGTGTATCCATTCTGGGGGTGGCTCATTCTTGGAATGTTCAAACCAAGGATGAACGTGAATGTAGGAATGAAAATTCCACTTGATCATTTTGAATGTGTGGGAAGTTCCTATATTTTGTTTGATCGGATTTGTTTAGTTCTAAGAAAAAACCTTGATAATAAAAGATAAAAGCTTGAAGCGCTTCAACGTGTGATTGGAGTTGACCTTCGTTGACTTCGGTTGCAATTCTCTTACCAGTCACTACATTCCACATACCTTGATGTGATTCATCCCTTGGATTTCCTCTCATGTATCTATCTTATCCTATCCGTGCCTTCTATAAAAGGCCAGAGGATACTTCTTTTTTATTTTAAGTTCATAATTTGTGGATGTCGAAAGAGAAAAAAATTCTCTAAGTTTTGTTCTTTTTTCTTGTTTTCTGAATCATTATGGTCTAAAAATTTGTATGCATGTAGACATTAATTAATATCAGAGCCAATTTGATAGCTACCTATCTCATGAATCTTTGTAGTTGGTTTTGTTAGTTCAACCAAACAAGACTGTGTTCTACATCATCTAAGGGTGCATACAAAACCTACTTGATGTGCAAACTAAAACCCTCTTTTTAAAAGCTTGCACTTTTTTATATGTGGGTATGTGCAGGATCATCATGGAAAAAATATGCCCTTAAGTGGCAAAAAATTTAGAAAAATTAGAGTTAGGAAACTTGACGTAAAAATTTGAATAAGTTATCTATATTATTTCTAAAATATGTAAGAATAAAATTTATAGCAAATTGGATGTAGTTTCTAAACTACTAGGTTTATTTAAAAAAATCTATTTGGTAAAAATTTGAAATTTCAATGTAGTAGTACTTAAATTTCAGGGAAAAACAAGAAGTAGGTGTCTATCTAACCACCCCAACCACAATAAAATGATAATATTTTTTATAATATTTTAGATATAAGTAGAGGAATCATGTCCCGATGTGATGCATATTTTTTTGTAATTTTTTTCCAAGTAAATAATTAATTATAATTTTTTATTACAACTTTTAAAAATATAAAAACTTGTATGTCTGACCACTTTAACTTGGTGAAAACTTCATGAAATTCATTTTTTTTTTAATCCTATAGTATGTGAAGCATAGAATGTGACACATGTTTTGGATTCAAAAAATGTGATACCATTTGAAAGCTATAAATGTTTTACAATCAACCTATCAATCAGGACTTTAGTCATAATTCAAATAGAAAATGAATAATAATTATTTATTAAATTCAAAGTAAAGCATAACTTATATTGGTGGAAAGCTGAGAATCTCCTTTAAAAACTATTTTTGTTTCATCAATTTTGGGTAAAAAAAAAGTCATCAACCACATACCCTACACATACCCATCATATCGCCATTTTTTGGTCCATCATGATCTTGCACATACCCATGTAGTTGTGAAGCAATCTGGTGAAATATAAAGTGGTTTGCTTTGATTTGGTTAATTCTTTGGGGCATGCGTAGAGAATAACATAGAGAAATTTTAATTTTCAGTATTTTTATGCTTTATTTTAGAATAGATGTTTAAATTTCTGAAATGTTCCAAAAAATAGATGAATGAATGAAAATTTATTGAAAATCGTTGAATGCTTAAAGCTAAATCTACTTAAGTGATAGAAAAATTGTTGATATTCATGAAATATTATTTCAAATCTTTCGATTTCATGATATTATTTTATGATCCAACTGAAAGTTCAGTTTCTAATACATATGATTTCAAACAACTATATTCCCTTTGAGATTAACAACAATATTACATCATACCTTGAAGTGAACCTAGTACAGTCAAGACTTGACTACCGGAGATTTGGGATTGAACTAAGTCAATCTTTTCCTATTATATGAATTCCTCTTTTAGATTGTCTTTATTCTAGATCTTTGAAGAAGGATAAGCTCTTCACGGTTTGTCTGTGAAGAATTTATTCACCTTGTTTCCATGAGTAACATCGTTGTCAATAGGAACTGATGCTAGGAAGGCCTATATTGAAATTTATATTAGTCCCGAGTTTAAGGAGAAAGCATGTAAAGTGAAAATTTAGTGCAAGTTGGTATTTTGATATGGAAGTGGAGAAACTTTTGGAAAAAATTTAACCAAAGATTACATCCTTAGAGTTTATTCACCTTTGGTAGAGTCACCGAGTGTAGAATTCATGATACAACTGATCACAGTGAACTTGATTGTGATTTTTTTTAACTAGGGTAAGTTTGGCCATATGTAAAGTGATTCTATTAAGAAAAGAAGTTTTAACTACTAGAAGAAAGGAATTGTTAATGAGAAATACGTCCAACCCTGGTGGAATTGGAAATATTAAAAAAATAATTGATACATCAAAATGCTTTGCAAACAAGAATTATTATAAAGAAAATCCTAGCATTTTGTAGGAAAATAGGCAAGAATGTCGAGATTCAGAGACATCGCATCAAAAATGAGGAAACGGTATTGATGATTCATCATTCTCCTTATATGTGGAAAACACAAATGAAGAGGAGTGGGAAAATCGAGCAGTAGATGCGTGTATTTTGCTCCAAGTTGAAAATTCATAAATTATAAAAGGAAATTTTCCTGATTTTATGCAAGATACAAAGTATCAAGCATTTGCTTTTTCTCTCTAATAACAATATAAATTGTGATATGTCTTGGTCTAACAAAGTGCAAAGTGAAGATAGGACCAAAGACATGAAGATTTTTAGACGAGAAGAAAGCTGAAAAATGGACAAAACCATTAATGGAAATGAACAGAGTAAAGAGACAAACCATGAACTAGGGCTGAAAGAAGGTAGAGTATGGTCGCATCAAACAAATTGTGTGCAATCAACCTTTAATGAGGTCATTTTCATACATATGAGCCAAGTTATTGGTAAGTATGCTTTTGAATTTATGATTATTATACGCAAAAAATTTAGAAGAACTCATTGTTACAGTAGAACTTTTGAAATTTCTTTGAATGAATTCAAGGATAAACCTACTGGGCGGGTGCATGAAGTTGGGTTACACTTTTGTGGCCAACTTCAAAAAAAGATTGAAAATGACATAACGCGAGCGCGTTATAACGCGCTCATGTTATGTCATTTTAAAAGAAAAAAAAGTGAAAGCTATTCATTTTCTCGTCTGTTTTTTTGCTCTGCCTGCGGCCAAAAACCCTCATTTTTGCACTCACATTCTAGGAGGAGGAATTCTACAAAATTCATCAACAATAGTTGCTTTTCCTTTGCAAAGATGGTGCCACGACGACGAAGAGGTGTAGGAGGTAAGTATTGTTTTCTATTTGTTTTGAATTTCTTAGTTTCAAGTTGATTTTGTTTGTTTTAGGTTAGATTTGATTATTTTTTTTTCAATTTGTAGGAGATGTAAATAATCTTGCAAATCCTCAAAATCCTCAACAAGAAGAAAAGGAAAATCCTCCTCAACAAAATCCTCAAAAAAATCAACCTCCCCCACCAATCACTCAACACCCTCCTGACACTCAACAAAATTTGAGGAGTGAAATTGAGAACAAAAAAAACAAATTGAGGATCTTATTAGTAGGTTGAGTGATCTAAATGCTTCAACCGCAGAAAGAATGACGCTAGCAAATTCAATGAAAGATATGTTAAAAAATGTAGATTCAATAACCCAACAAATAATGGGATGGCAAGATAGGAGGCAGGCAGCTAGGGCATATTATGCAGATAAACTATCATATAAACAAGTAAAAGATTTAAAAATTACTAAAGGTGATTTGTGCTCTTTATTCACTGGCCCTAGAACAAATCAAAATCTTACCCTCAATGCGAAGAGCTTTCCTATTCATTGGTGCCACCACCAAGAGATTAGGAACCATTTTTATGATAGGTGGTACTTGGTCTTTGGTTACCCACTGTGCAACAATTGTGAAGTCCCTCAATATTTTCTTAGGAAACTATACAGTGAGTTCGTATTGAACCAAATCCCAAATTATTTTGATATGAGGGAGTTCTAGGGGAGAGGTGGGGGGTTGGCTCAGGATAGGCCCAACGCATGCCGGATCTTGCGCAACAAGGGAGACGACCTCTCGCTAGGCCGCCTAGTGAGCACATTGTTATACCTGTCGTTGCGAAGGAGAGTGTTGACATAGAGACATTACAGGTGATCAACACTTTGACCCAGAGTGTCATCCATCATACTAGTCCTATTGTACAACACCATCCAGGGGAGTCTTTGAGTGGTGGCCTTTGAACCCATGTGTGTCAATCTTGCGGGGTGACTTATTCATATGACCCCACCGACACTTAGGAGGCTGCTACACAAGATCCGTATGTTGCTACGCATGATCTGTATGCTGCTACGCAGGATCCATATGCTGCTATGGGGATGGAGAGGATAGCTGACATTTTGCATCATGCATATGGCATTGATAGTCGGGTAAAACTCATCATGTTCATTGAATTTAATTTATTAAATTTTGATTCTAAAATGCAAGATTAACTAATTTAGTTTTATTATTTTAATAAAATTGTAGGGTCACAGTGTTGAGACTGGACACACCAGTCCTCCACGTACTTCTTTCTGCAGTACACCTATCAGTGGGGTATGTAACTAGTAAACAATTATAAATTTATTACATGTTAATAGCATTGTTTTATGAATGGTATTTTAATACGTGATTTTGGATGTTGAACAGGCTAATATTGGCAGTTTCAAGCAAACACCTCCTAGTGCCAGTGGATTCACTCAAACATACACAGAGGTAATAGAATAAAGAGAAATTAACTAATGAATTCTACTTAATAGATTTGTGTAGTTTATATTCATATTGTTGGTTACATTGCATTAAACATCATTCGAACTCAAAGCATTTCTTCAAATTCCATAACTAATAACTAGATGTTGATAGATGACAAAATTTCAACTATACAATATAGTTGTTTAGAAAGTCAACATAAGTAGCATGATGTAATTACTTCACATGGAGGCATGTGCTTGCAAAGGTGCACCAACATGACAAACTATGGATGCTTGGAAAAAATTATATGAAACCATAATAGTAAGCAATAGAATAGATAAGGCAGTTAGTGATGCAGAGCATCATATCAAAACACTCAATCATCAGGGTACATCTGATGCAGAGCATCCAAAAAACACCATCAACATCATTTCTTCAAAGGATTTCAATCCCAAATAGAATCAGGGGAAGATCAAATATAATTTCATCAGAAATCTACTTTTCATTCAAGCAAAATTCACTCAAATTCTCTTAGCCATTCCATAGGCCATAATTCATCATTCTACTAATTAGTATTCCAATTGACTCATTCCAATCAAAAGCCATATTAAATAAAACTTTTACTTAATCAATTAGATTCACATCATTCTCAACCACTATAAAACAACATAAACCTGATTATTGACACTTGAACAATTCATCCTTTCATTTATTCACCAAGGCAAAAATCAACTAAACCATACCTCATTGTTATTAGTCCATTATCAAGCACTGTACTCACCACACTTTGACTGTAGTAGTCTATTTATAGGTTACAAACTCCTGCTACAATAGAATCTTGATTATCATCTTGTGGTTAATCACCAACTTTCTCAAAAGGCTTCATAATACTCACCCATACGACCATCAAAGTCACCAAACCTGTCTTATACACCTAACCAAATTTAGTAACATCAATCATATCATTAGTTTGATAGTAACCAAGCACTCAATATCATCCTTTCCACTGCTTAAACAAACATCTTTGTTTTGATAAGACAATATCATATTCCTCTAGTATGTCTGTCAACCATTGAATTAGGTAGTTACATTCCTATATCAAAGCTTATTAAAAAACTCAATGCACATTTAGAAACACTTTCTAGCACATCACAACATATCAAAGTTATTAGACATTTGACATAAAGAAAATCATCAGATTTTAGACTATCCTCTGAAGAAAGGCTAGTAGATTAGGCCTGTTTTACAAAGGAGACCCCTTCAAAACCATTCCAAATCACTCAAAACCTCAAAAAAATCTTCAAGCAAGTCTTATAACTCAAGATTTCACCATTTATAGGGATTGAAAACCATGAAAATGTTCTAATCCAATAAACCCTCGTTTATAGGGTGTAAAAGCACAAATCAAGGAGGGTTTTGTGAAAAATACTCTTGCAAACCTCTATTTCTCTGGCCACCACCTGGAACATGATTGTTTATGTTTTCCAAGACCTTCTACATCATTTCCAAGCCTTTGCAAGCTTTATTTATTCATGACCCATGACTGTAGCATCACTTTGTGTAGGAAAATCCTCTATTTTCCAGTGTAGCAGCAACTCCACCATGGTATTCTTGCTTTTCCATGCACTTACAATCATCAAAACATGCAAAAAATCCTAACATTAACCTACTCCACCAATTTAATTGACCTACATAGGTGGATTAGTGAAGAAAAACCCTATTGGACTCTCAAACTTGCTTCTAAAAGGACTCTGTTGGGCATTGAAAACTGCCTCTTATTCTTTTGTTTCCTAAAACTAACCAAGTACAAATCTTGAAATTGGAAACTAACTCCGCGAGTCGGGTGATCCCATAATAGTGGTTTACAATTTTTGGCCAAACTGGACACTAAAATTATTATTTTTAACTAAATCTTCACATTCGGGAACCTATAGCGGCTAAACTCTGAGGAATTTGAAGATGGTACAAACTAGAGTCTCATCAAATTTTGTCTGTAGATTCTAAAAATATTTTTTTAAAATTTTTGGAATCAACTTCTTTTCCATCTCCCACAAAATTGATTTTTTCGAAAACAATATTTTTAAAAGTGACGACAATCGTGATAACACAAATCTTTTTTCCATGAAGGATAAAAATTCTAATTCTTTCAAATTTAGATTTGTAACTCTGATATCTAGTGCTTCCAATTTTGGTTAGATATTTTTATTAAATATTTTCTCCTTAATCAAGTTTCAAAGTCAAACGAATTACAATCTCGCATACGCTGCACCGTATAACGTGAATCTTTTGTATGTATGTCAAAATTTAAATTTTTTGTTGGATCAAGGACTTCAATATCTAGTGCACTATATTTTTCAAATTTTTTTTTGATAATCTTCTATTTTTCCACATGTGAAGAACAAAGAAATTCATTTTCGATAAAAACCTATGTTTAATAAAACTTAAAAACAAATACATAACAAAACCAAAAATATTAAAATTATATTCATTGATAGCTTGTTATGAGGAATACCATAATCATTTGAAATAAATTTTAAATGAATTCATTTGATCCCCCAAAATTAAATCAAAAGTGATTTTTTATCAGCATTTTGATAGGTGTAAAGGAGACACATTTATAGGTATGGTTTAAAACTAGCGAGGTTCTATCCAAGGGGGTTTGATCTAAGATGATTTGATCAAACCCTCTTCAATTGGAATCCTTAAAATGGAACTTTTTTAGGCTTAAATCTTTATATTTTCTAAAAATATGTGATTTCAGCTAAAATTTGTTCCTCCCAGGAATTGTAAACCACTATTATGGGGGGGGGGAATAGTGGGGGTTCAATAGGGCTAAATTATAACTAAACGCCAACTATAGTAGGGGGGTGGGGGGGAGAGTAGGGCGCCGCTAGCCATAATATCAATCAAGTTGGTGAGCCGTGTGATGGGAGACCTCCCCGCACGGTTCAGAGAGCACTTACTTCAATTCGAGTGGGGTGCACCACCGCATCGACCATGGGTAACAGAGCTCGCTCGATTCGGTTCGACCCAGAATTCACTTTCGACCCTGTGTTTGATAGCCCGACCGTAGTGATGTTAATCGCGGTTACATTCGTAAGTAGCTCGGTCCATCTCTATTCCATTTCCTATATGTCCGAGGATCCACATAGCCCTCGATTTATGTGTTATTCATCCATTCCCACTTTCTTCATGCTCATGTCGGTTACCGGGGATAACTCGATTCAATTATTCCCGGGATGGGAGGGAGTAGGTCTCGCTTCCTATTTGCTAATCAATTTTCGGTTCACACGACTTCAGGCAGATAAAGCAGCTATCAAAGCTATGCTTGTCAATCGAGTAGGTGATTTTGGATTAGCTCTCGGGATTTTGGGTCGTTTCACTCTCTTTCAAACAGTAGACTCCTCGACCATTTTTGCTCATGCTAGTGCCTTTTCTGAACCCCACAATTCTTTCATCTTCTGCAATGTGAGATTTCATGCCATAACTGTGATTTGTATCTCACTCTCTATTGGTGCTGTTGGAAAATCCGCACAGATAGGATTGCATACTCGGTTACCCGATGCGATGGAGGGTCCCACTCTAGTATCCGCTTTGATTCATGCAGCTACTACGGCAACAGCAGGCATTTCCATGATAGCGAGGTGCTCCCCTCCATTTGAATACCCACCCACGGCGTTATCTACGATTGCTTTTGCAGGGGCTATGATGTCATCCTCCGCGGAAACCACTGGAATATTACAGAACGATCTGAAGAGGGTCATAGCTTATTCAACCCGTAGTCAATTAGGGTATATGATCTTTGCTTGTGGCATTCCCAACTATTCGGTTAGCATCTTTCACTTAATGAATCACGCGTTTTCCAAGGCATTACCATCCTCGAGTGCAGGTTCGGTGATTCATGCCATGTCGGATGAGCAAGATATGCGCAAGATGGGGGGGCTTGCTTCCTCGTTACCCTTGACCTATGCCATGATGCCCATAGGCAGCCCATCCCCAATTGGATTTCCTTTTCTCACTGGATTTTATTCCAAAGATGTGATCTCGGAGCTCGCTTACACCAAATATACCATCAGTGGGAACTTCGCTTTCTGGTTGGGAAGTGTCCCTGTCTTTTCCACTTCTCACTACTCTTTCCGTTCTCTTTTTCTGACATTTCTAGCACCAACTAATCCATTCGGGTGAGACATCTTACGATGTCATGATGCGCCCATTCCTTTAATTGCTCTGGCTTTCGGGAGTCTTTTTGTAGGATACTTGGCCAAAGTGTGACCCGTTAGCCCATAAGTACTGTGACAAAGCAGTTGTTGCTCACCCAACACGATCGTACGAGGCACCCACAAGAAAAAAGAAGGGCCTTCCTGTGCACAGGGGTGAACAAGAATTGGGGATTGGATGCGGGTGAAATTCCCGCCAATGGCTGAGATGCTCAGTCGACTCTCGAAACCTTTGGCGATTCACGCACGAGTGAGCAGAAAAGGGAAGGGGAAAGAGGCCCTGGTGAACGCAATCAGTTAACAGGTGTAAGCTTTACCGCTTGCCTGACAGTATTCAGTACTGACCACACTGAGGGATAGGCCCTAAAGCGAAGGACGGGAACGTGGGTGGCAGTGCGTTCCAATTTTTGGCCTTGCACCGAACATCCAATGGACCATGGACTAAACGGCCACTGTCTGAAAGGACTATGTCCAGGTCGTTCTGCCCCCACAAGGTACATCCCGCGCCTATGGGCCGCTATAACTATCCAAGAAGACACTCGGAACTGGAAGGGGAAAAAAACCCGGTGGACTGCCGAGCTGCAAGTCGACACGCATGCATAGGAGCAGGATTCCCCAAGAAGCCATGGTCTTTACATGTATTCACACTATGATTTAACTTTGGGAGTTCCTAAATTACCAACACAAGAAAACAAAACAATGGAGTAATGCTACAAACTCAGAAACATGGAATTTTTATTTCAAAATCTAATTACAAGAACACAAACTTCTGCTTTTTCTCGCCTTTACATGCATTTTAAAGATATTTCATTTTCTATAATTTTCTTTGCATCGGTTGAAACTACCCCTTTTAACCCTTAATATGCCTGATTTCCTTGTTTTTGTCAATTTAACAACTTTTAACAATATTACATTATTGCATTGTTTGCATTTTCCCACTTTGACCACCTAGAACTTACCCATAACCTTAAATACATTAAATAAGACCTCATATGACCTTGAACATGCTTTACATCATTTTTCCATGACCTTTTGTGATTGAATCAATACAAATTTGAACACTCATCCCTTTTGCAAAATTGAAAAGTATTTGATGACCTAGGTGCTCCTGCACCAACATCTGACCCAATTGAATCAGGAGAAGATCAAATTGAATAATCAACTAAAATTTCTTTCTCTTTTCATCAAAATCACATTTTTCATTTGCAAACCACAAGGAAATAACTTGCCAACTCATTTCAATACTTCTTATCATCCTCAAGCTTCAAACATCTTATTTATTAGCAAAAATGACTCATCTGTGCACAAAAAACCTAATTAGAGTCACTAAACAATCCACTCTTTCATCATTCACCAAGGCACCCTTCCACTCAATTTGCTTTACCTAGGAAAAATAACCAAAATCCAATCTTTCATGTTACAACCCATATCCATCAGATCCTAACACACCTTTGTTATCATCAATTTATCTGAATTCAAAGCAAAAACCTGATAAAGAGCTCTGAATCTTTCAATTCCTTAAACAACTCACCAAATTTTCACTTTTACCAACTAGTTCCTCAAGACCAAGATACTACAATCAACCATTTACACCTCAATCATTTCATCTGACTTCCAAGACATTACTCACATCATGTTTATTGACTAAGCTTATTCTATGCACAAATCAAGCCCTACAAAGGAGGGTTTATTGCATAAGGTACTTACAAACCTTAAATACTCCTACCACCACCACAAACACCATGGAAATAGCCCGCATAAGCTTTAGAAATGATGCAGAGTGGCAAGGAAGGAAAACTCACAATCACAAATGGAAAAGTCACTCCACTGAATGCTTCTCTCAAATACTCTTATGAGGAGTCCTAAACTCCACTATTCTTTAAGAGATCAACCCCACCCCTAGGTTTCACAACTCAAACCACTCACAAAGCTTGAAAACATTTGGATCATGTCTCAATAAGTCAAAACAAGGTTTAACAACCCTCTAGCATTTAGGTTACAACAAACACCCATCACTATGGTGACTTAGACCTCACTCTCTCTTAAGGCTTGCAACCCTTGGCTGGTAGGACAGTCGGAATAAAAAAAACAACAATTTTAAGACACCAAACCTATGGATTCAGACCCCTAATATGGACCCATACAAGGTTCCAAAAACCTTCCTCTTGATTGTCAAAACATCACTGATAATGGCCCTTTCTACCGCTGCTCCAAAAGGCCTAATTCATAGACCTACACCTAGGTCTTGACTATCTAGGCTCTCCTCTTCACCCCAAAGCCAAAATTTAGAATCCTATAGGTTCTCCACACTTTTTTCCACCATTCCTAAGTGCCTCTTAAATAGATTCTTCAAAATCAAGCAAAAACTCATTTTTTTTGCTTGTCAATTATGCTTGCCACATAGAGATGTCAAGCCAAAATTCATGCACAACTTCCAACAATGAGCCTTCCATTCTCCAAAACATTGAGGAAATTATAGTACAGCCTTATATCTTCCATCCCACTAAGATTTATCAATTTTACAACGTGGGAATGGAAGAAATATACATTTTTCACTTAAAACCCTAATTTTAAGGGTTTTTAGACCACCCGATAGAGAAATTAGAATATCTCCCTTGATACTCAATAAAATCTCACCACTCCAATTCCAAATGAAAGATTATTCAATTACCTATCCAATCATTATGGGCTTTGAGCATGAAAGTGAACATATAGTCTGTACCAAGTACATGATCAACAATTTTTTTAGAAAAACATAGGAAAAACAACAAACTTCTTATAGAAACTTCTTCAAAAAATAAACATCAACCTTGCCTCGACCAAGAGAGGCATATTTGAAGTCTTAAAAACTCCCTCCAACTTCTTGCAATTGTCTTTTGAAAAGAGAGACGTTGGAAAACAACTAATCTCATGCTTTGACTTCTAATTGCCTAGTTAAGGCAATGTGAGCAACTTCTACCAACTCGACCACAAAGAGCCTTCCAAAATGTTTCAAAGGAATTTAAAACCTTTTCAAAAAGTAAGGTGACTCCCTTCAGGTGTCTAGATACAACAAGGCATCCTTTTTCCTTATTTTTCCAAGATGCACTAGACTTACAAAGGAGGATGGAGACCTTGTACAAAGAAGTTGGTCACCAAGGCCAAAAACTCAACCAAAAACCTAGAAGATCTACTACAAAGCATTGAAATGGTCCATAAGACCTTATTCCATCCATAAACCAAGAAAAAAAACATGAAAAATTATTCTAGGTCCCTTAGACCATGGGTGCTCCTGCATCATACTCCCAAGCAAGAAAAAGATCTCAAGTCCTCTTTGAGATTAGGTCTTCTATAGTAGTTCCATGCTATTTAATATCATTTTCTAACATCCATGTTGCATCCTCTTCACATAGACCTTGCCATTTGACCAGGCATTCCTTGTAAACCTTCCTTTTATTCTTCTTTGTCTCCTTGGTGTCTAGGATGCATTCAAGAGTCATAGGTTGGCTGGGGGGTAGTTCCTTCACCCAATCTTCATCCTCCATTGCTGTTGTACTTACTCCATCACCTGTATTCATAGAATCTTTGAAAGGATACAAGTTATAAATGTTGAAGATAAGAGAGATTGCAACCCCAGGAGGTAGCTCTATTTCATAATAATTTTGGCCAAACTTGTGGACCACCTTGCAAGGTCCTATCTTCTTCATCATGAGTTTTGTATACTTTCCTTTTGGAAGTCTCTCCTTCTTCAAGTGTGCCATCACCAAGTCTCCAACCTTGAATTGGAAATTCGTCTTCTTTAAATCTTCCTTTTCCTTATACTTCTCAACATTCTTTTCAAGGGTTTCCTTCACTTGTTGATGAATATCCCTAATTGTAACAACAAATTCCTCACCTTGAGCACTTATCTTAGCAAATCCTTGTAGATATCTTAGTTCATAGACCCCTCTAGGGTGCATTCCATAGACTACTTCAAAAGGGCTTCTACCAATGCTCCTATTCATAGAATCATTATATGCAAATTCAGCCTAAGGTAAAATCAAATCCCAAGCTTGTCCATGCTCCTTGGTAAGGCATCTTAAGAGGTTTCTCAATGATCTATTCACCACTTTAGTTTTTCCATCCATTTGTGGATGGTATGCTGAACTAAAGGATAAATTTTTTCCTTGAGTTTCTTCCACAAGGTCCTCCAAAAGTGACCAATGAATTTAGAATTCCTGTCAGAAACAATGCTTAAAGGCAGTCCATGTATCCTAACAACCTCGTTAAAGAAGAGACCTACTATATGAGATGCATCATTGGTGCATTTGCAAGGAAGAAAATGTGCTATCTTACTAAATCTATCAACTACCACAAAGATACTATCAAAACCTCTTTGGGTTCTAGGCAACCCCAAGACAAAGTCCATACTTACACACTCGCAAGGCCTATTGGGAATGGGAAGTGGCTGATAGAGTCTTGCATTTGATGAAGTTCCCTTTTCCCTTTGACATATTGTGCAACCTTCCACATACCTTCTCACATCCACCTGCAACTTTGGCCAATAGTAAAATCTCCTAACTTCTTCCAAGGTCTTGTCAAGGCCAAAGTGACCTCCAAGACTCCCACTGTGTTTCTCCTTTATGATATTCTCCCTCACTGAGCATTTACACACACACAATTGGCTTCCTTTGAAGAGAAAACCATTCTGCAATAAAAAGTTAGAGAATTCACCATGAAAAGAATTCAAATTCTGCTCACAAACATTGTATACCTCCTTGAAATCTGAATCTTCATGATATATATCCTTCAATGCTTCAACCCCCATGCTTTGGAGTTGGATCTCTTGCACTACAAGTGTCCTATTAAGAGCATCTGCAACCTTATTTGCTTGGCCCTTCTTATGCTTTATTGTGAAAGTATAGGCTTACAAAGAATCTACCCACTTCATGTGCCTATGACTGAATTTGTCCTGTGCATTCAAAAAACTCAAGGCATGATTATCAGTATAAACAACAAATTGTTTAGGTAACAAGTAGTGCCTCCAATTTTTGAGGGCTTGGACCATAGCATACTTCCTCTTTGCTTCATTCATCCTCTCACTAAAAAATGCAACCAGTCTACCTCTTGGCTCAAAAAACCCCCTATTGCTTGATTGCTAGCATCACACTCAAAGGTAAAAACTTTATCAAAATCAGGGAGCACAAGTATAGGCTGTTGTGCTACTCTCATTTTTAGATATTCAAACCCTTTATCAGCCTCATTGGTCCAAGAAAACTTACCTTTGTTACCTCCTTTGATGGTGTCCAAGATTGGTGCACAAATTTGGCTAAAGTTCTTGATGAACTTTCTATAAAAGCTTGCAAGTCCATGGAAGGTTCTCACATCTCCCATGGATTTTGGTGTTGGCCAAGTAAGAAAAGCATCCACCTTTGAAGGATCCATATTCAAACTTCCCTTGGAGATGAGAAAACCAAGGTAGACTAGTTCTTCCTTCATGAATTCACACTTTTCCATGTTGATCAACAGCTTCTCCTCTTGTAACCTCCTTAGTGCCATGTCAAGGTGCTTCAAATATTCTTCTTTAGACTTGCTAAACACAAGGATGTCATCTAAATAAAATACAACAAAATTTCCAATGAAAGGTATCAATACCTCATTCATAAGGAACATAAATGTACTAGGGGAATTTGATAACCTAAAGGGCATCACCAACCACTCATAGAGCCCTTCATTAGTCTTAAAATATGTCTTCCATTCATCCCTCTCTCTGATCCTTATCTGATGGTACCCACTCTTTAGATCAATCTTGGAAAAGTAAGATGCTCCTGATAGACAATCCATGAGGTCCTCCATTCTTGGCATCAGGAACCTATATCTAATTGTGATCTTATTAATGGCTATTTAATTAGTGCAAAGCCTCCAATTTCCATCCTTCCTTGGTGCTAGGGTAGTAAGAACACCTCATGGGATCAAACTCTTACTCACTAGCCCTTTATCCATCAACTCTTGCACTTGTCTTGCAATCTCCTCATTTTGAGCAGGTCTCATCTTTTATGCAGCCTTATTGGGAAATGTAGCCCCTAGAATCAGATCAATATGGTTTCTTATATCCATAATGAGAGGTAGGGAACTAGGTAATTCATTCACCGTTATGTCCTTGTACCTTTCCAACAACTCTTGGAATTCCTTTGGTGCATCTTCCTTCTTTGTGGGTAGATCTGCTTCACTTTTTGGCTTCATAATCAAGAAGAATCCTCTTCCTTCTCCTTCCTTCAAGGTCTTCATGAAATAATTCTCACCCACCATAAAAAAACTAGGCCCTTCATGCTTTTCCTTGTCTTCTTCTAGGAGAGGTGAAAGGTTGTAAGTCTTCCCATCCTTTACAATGGAGTATGTGTTCTTCTCCCCATCATGCTTGTTCTTCCTATAAAATTGCTAAGGCCTACCAAAAATATATAGTTTAATACTGGTACTCAAAATTTTGTTCAGTAGATCTCATACATTATAAGTCATGACGTGGATCGCTATTGTAACTTTTTTGTGATTAAATAATTTGTTGTTTTATTTTCAGATGTTGGTTGTGGAAACACCTCCAAATGTTACAAGGGCAATGGATATCAGTGTTTCATTCGCTATACAATCCTCGATGGCTCTGATAGAGGAGGTATGAGGCAAATTACTAATTTCAATTTACATTCGTTGTTATAGATGTTAGCTCTAGTGAAAAATCAAACCATTATTGATTCACAGTTTAATTCCTATTTGGATGGTTTATACAGGGCTTGAGCACGCCTGAGCATCAGCATGCAAATATTTCCATCATGGAGAGTGATCATGACATGGTCGTAAGTGATTATTTTGTTAAATATATCATTTTTTATAATGTAATTTCTATATATTAATGTCTTTACTTCTTATTATAACAGTTAAAACTTCACAAGGAGCTAAACAGCAGGAGGAGCTAAATAGTAGGAGGAGCAGTAGGAGCACTCCTCGAGCACAACAAAAATGAGTGACAGACTTATTGCCATCGGATCGCCAAACAAAGGGAAATAATTTATTTCCAGAGCATGGAGAGATGAATTTTGATTCCAGAGCCCTTTGTTGTATGCCTAGACATGACAATTTTGTACATATCTTGTATTGGATATATTTGACATTGTATGCCTATATGACATTCTCGTAAGCCTATATGGCTATTTTGTAACTATATTTTATACTTATATCGACATATATTGATGTATGCGTACATGGCTATTTGGTTAATACAAATCTTTTTTATTGATGGTGTCCATATTTGCTCTTTTTGACAATGTCAAAAGCATGGCTGCATATAGATTAGGCAAAATAATTTTCCTTTTAGATTAGCAATGCATGGAAGTTTCAAAAAGTATCCTTGATATTACAAAAAGATATGTGTTTATACCATAGCAGCAAAAATCTTTTGGGAAAAAAATCAGCAAACCAAAAGTATAAGATTTTCTAGAAAAAATCAGAAAAAAATTAGATTTAAAAAAAAGGTAAAAAAATGTAGAACAAGAGATAAAAACTTTCAATTTTTTTTTTAAAGGCATTTCCATACCATAGAGATATAGAGAGCAAATAAAATACAGAGTTTAACTAATAAATTTTTAAAAATAGATTTTTGTAGATTATATTCATATCGTTGATTACATTGCATTGCACATATTTCAAACTCAAAGCATTGCTTCACATTGCATAACTAATAAATAGATGTTGATAGATGACAAAATTTCAATTACAATATAGTTTTTACAAAATCAACCTAAGCAATTATGCAATTACTTTACATTGCATAACTAATAAATAGGAGCAGCTCCCAATTGTATTTGCTTGTCATGGCATTCTATGAGACCACATTTATTTGAGGCATTTTTTCAAACAATTCACTGCCTTGTCTATACTAACACATTTTTGATACATGTCTACCAAAGCATTTTGTCAAATAGTTCACTGCCTTGTTGCTATGGCTGAAATCCTAAAACAAGTGCTTTCGAACAAGCTATGGATGCTTGGAAAAAATCTATCAAAAGCATAATAGTAAGCAATATCATAGGCAAGGCAGTGAACTCTTTGAAAAAATTCCTCAAAGAAATGAGGTCTCATGGTGAATGCCATGACAATCAAATGATTTTGATTGTCATGGCATTCCATCACCATGAGACCTCATTTCTTTGAGGCATTTTTCATACATGTATATCAAAGCATTTTATTAAAAAGTTCATTGCTTTGCTACTATGGCTAAAAGCCTAAAACAGGTGCTTTCAAACAAGCTATGGATTGTCATGGCATTCCATCACCATAAGACCACATTTCTTTGAGGCATTTTTTCAAACAGTTCACTGCCTTGTCTATGCTACCACATTTTTCATACATGTTTACCAAAGCATTTTATCAAACAGTTCACCTCCTTGCTGCTATGGCTAAAAGCCTAAAATAGGTGCTTCCAAAAGAGCTATGGATGCTTGGAAAAAATCTATCAAAGCATAATAATAAGCAATAGCATAGACAAGGCAACGAGTTGTTTGAATAAAAGCCTCAAAGAAATATGGTCTCAATGGTGGTGGAATGCCATGAAAATCCATAGCAATTTGCTTGTCATGACATTCGTCATGCCATTCTATCACCATGAGAGCACATTTCTTTGAGGCATTTTTTCAAACAGTTCACTGCCTTGTTTATGCTACCACATTTTTCATACATGTTTACCAAAGCATTTTATCAAATAGTTCACCTCCTTGCTGCTATGGCTAAAAGCCTAAAATAGGTGCTTCCAAACAAGCTATGGATGCTTGGAAAAATCTATCGATAGAACGAGGGTTGGATTGAATCATTCACTGACTCAATGCTCTGGGTCTCACTTTCGATAACCCTGGAGTTGCTGCCTCCACCAAACCTATAGGTCCCCAAAACAATTTGGCACCCCTGGTCTTGCTGCCAACCCTGCTATCAATACCCCAAAATGTTCATGAAGCCTGAATCAAGCATTTCTTGATGCTTCTTTTCCTCTCTGCTCTAACTAGCCCTTAATCAACTAAAGACCAGTCAATCTTCCATTCCGCCCAACCTTGTTGTAGGGGTGTGAATTTGTTTAGTTGTCTTAAAAATCATTGGCAATAGTGTTCTTGTCCTTGCACAATCACTCTCTCCTCTATTGCTGCCTCAAAACCCTAGGGTTTTAGGAGGGCTTGTAACTATAAGCTTATTTGGTTTCTTATTAAATTATCTCACCCTTCAGCTCGGTGGACACTTGGAACTCAAGAAGGTTCCCTAACTCAAATTTGGCATTCTTCAAAGTTCTTGTGACTTCTGACCCTCTCAGGCTGTGCATAGTTCTGATGCTGATTTCATGGGATTGTAGGGCCTTCCAAGCCTTTTCTTGAACATGCATTGATCTTTCCTCATCCAACAATCACTGAAATGGAAATGCTAAGAACTCATACCTCCTGTCAGACCCTTAAAAGATCCCTGCAATCTTTATTCAACCCACATTGAACAGATTTCAACACCCCTGCGTTGGAACAGAGTAAAACAATTTTCTTTTCCTAACCGGGCATCAATGCTCGCCTAGGAACTAGTCTCTTTGCATGCCATCCAATCTTTTTGCAGTTTCCTACTTCTATTTTATATACAGCAATGGAGTCTAGCTTCATTTCCAATGAACTCATGCTTGAGGACAGTGGTAATGCCGCTAAAACTCCATTATCCTATCTTTACCAGTCAGAAACTAATACTTAATAAAAAGAAATAGCAAAATAAAAAAAAACCCTACAACGAATAAAAGATAGTTCCTACGCTATTTCAAGGTGTTAAAAACAATCACAATATATACTCCACGTTTCAAGATAACTTTTCAATACATTCTTTGCAGAAAGAAATAAAGAAACAGAGTAAACTGTAACTTCTACGCAGAAAACTGATATTTTTTATTATTCTCCAAAAAGGCTGCCATCATCAAAAGACCACTAATCTCCTCAAAATGTTCGGGCTCCTTCTTCCCAAACCGAAAAAAAACAGTTAGGTTTCAGTTTCGGGCTTAAAAGTGGAGAAAACACGTTTTTTCGAAAACACACTGTGTTTTGCGATTTTCACCAAAACCTAAGGAAACGCCTACAAAACGAGTTTCCATTTTATTTTAATTTTACCTAAGATTCAAAGAGGTCCCCTTACACCTTATCAATGGTGTATGAGACCATTACAAATCAAAACAAAAATATTAAGAGCAAAACATTAAAATTACGCTTGTATTCAAGTAGGTGCTCCTGCACCATTCTCCCCCTCTCAGCACAAAGACAAAGAACTGGAAGGTGGTATCAGTTCCAGGTCAATGGAAAGCCTCTTGAATTGATCCTCTTGTACCCATGTAGCCTCTGAGTCAGGTTTTCTCTTCCACTTGATAAGGTGCTCCATGTATACCTTATTCCTTGTTGCTTTCTTCACCCTGGACTCCAAGACCTTCTCTGCCTGAGCTTTCTCTTGACTTGGAAGGGGTATATTGCTGATATCTTTAAATATTTCCTAACTTTTTTGAACTTCATCATTGACTGTACCCTTGTACCTGATCAAATCAACAACGTTGAAGATTGGAGATATGCCCAAATCTGATGGAAGTTCCACCTTGTATGCATTCTTTCCATACTTAGCTATCACCTTGCATGGTCCTACCCGTTTCATTTGCAACTTGGTGGACATCCCCTTCTGCAATCTAGATTTGTTGAGGTGAACCATCACATAATCACCCACTTGGAACTACACATCTCTTCTTGTCTCATCAACTTTGTTCTTCAATTTTTGTGTTGTTGCTGTGATTGTTTTCTTAACCTGCTCATGAATCTCCTTCATGGTTTGAGTGAAGTATTCTGCATGTCCACTCCTATTCTCCATTGTTCCAATGTCTCTGAGCTCACAAATTCCTCTTGGATGCATCCCATACACAACTTCAAATGGGCTTTTTCCTATAGTTCTATTCACACTATCATTGTATGCATATTCCGCTTGGGAAATCACCATATCCCAGGCCTGCCCATATTCCTTTGTCAAGCACCTCAGTAGGTTACCTAACACTCTATTAACCACCTCGGTTTGACCATCGGTCTGAGGATGGTAAGCTGATCCAAATGATAAATTAGTTCCCAATCTGCTCCATAGTGTTTTCCAGAAATGACTCATGAATTTTACATCCCTATCTGAGACAATGCTCAATGGCAATCCATGGATTCTCACAACTTCCCTAAAAAATAGATGGGCAATATAGCTTGCATCGTGTGTGGTCTTGCAAGGAATAAATTGACTCATCTTACTAAATCTGTCCACAACTACAAAGACACTGTCAAAACCAGATTTAGTATTGGGAAGACCCACCACATAATCCATGCTCACACACTCCCATGGTCTGTTCGGAATAGGCAAAGGCTAATATAACCCAGCATTGCTAGCTCCCCCTTTGGCTCTCATGCAAACAACACACTATTCAACATACTTTCTGACATCTTGTGCTAACTTAGGCCAATAGTAAAACCTTTGTACCAGCTCTAAAGTTTTGTTAATACCAAAATGCCTACTAAGACTGCCATTGTGTTTTTCTTGGATCAGATTTTCTCTCATTGATCCTCTTGGGACACATAACAGATTACCCTTGAATAACAACCCATTTTGCAATGTATACTCAGCATATTGACTATGAAAATGATTTGCAAAATCTAAACATACCTTATAGGCTTCAGAAAAGTCTTTTTCATCACCATAGAGATCTTTAAAACTTTCCAATCCTATGCTTTTTAGCTGTATCTCTTGGATTGTCAACATCCTCTTGCTTAATGCATCTGCCACTTTGTTTTGCTGTCCCTTCTTGTGCTTAATGGTAAATGTGAAAGCTTGAATGTACTCCATCCATTTCAAGTCTCTATTGCTTAACTTCTCCTGGGTGTTAATATAACTAAGTGCCTGGTTATCCGTGAAGACCACAAACTCTTTGGGCAATAAATAATGCCTCCATTTCCTAAGGGACTGCACTAAAGCATAAAGTTCCAGATCATAGGTGGAGTATTTTTTCTTAGCTTCATTAAGTTTTTCACTAAAGAAGGATATAGGCCTACCTTCTTGACTAAGGACTCCTCCTACTGCTACTCCACTTGCATCACACTCAACTGTAAACAATTTATCAAAACTAGGCAATAACAAGATAGGTTGTGTTGCCACTTCTTTTTTCAACTTTTCAAACCCGTTATCAGCCTCTAGTGTCCACTTAAACTTTGTTTTCTAACCACCCTTGATTGTATCTAACACTGGTGCACATATACCACTAAAATTCCTTATAAACTTCCTATAAAACTGAGCCAAACCATGAAAAATTATTACCTCAGTTGCTGTGGTTGGTGTAGGCCAGTTTAGGATAGCTTCCACCTTATTTGGATCCATCTTCAACATTCCTTCAGATACCACAAAACCTAGATACACAAGCTCTTGTTTGAAGAACTCACACTTCTCAAGGTTGATTGCCAACTGTTCTTCTTGCAACCTTTTGAGTACCATCTCTACATACTTCAAATGTTCTTCTGCTGTCTTACTGAAAATCAATATGTCATCCAAGTAAACTACCACAAAAATCCCTGTGAAATCTTTAAGCACCTCATTCATTAGTCTCATGAATGTGCTAGGGGCATTCGAGAGACCAAATGGCATCACTTTCCACTCATATAAACCATAGTTTGTCTTAAAAGCATTCTTCCACTCATCACCTTCCTTAATTCTGATTTGGTGATACCCGCTCTTAAGATCTAGCTTAGTGTAAAATTTTGCACCTCCAAGGAAATCCAATAAATCTTCAATCATAGGTATTGGAAATCTATACCTAATTGTGATTCTATTTATTGCTCTAGAATCAGTACAAAGTCTCCATTTACCTCCTTTTTTTGTTGCCAAAACAACTGGGACTGCACATGGACTAATACTCTTTTGAATCAAACCTTGATTCAGCAACTCTTCCACTTGTCTAGCCACCTCTTTGTTCTGCTCAGGGGTTAGTTTGTATGCTGCTTTGTTAGGAAATGAGGCTCTAGGTATGAAGTCAATTTGATGACTTATTGCTCTCTTGGGTGGTAGAGTTGATGGTGTTCCATCACTCACTATGCTCTTGTATTTGTCAAGCAAGTTCTGGACTACTACTGGTAACACTGCCCTTTCAGCCTTTTTCTCTTCTTTGGGCTGCATCATAATCACATACCCTTCATTCCCTTGGTGTAAGTCCTTGATAAACTCTTTACCACTGCTCAACATGATATTAGGAACCTTGGACTGCCCTTCATCTTCCTCAATCAACGATTGTAGCTTGAAGGTTTTTCCATCCTTCGTGAATTCTATGGTATTCTCCTTCCCATGATATACAACACCTCTATCATATTGCCATGGTCTGCCAAGAAGAAGATGGCATGCATCCATGGGTAGCACATCACAAATCAGCTTGTCTTTGTAGCCTCCTATTGAAAATTCCACTGTAACCTGCTCATTCACTAAGACACTTTTCCCTTTGTTCAACCATGTGACTTTGTAGGGATTGTCATGAGGTACCTTCTGCAATTTTAACTTATTTACTGCCTCCTTAGATATTATATTGTCCGTAGAACCAGAATCTACAATAACCTTGCATACCTTTCCCAATATCTTGCACCTTGCTCGAAACAAAGCTCTCCTTTGCTTGGGTTCTTCCTTGACTGGTTGTCTGATCAACACTCTACTAAACATCAGACTTTCACCTACTTCTGATTCTATATGACTGATCTCAGGTGTCTTTACACTCACGGTGTCCTCTTGTGCATAAGCTACTCTTTTCTCGTTGCTAGATGAAGCTTTCTCCAGGCATCTATAAGCTGGATGGCCTAGCTGATTGTAGTTATAACATTTCATGGTGGCAAAGTAGGAGTTACTTCTGCCTGCTCCTCTACCTCTGTTTGAACCTCCTTGAGGTCCTCTTCCTCTATTAAAACCTCCTCTTGATGAAGTTTCACCTCCATGCTCAGTAAGCTTTGATTCTCCTTGGCTTCTTTGGTCACCACCTCTTCCTTGGTAACCTCCACGCTGTCCTTTTTGATCTCTGCCTCTTCCTCTGCCCTTAAAGGACTGATCATGCTTCCTTTTATTCCTCTCTTCAATCTTGATAGCTAGCTGATAGCATTGGTGGACTGTCTTGGGGCTGAGCAAAGCCATCTCTTCCTGTATATTCCACTTCAATCCATTTAGGTATTTAGCCACTTTTAGGCTCTCATCTTCTGCCACATTCGATCTCAAACAAAGCTTCTGAAACTCTTTCATGTAGGTGTTTACATCTTGGTCTTTTTGTCTTAAACTCTGCCTCTTCTTGTGGAGCTGAATTTCATAATCATCTGGCATATAGGCTTCTTTCACTTTAGCAACCATTCCTTTCCAGCTTGATATAGGCTGCTTACCTTGTTTCTCCCTTTCAGTTTGAATAAACTTCCACCAAGTTAACGCTGATCCTCTCAACCTTGACTTTGCAACCTTCACCTTCTGTGCTTCTGTAACTCCATCACATTCGAAGTGGTTCTCCATTCCTTCTATCCAGTCCATGACTAGGTCAAGTTCCATCTTTCCACTAAATAGTGGTATTCCTTCAAGTGCTTTTCCACTCAAAGCTTTTAATGCCTTCAAGAAAGGCTCCTCCTTCAAGACGGGGTCAGGTTCAAGGGTCTTATCTTCCTCTGCAACCTCTTCTTTTGGAATTCTTCCTTCAAACTGTGCACTCCTCACTGCTGCCTCAAGTTGAGCTATTCTTTCCCTCAACTGCTTATTGTCTTCTTCTTGTTCTTCAACCATCTTTGCCAGTTCTACATTGGTCACCATGGTGGAAGTATCACTTGACTCTATGTCTGACATGCAAGATTCCTTTCCCAAATCTTTCACTGCTTTGATACCAATATGATAGAACGAGGGTTGGATTGAATCATTCATTGACTCAATGCTCTGGGTTTCACTTTCGATAACCCTGGAGTTGCTGCCTCCACCAAACCTATAGGTCCCCAAAACAATTTGGCACCCCTGGTCTTGCTGCCAACCCTGCTATCAATACCCCAAAATGTTCATGAAGCCTGAATCAAGCATTTCTTGATGCTTCTTTTCCTCTCTGCTCTAACTAGCCCTTAATCAGCTAAAGATCAGTCAATCTTCCATTCTGCCCAACCTTGTTACAGGGGTGTGAATTTGTTTAGTTGTCTTAAAAATCATTGGCAATAGTGTTCTTTTCCTTGCACAATCACTCTCTCCTCTATTGCTACCTCAAAACCCTAGGGTTTTAGGAGGGCTTGTAACTATAAGCTTATTTGGTTTCTTATTAAATTATCTCACCCTTCAGCTCGGTGGACACTTGGAACTCAAGGAAGGTTCCCTAACTCAAATTTGGCATTCTTCAAAGTTCTTGTGACTTCTGACCCTCTCAGGCTGTGCATAGTTCTGATGCTGATTTCATGGGATTGTAGGGCCTTCCAAGCCTTTTCTTGAACATGCATTGATCTTTCCTCATCCAACAATCACTGAAATGGAAATGCTAAGAACTCATACCTCCTGTCAGACCCTTAAAAGATCCCTGCAATCTTTATTCAACCCACACTGAACAGATTTCAACACCCCTGCATTGGAACAGAGTATTTAACAATTTTCTTTTCCTAACCGGGCATCAATGCTCGCCTAGGAACTAGTCTCTTTGCATGCCATCCAATATTTTTGCAGTTTCCTACTTCTATTTTATATACAACAATGGAGTCTAGCTTCATTTCCAATGAACTCATGCTTGAGGACAGTGGTAATGCCGCTAAAACTCCATTATCCTATCTTTACCAGTCAGAAACTAATACTTAATAAAAAGAAATAGAAAATAAAAAAAAACCCTACAATGAATAAAAGATAGTTCCTATGCTATTTCAAGGTGTTAAAAACAATCACAATATATACTCCACGTTTCAAGATCTTTTTTCAATACATTCTTTGCAGAAAGAAATAAAGAAACAGAGTAAACTGTAACTTCTACGTAGAAAACTGATATTTTTTTATTATTCTCCAGAAAGGCTCCCATCATCAAAAGACCACTAATCTCCTCAAAATGTTGGGCTCCTTCTTCCCAAACCGAAAAAAAATAGTTAGGTTTCAGTTTCGGGCTTAAAAGTGGAGAAAACACATTTTTTCGAAAACACACTGTGTTTTGCGATTTTCACCAAAACCTAAGGAAACGCCTACAAAACGAGTTTCCATTTTATTTTAATTTTACCTAAGCTTCAAAGAGGTCCCCTTACACCTTATCAATGGTGTATGAGACCATTACAAAACAAAACAAAAAGATTAAGAGCAAAACATTAAAATTACGCTTGCATTCAAGTAGGTGCTCTTGCACCACTATCAAAGCATAATAATAAGCAATAGCATAGACAAGGAAATGAAATATTTGAAAAAAATCCTCAAATAAATGCAGTCTCAATGGTGGTGGAATTCCATGACAATCCATAGAAATTTTCTTGTCATGGCATTCGTCATACCATTCCATGACCATGAAACCACATTTCTTTGAGGCATTTTTTCAAACACTTCACTGCCTTGTCTATGCTACCACATTTTTCATACATGTCTACCAAATCATTTTATCAAACAATTCATTGCATTTCTGCTATGGCTAAAAGCCTAAAAAAAGTACTTTCGAACAAGCTATGGATGCTTGGAAAAAATCTATCAAAGCATAATAGTAAGCAACAAGCTATGGTCTCATGGTTTTTTTTCACGTGAAAATCAGTGTGATTTTATTCACATTTTTTTGCCAATTTTGTTGTTTTAAATGACATTCAATTTTATGGTGGTTTTGTTGTTTATATGATGATATGTGATATTCTAATCCTAATTCATGCTTCTAGGTTGCATAGATATATATTTTGTTTTTTATACCAACAAACCCAAAACAAACTTAACCCCCCTCCAAATTTTTTGGCCAAACTGGCAAACTGAACCTGAACCTCAAAACCTATTCCAACACTCTTCATTTTTCCTACACAAACTTAATTGACCACCAAATTATGTTTCCCCTTGACTTTACCCACGTTTACTCCCTCAAACCTCTCTTTGTCATTCAAAACCCCTATTTTCCCAACTAGGGCATGTCATGCCATAACATAATTTTGACCTCCCCTATCATTGCAAAACTTTTAAACACATCAAACTCCACAATCTCACCCTATTTCCAACCTATTCTAACTTATTTTCAAGTAATTTCTTCTTTTCACCTCTTCTATCCTTGCTTTTAAGGGGCCTCAATTTTGAATTTTCAACAGAGACAACATTAGTAATCTCTTCCAATGCCCTTACTAATACTATTTTCTTATTCCTACTCCCTATCCTACTTACATCAGACCCATATCACCGAGACACAACCTGAACAATAGGTGGAATGGCCTATTTCAACATACTACACTCAAACCTTTAAGGGATCGATTTGGTTGAACATAGCTCAGAGAGATTCTGCATGTTTGGGTGAGAAAGAGGACCATGCCTAGCGTGAACATGCCTATTCGAACATGTTGGAATAGTCCATTTGGTCACACGAGTTGCAGAACAAAAGTTGCACCACTTTCCAACTTTCCACTGCTTCAATTTGACACTTTTTTCCATCAACTGAAATATGGAAACCATGGGAAAACCACCACGAGATAATGAAAACTGAGACAGGTTATTGTAGAGGGGCCCAATGAAATCCTATGGGATCAGACGAGAAGTTTCTAAGCATCACGGTGTCTAAGTAACATCATGCTGAAGTTTGTAGCCATTTTGCCCTTTTGGACCCTTAAGGGATCGATCTGGTTGAACATAGCTTAGAGCGATTTCTCGTGTTTGGGTGCAAAAGAGGACCATGCCTAGCGTAAAAATTCCTATTTAGACATGTTGGAATAGTTCATTTGGTCACATGAGTTACGAAACGAAAGTTGCACCACTTTGCAACTTTCCACTGCTTCCATTTGACACTTTTTTCATCAACTAAAACTTGGACACTACGAGAAAACCACTTTGATATAATGAAAATAGAGAGAGGTTATTGTAGAGGGGCCCAACACAATCCCATCAGATTAAACAAGAAGTTTCTAAATGTCACGGTGTCTGAGTAACCTCATGCTAAAGTTTGCAGCCATTTTTCCCTTTGGACACTTAGAGGATCGATCCGGTTGAACGTAGTTTGGAGCGATTCCGCATGTTTGGGTGCAAAAGAGGACCATTCCTAACATAAACATACCTATTCAGATGCATTGGAATAGTCCATTTGGTCACACGAGTTGCAGAACGAAAGTTGCACCACTTTGCAACTTTCCACTGCTTCCATTCGACACTTTTTTCATCAACTGAAAACTAGACACCACAAGAAAACCACTCTGAGATAATGAAAACCGAGAGAGGTTATTGTAGAGGGGAACAACATGATACCATCGGATTAGACAAGAATTTTCTAAGCATCACGATGTCCGAGTGACCTCATTTTGAAGTTTGCAACCATTTTTCCCTTTGGACCCTTAAGGGATTAATCCGGTTGAACGTAGCTCAGAGAAATTCCGCGTGTTTGGGTGTGAAAGAAGACCATTGCTAGTGTAAACATGCCTATTTAGATGCATTGGAATAGTACGTTTGGTCACATGAGTTCCAGAATTAAAGTTGTACCACTTTGCAACTTTCCACTGCTTCCATTTGACACTTTTTTCATCAACTCAAAACTGGACACCATGGGAAAACCACTCTAAGATAACAAAAACTGAGAGAGGTTATTTTAGAGGGCCCCAATGTGATTCTATCAGATCAGATGAGAAGGTTCTAAACATCACGGTGTCAGAGTAACCTCATGTTGAATTTTGTAACCATTTTTCCCTTTGGACCCTTAAGGGATCAATCTAGCTGAATGTAGCTCAAAGTGATTCTGCGTGTTTGGGTGCGAAAGGAGGAATATGCCTAGCATAAAAATGCCCATTCAGATGCATTGGAACAGTTCGTTTGGTCACACGAGCTGCAGAACAAAAGTTGCACCACTTTGCAACTTTCCACTGCTTCCATTTGACACTTTTTTCATCAACTGAAAGCTGGACACCACAGGAAAACCACTTTGAGATAATGAAAAATAAGAGAGGTTATTGTATAAGGACCCAACATGATCCCATCAGACTAGAAGAGAAGTTTCTAAGTGTCGGTGTCTGAGTAATGTCATGTTGAAGTTTGCAACCATTTTTCCCTTTAGACACTTAAGGTATCGATCTGGTTGAACGTAGCTTGGAGCGATTCTGCGTGTTAGGGTATGAAAGAGGACCATGCCTAGTGTAAAAATACCTATTCAGATGTGTTGGAACAGTCTGTTTGGTCACATGAGTTGCAGAACAAAAGTTGCACCACTTTGCAACTTTCCACTACTTCCATTTGACACTTATCAACTGAAAACTGGACACCACGGGAAAACTCCTCTTAGATAATGAAAACCGAGAGAGGTTTTTGTAGAAGGGACCAACATGATCCCATCGGATTAGATGAGAAGGTTCTAAGTGTCACAGTATCTGAGTAACCTCATGCTGAAGTTTACAGCCATTTTTCCCTTTGGACCTTTAAGGGATCAATCCGGTTGAACATAGCTCGGAGTGATTACGCATGTTTGGGTGTGAAAGAGGACCATGCATAGAGTAAATATTCCTATTTAGACATGTTGGAATAGTTCGTTTGGTAACACGAGTTGCAGAACAAAAGTTGCACCACTTTACAACTTTCCACTACTTCCATTTGACACTTTTTTCATCAACTAAAAATTGGACACCACGGGAAAACCACTCTGAGATAGAAAAAATTGAGAGAGGTTATTGTAGAGGGGCCCAACATGATCCCATCAAATTAGATGAGAAGGTTCTAAGCATCACGGCATCTGAGTAACCTCATGCTTAGTTTTGCAGCCATTTTTCCCTTGGGACCCTTAAGGGATCGATCCGGTTGAACAAAGGATCTAGACTCTAAACTTATCCAAACCTTATCAAATCTTGAGGAAAAAATTATAAGGTTTCAAAACTTCAAAATCCACAATTAGATCTCAGTTATACCACCGTACAATGGGTAAACCACAAAACCCTCTATTGTAGCCTAAACCCTAGGGGTTTATTGAAAATGATACTTCCAAAGCTAACCACAACCTAAAAATTATTCAAACAAGTTTGTGATACCCTACAAAAGCTCAAAACAATCATAAAATAATGCTTCCCTACACAAAAACACAATTTAACTCTTTAAAACCACCATTTTTCTTAAAGAAAACTCACTTTTACACGCATGGGTTTCACACCCATCTCACTTTCAGACCTCCCCAACACTAACACATCATTCCCACACCTTAATAATTTTAGTGAAGACCCATTCCTCAAGTTATAGAGGCTAAAAAAAGAGGAATGAGTCAAAAATCCATTTTTATTGACTCAAAACCTTCAAATGTACAAGTTCGGGCCAGTTTTAGTAAATTGATGATATTCTACTCCTTATTTTTCTTGATGAACAAAACCTACTGAATGGTGCTCCTGTACCTATCATACATTGACCTTCTTTCCCCTCCTAAAGTTTGGACCACATCCATTACCTCCACATAAAACTCGGCATCCTTGGTCTTCTTGGTTCCCATGCCTTGATATGGTTATGCAAATGAAAATGAAGCAAAGTAATCATCTCCTTCTCTGCTGGCTGCAAGAATGCATGCTTAATGTTTTGATACATGATATCGGGTCTCTCATCTACTCTCATGGTTGAATACTGAAATCTAGTATGGTGGGCCTCTAGAGTTCCAGTCATGTTTCTTCCTTTTCCACCAAGTGTTGGCCCGATCCACATGTCTTCCAGCCTAATTGACTTTGTTTTTGAAAGATGAAGTTTCTCCAGAGTCACCAGTGTTGCTCTGTCTGCCTTTTCAGACTCTTTCATTGCTATAGATTGTCTCTAGGATTTAATCATTTGTACCACATGTGGTTGATGTGCTTTGAATCCTTGCATCTAAAGGAAATTTCCTCAACATAAATACTCTCTCAAGGTTAACAATCATACATTGACCTTCTTTCCCATCTTAAAGTTTGGACCACATCCATTACCTCCACATAAAACTCGACATCCTTGGTCTTCTTGGTTCCCACGCCTTGATATGGTTATGCAAATGAAAATGAAGCAAAGTAATCACCTCCTTCTCCGTTGGTTGGAAGAATGCATGCTTAATGTTTTGATACATGATATCAACTCTCTCTTCTACTTTCATGGTTGAATATCGAAATCCATTATGGTGGGCCTCCAGAGTTCCAGTCATCTTTCTTCCTCTTCCACCAAATGTTGGCCTGACCCACACATCTCCCAGCCTAATTGGCTTTGTTTTTGAAAGTTGAAGTTTCTCCTGAGTCACCAATGTAGCTCTCTCTTCCTTTTCAAACTCTTTCATTGCTACAAATTGTCTTGGGGATTTAATCATTTGTACCACATGGTTGATGTGCTTTGAATCATCAATAATAGTCTTCAAAATTGGCTGCTAGTACAAGTTCATTCTACTTTCATAATACTTTAGAACCATGGAGTTCAACCATTCCTTGATGCCATCAAGTGAAAATTGAGGAATGGCGTCAATGCAGAGTACATCCCGCTTGAAGTCTTTGAAAGCAATAGCCATATCAAATTCCTTTTTCCCAAGTCCTACTCTCTCAAGGTTAACAATCTCAATCTCACTAATAGCGATTACTACTAAGAAAGGTAATTCCACCAACTCTACCAAATAGTTTACCATAAGAATAATAAAAGCAGAGGATTTGAAAGGAACTCCATGAAAACCAAGCTCTCTAAATGGTACATATCAAAGTCTAGTTCAAAATATTTTAGATGAGGCTGCTCCCATAGACCAATCTTTTATGTACTTTGAGAATTAGTAGGTTAGGGTGGACAAATGTGCAAAAGCACTCTTGAATTAAATAATTGTTGATATTTCCATAAAGGAAAATTATGTAAAAATTAGGTAAAAATTAGGTGGGAGTGCAGAGAAAGAGTCTAAAAGTCATGTTATAAGGGTGTCTAAGTGGTCCTAGGACTTTAGAATATTAAATTTGCATGATAAAGCTTAGTAAGCAAAACCATTCTTAAATAATAAATAATAGTATTTGTAGGCTTAATAAGGGTTTGGTGGTTCAAAGGTAGTTATGGGAATTGAAGGGAGATGATTCTCATTTGAAATGTATTAAAAAAATCATTCAAGCCTGAATGGGGGTTCAATCAATAGTTGTTTTGAAGATTGGTGCTCTTTACAATGCCTAAAACTATGTAATTTCAACATTTTTCTGAGTTTTCAGTTTCTTTTCTTTGTGTACGGCCTAGTACAGGCCTCTTATGAAAATAAATTCATGAAAAATTGTGGTTGCAGGTCTTAACCTAGATTTAAATCTATTTTGATACACCTTTGGTTGTTTTAGTGAAAGGAAAATCCATTTTTCTTTATTCAACCTATATAGACCAGTAGGGTCTGAGTTTACTTTAATTTTGTGATGGAGCCCTTCCTCCTATTGTGGTTAATTGTGACTCAGAGGAAAGGTTTACAATGTGTTTTTTTCAAGTTTCCTTAACTCTTTTAATAATGGTAAGGCGTTTATAGGGTTGGTGATGTTGTTTTAGGTTGAGAATGTGAGATTTTGGCTTGAAATGGAGGAACCAAAGTGATGTTTTTGAGATCTACTGAGTCTAAAGGATAGGTGAAGGTTTATTATGTGTGTGAAGACCCTAAAAAACTTTTTTGATGCTTTGGTGAGGTTTGGAAGGCCTTGGAGTTGTGAGATGCTAAAAACCCTACGTATTTGTTATAAAATTGAGGGTTTTAATCCATTATGGCTTAGACGTTGAGTGCTTTTCTAATACGTATGGAATTGGGAGTTTTTTGACCTATTTGATGACTTTATAAGAGCTTGTGGGGTTAGAAGAAGTTTAAAGAGTAGTTTTTTTGTAAAATAGGGCTAATTTTGTAGCCTTTTTGTAGGGCAGTTTGAAGGATCTCCAAAAAATTGCAAAGAAACCTTGTATGTCTGGCTTGGGTATGGTGTTGGGGATTTGAGTAGATACTATATTGATGATGAGATGGTCCTTGAGAGGCACTCTAAAATTTAAGCCAAATTGTTGAGTTTCAAAGCCTTTTTGTTGGTAGTTGTTCCAAGATGGCCAAATGAAATAACAAAGGTTGTTGATTTACTAAAATATGATTTATTTGAGTCTTCTTCACCTTGGCTCATCACTAAAGTTTCTCCTGAATCACCAGTGTAGCTCTCTCTTCCTTTTCAGACTCTTTCATTGCTACAGATTGTCTTTAGGATTTAATCATTTGTACCACATGGTTGATGTGCTTTGAACCTTGCATCTAAAGGAAATTTCATCAACATAAATACTACTACTCTCTGAAGGTTAACAATCTCAATATCACTAATAGTACATTTACAACCATATTCAAAGATTCACCTTCAAAAGGCTACAAATTCAAATATTGACTTAAATAGCCTTCAAGAGGCTTTAAATAGCCTTTACAAATGATTCTACATCTTTGCAATCATGCCTAACTGTTATTTTTGTAACTAATATGACTTGTTACATTATAGATCAATTTTGGATGTGTTATGACCTTATTCAATTGACAAAACTCAAAACATAAAACTAACTTAAAATATTTCCATGAACCAAATTTGCTAAATAACCTTGGTGCCCCGACACAAAATTTCATTATTTTAGTAAATGTCATTACAAGTAAATCTCATTACAATACCTTAGGTACTCTGTTCTCACAGATATTTTACAATGTCACTCATATATTCAAGATTCTCTTATAATGTCCACATCATAGGTTCTCATTTAGAGGTTAACTTCAAATGAGAAACTTGAGATTCCCTCACAAAGCTTCACACACTCTTTTATAATGGCTTGAAATCAAAATTGAGATTTGTCAAAATCATCAAAATAAAGATGTATATCTTTTTTGGCTAAGATTCTCTTCAATGGCTCCAAAATCAGCATTTTCTACAAGGAGAGACCAATCAATTTTTACTAGTTTAGTTACAGATAGGCAAAGTAAAAGAATAAAAATAAATAACTCATGTCCAAAATGGAAATGAAATGAAAATAGATGGAAGGCACTTACAAATAGGCATGGCAGTCTCTCAACTTAGTCACTCTTGCTCATACATCTTCACTGCGAGTTCCAAGATACCTATTGCACACAACACCTCTCATGAATCTAGAATATCTTGAAATTTGAGATGCTCCTATAATGTCTCCATGATAGGTGTTCATGATAAGGTTAACTTCAAATGAATAACTTGAAATTACCTCACCAAGCTTCACACACACTTTTGTAATGGCTGAAAATCATAATTGAGATTTGGATTCATAATAAAAATAGGGATGTTGCATTGCTTTTATGCCTGATATTCTCTTGGATGGCTCATAAATCTGCATTTTCTGCAAAGGGACACCATTCAATGTTTACCGGGTTACTTACAGATACACAAATTAAAATAAGAAATGATAGCATTGGCATCAAAAAAATTAATGTGGATACAAGTATAAATTAATAAGAACCATTGTGCATACACTTACAAATTAATCCAATGAACCATCTAGATTTTCTCTACTCTTTATTGTGTCAAGTTTTGCCTCATGGTCAGACGCACGAACCTTCCACAAGGTCTTGTTCAAAGGTCTACCCCCATATTTTCTCAAATGAACATTGGATGCCACAACAAGGTTCGAGTAATGAAGAATCTTACGATGTGTGTCAAAGTCCTCAAACAACCAATGTTTAACACTCTTATGTGGGTACCTTCTAAGCCATGTTCCAGTAACAACAACTGAGCTTGTAGGGTATTCGATGTTTTCTCCATCTATAACTGGGGCTTCCAATTTATTTTTGGCCTCAACACAATGACACAATAGTCTGTTCCCTCTTCATTTTCTTCATTTGCAATAACTGCATAAACATGCCCTGTATTGATATGTGTATAAAATCACTTGAAATTAGTCAACATTATGAATATAGTACAAAGTAAGATAACAATATGGAATTTGAAAAACTAAGCAAGTAGATATATTACCTGGTTGAACTATATCTGATACATGGTCAAAGTCGACTGATGATTCCATCCTTGTTAGTTCCAATGCCGTCGGAGGGTGATATGTGTGAAGTGGGGTAAGATAACTTGTCAACCATTTTTCAACCCACTCCCATGGCTCACAATCATTCCAGGCTTGCATTGTACATGAAGAACAAAAGCATTCCATCTTATATGTATCGATACTCCATGAACTTGCATTTGAGCTAAGGAAAGAGTGTAGCTCACTCGATCCTGTTAGTGTACAAAAATCATCATATGGTGCAATGTTAGTATCATCCATCAACCAAAAAAATCTATGAACTAAAGACATACCTTTATTACCTAGACCCATCGAAGCATTACACCACTGGACGATTGAATTTGCATCTATCAACTTGGCACTGTCTTTATACTTTAACTCTTCTCGTGCTAATGCTCTTGTCACACATGCTCCTACACCATCATGCTACCCCTTTCCATGACTGTCCTCACAAAAGTTCCACATATGATGAACACCTATAGCGAGATGCATCCTGCACAACTAGTAGAACATGCGCGTGTTCTTGAACTATGTTGCACAGTTATCGACCATATTATATGCCGACTGTATGCTATTCCCCTCTGAGCCAAATCACTATAGAACATCTAGAAGAAAACTTGCACGAAATCTAGAGAATGTGTGTGATCATCACTAATATAAAAGTGATACTCCCTCAATAACTTCCTTTGGTCCTCTGTACTATCAGCTGCATGAATGAATGCTATCTGCACAAATATCGAAACCTGTGTGGAGTTGTAATATTGTGACTGCACCTCATATTGTGGCTGTAGAGTGTATTTCTCTACAAAGTCAACCACTGATACTATGCTGCCAACTGGAAAGGTGTCCTTGCATAGCTTGAATTGTGTGTCCAACCATCGAGCTCTATGGGTATGCCTTGCATACTCATACACTAGATCCTCATGAAACATGGACATAAACTGATACACTTGAATCTTCTCAATAACCAAATCATACCTTTTTGCTTGAGACCCATCTTTTGTAGTGTATGCCACTATTTTATATTTCCCAGAATCTACTAGTTTATGCCCCACCTCATCTGTGCTTTCCATATGTTGACATACTGGCATTCGTTGCAAGCCACCACAACGCTCACATGAACCATCCAAGCATGTTGTCCTGTAGAATATTTGGCCATCCTCTATTTGACATAATTTTTTTTATAAGAACTCTCTTGAAGATTTTGGTGGGGCTTCTATGCCACAATCCTACAAAACATCATTAGTATGCAAATCTAAACATATAGAACAATAAACATCATAATGGTTAGCGAATTCAATATGTAGTCTAAAACAACAAGTAGTGCATGTGTGATTTATCTTGACATAAAAAGGCTTAAGAATTTCTAAAAATATTTGAGAAATACTAGTTTGAGGATAAGCATTTTCAAATTTATGAAAAAATTGGGTTTGAGTCGTATCCAAAAAATGCTTTGGATATGGCTCACGGTTCTGACTACCAATTCTCCTTCTTACGACATCCCTTTGATTCTTCAATTAGTGTTCTTAATGCTTCAACAAATTTTTTATCTTTATGTGGCAGTCTTCCTGAGAATGTCCATAATTCATTTGAATCAGTTCCCTCAATTATTTTCTGCCTTTGAATGGCTTTTGATAATTTTTTTCTACTAATTCCCATTTGTTCACTTGTCTTTTTAATGAGACGAGATCTCTTTGTTTGATATCTTACCAAAGTCAATGTAATGACACGTCGGGTGACATTACTATCCTTTGATCATGAGGTCTTACCCACACTCTCATAAGCATCCATTAGATTCTTCACAATAGTGTTTTCACTTGATGCATTCGATGTTCTCAACCCAAGAGTCTTCATGATGTTTCTATACTTTAAACCCCGCATCATTTGAACAAATAGTTGACATCTTCCGGTTTCATTTTGCCTTTCAAAGAACATTTTCCAAATCTTATCAGCATATCTTCTACAAGTGTGTTCTGGAATCTTACTTTCCATGTGCTGCAAAATATCCTCATCAATACTAATCAAATTTTTTGGCTTTCTACACAAAATTCTAGGTGGTGTGCTCTTAGGTACATACATCTCAACATTAGCAATTTCATCAATATTTAATTGAGGTGGGCTAGATTGCATACCTTCGACTGAGGGTGGAATAGAATACATACCTTGAGGTTCACGTGGGAATGTTGGCATACCTAGTTCATTAAATCCGAGTGATGATGTACTCTCAACTTCAGATGTGGTGGATGGTGTCCAACCATACTCACTTGTGGTAGATGGTGTCCCTCCATATTCGCTTGTGCTTAATGGTGTCCCTTCATATTCACTTGTAGTAGAGGGTGTGTCTCCAACTATGGTATCTACATCTCCCCTAGCATGACTCTTTCACATTCGTTCCCTTTGTGCTGCCAATTTCTTTTCTCTTTTTGATGGTCGAGGTTCCTCTTCAACTGGCTTGTTTTCGTCAATCGTTCCCAATTTCTGCTTTTCATGATATTCCCTCATCCATTTTTTCTCTTTATCTTTGAAGGCTTGGAGCTGATCATCTGTTAGTTTTTTCCTTTTAAAATTTCATTTCTTTGGCATTACGAATAATTTTACCTGTGCAAAAAGTGTTAAGTCAAGTCAAATTAACTAATAGTGAAGAGTTGTAAAAGACTATTAAAGAGGGAGACCAACGATCACCTCTTTCAAATGTTAGTTTTCAAAGTTGAAGTGGTTTGTTTTAAGAGGGAAACATTATAAAAGGCCATGATAAAATTGAATGGAGGATGATCTTGGATTGGGCGCCAAACCAAATGAGGAAATGTTGAGTTTTCCTTAACAAAATTGAGCTTTTGGTGACAGAAATTGAGTTTCTAAGTTGGGCAGCATTATTTTATGTTAGATTGAGCATGAATAAGGTATATTAGGCTTTTTTTAATAGTTTTCAAGTTTTGGAGTGTTTGGAAAGTGCTACTTTCAATAAAACATACAGTTTCTAAGCCTAGGGAGAGGGTTTTATGGTTTGGGTAGTAAATGATTGAATCTCTGCAATCTAATGCTATAATTTGAAGTTTTGATAGATATAAAGTGCTGCCCCAAGGTCTTAGGAGATTTGGACATGTTTTGAAGGTGGTCCCTTAAAAGTGTAGAAAACTTAATAATTTGTGCAGTTTGGTACAAAACAAGCATTGGTGATTGTTGGATATGTTGAAAGGCTTTGTAATGGGTAAAATAAAGGTGTCTAAATGGTCCCAGGTCTGTAGAACAAAAAATCACTATGGTGGTAGGTCTTAACTTGGACTTCAATCTATTTTGAGACTCCTTTGGTTATTTCAGTGAACGAAAAACTCCATTCTTCATGATCAGCTTGTACAGACCAACAGGGTATGAGTTTTACTTTAATTTAAAGATGGAGCCTTTCCTCCTATTGTGGTGACCTGTGATTTAGAGGAAAGGCCTGTAATATTTTTTTTTCAAGTTTCATGTTTCTTTTAATAGTGGTAAGGCGTCTATAGGGCTGGTGGTGTTATCTTAGGCTAAGAATGTGAGTTTTTGGCATGAAAAGGAGGAACCAAAGTGGTGTTTTTGAGATCTAATGAGGTTAAAGGCCTAGTGAAGGTTTATTTTATTTTTGCAGACCCTAAAAAACTTGTTTGATGCTTTGGTGAAGCTTGGAAGGCCTTGGAGTTGTGAAATATAGAAAACCTTAGATATTTATGAGCAAATTAAGGGTTTTTGTGTTGGAAACCTATTTGAGCATGCAAGGCCCTAAAACCTGGAAAATCTTTTATTTTGAGACCTAAGTAAAGAATGTTTTTGGATTTTGGGGTTTGTTGAGAAGTGAGAAGGTTGTGTGGGTAATTATATCCGATTGAGTGACTTTGATATGCTACAACCTAAACAATGTGAATTTTTTGAAAGAAGATGTCATGATGAAATTGTAAATTGTAAATTTGTTTATAGATTGGAGTTGTGTGTTTGTGTGTTTAGGGCCTCCCCCTACTGCATTAGGAGTATATTCCAATTTTTTAGAGACATGTATGGAAAATTTGGTAGCATAGACAAGGCAATCAGCTGGTTTGTATAATTGTTGACAAAATACCTCAATGAAAACTTTGGAAGCATACACAAAGAAAGTCAATTGTTAAATTTAAGAAAATGCCTCAAAGAGATGTGGTTTTAAAATGCAATAGGAAAGTGTATAGAATTGTGTAATTTAAAATATCCATTGACAACCTAAGGTTGTAACATGACAAACAAACAATTTGATCAACATGGAATAAGCAAAACAACAAAAATGAAAGCAAGCCATAATAGAATGAAAGAAAATGTACAAATACTTCACATACCTAAAAAACCAAAGTTTCAAATGGAGGAGTTCTACCCAATAATGTAGCCTTTGCTTCTTCTTTCCTCAAACTCCTCAAAACTTTGACTTTTTCAAAAGCTTGTTGCCCTCCAAACATCAATTGTATATCAATTATCACTGTAATTCAAACTTGAATTGATATTATACGCCTTTCAACGTGAAAACTATGCTATTTCATGCAAAGGTGATGGAAATATCATGAAAAAGGTGGTGGAATCTAAAAATCATGCATGCACACTTCACTCAATCACCAAAAAGCTAATTTTTGTTAGAGCACGAACAAAACTAGGAGAATATGCAGAATGTGGGCTGACATAATGGGTATATTGTGTTTTTTTAACTATTTTTAGTGTAATACAAAACGCGCTCGTGTTATAACGCGAGCACGTTATTTCTTCCTAAATGACCATGTTTCTACTTATTCATAACGCACTCGCATTATAATAAAGTTAGTTTTTTTAAGCTTAATAGGGTAGACCCACTCCAACTCACTCCCACCCTATCTCCCACACTCT
>VDFB02000015.1:373397393-373454799 GCA_007258455.2 Sequoia sempervirens | reverse complement strand
ACTCTTAAACCTTCTACCCTCAACCCTTAACCCTCTACCCTCTATCTCTCTCCCACTCCCTCCCTCTCTCTCTCTCAAGTCTCTTCCTCCTACCCCCCCTCTCTCTCTCAGGTCTATCTCTCTCATTCGCTCCTATCTCTCTCCCCTCTCCCCTTAACCCTAAACCCTAAACCATTAAACCCTCTACCCTCTGTTGTGTTATGGAGACCAATCAAACCTGGATAAAATATTCATATTATTTTATTATTAAATAATTTTTTTCACTTGTATCTAAAAGGTGGTTACAAATAAATATTAAATGCTGGAAGTGATTAGTTACAATTGGAAGTGATTAGTTACAATATTTTTATTATAAAGTCAAAAGATAGTTGAAAATATTAAATGTGGCTACCCAAAGAAAATGTTTTTTTGGGTGCATGAGGCACAACCAATGGCAGCACTTCATTGGTAATTAATGGGACATGTGTGGGAGCATATTAGAAAACTCTGTGATGAGTTTTGAGAGTAGAAGATCATGAAAAATACTATCAGAAATTTGTAGAGCAGTGGTTGGAAAAACATAGGAAGCGCCGTGGGTACCCATAGCAATGGCTGTGTAAAAACAATAAGTGAAAAACGTGATGAAATGCATTGCTACAAGTTGCAAATGTTGCTGCATGCATTGTAAAGGCTATTTATTGGACCCTATGTTGGTGGATGTAGCCTAGTTTTGGGTGAACCATGTTAAATATTTGTGTTCTTCTTTTGTTGTCTAGAATTTTTGTGTGTTCTATTTCTCTATTTTATTGATTAAATATGCATTTAACTGATAGATATCTACCTTCTAACCTTAACAAGTGGTATTAGATTAGGTTGTGTAAATTTATCCTTTGCATGAAGGTCTTGTTATGCCCTGCGTAACCACCTTATTTTGATTTGGAACAAAATGGGTCCCCCTTCTCTTTTTGTTTTGTTTTCCTTTGTTTTTCGCTTTGCTTTTGGAATTCTTTTGTTTTATGTTTGTCTTTTGGTTTTGCCTCAGTTGGAGTTCAGGATTTTCCACCTGGTCCGGATTTTCCTAGATCTCGCTCGAACTCCGGCTGGGTGTTCTTGTTCGGGGTTTTTTTTGGTTTTTGCGGATTTCCTCCTCATCTAGATTTTCACGGATTTCTGTCTCCTCTGGATTTTCCTGAATTCCATCATCCCCTGTTCTTTCCGGGTTTGCTGGAATGTTACCTTCTTCGCAGAAATCCATCCGATGTGGATTTCCCCAAAATTTGGTAAAGTGTTAAGAAGTATGGAGAAGTGGGACTGGTTGATAAATGAAGATGCATTTCATAATTAATTGATGCTATTTTGAGATCTCACATGTTGTTATTGGTTTGGTAATGATCAGATTAAGTTTCTAATGTGTGTTTTCATGTTCGTTCCGCTGGAATCTGCCTAACTTGGAATTCTCCAAAATTCCTCCCTAGCTTGGATTCTGCGGGTCAGCCTGAAACCCGAGTTGTTGGTGTGATCATTTGTTTGAAGATTTAACGGTACCCTACTGACATGGGTTTCATTTCAATGATGATTTTGATTAATTAGCTTTTGTTTGTGGTTTTCTTCATTGAATGTAGGATTAAATCACACACAAGATGATATTTACTGGGAGCTTAGTTGGGGTGCATGCTTCAGTCCAGTTGGTCATAAAAATCCACTAAGGCAAAGGTCGACAAGACCTTCTAGGCTCTTACTGACTGGTGGCTCGGCTCTGACTGTTCAAAATCCAAAGAATCAGAGTACTCCCCACTGTGCATCTTCATTGGCATAGGGTTATCATGGTCTCCTCGACCCATTGTTTGTTTGGTTCAAATCTACATTTATGTTGCCTATCGAAAAGACCCTAGAGATGTCACCACGATCAAAAATCATATGCAGGCATCTATCACCAAGACATCATTCATCGTCTGGGTGATTAGGAGTTTCCTATCGGCATGATTTTTCCCTTCGAGAGGAGGTATTGCTGAACTCTCCATGTCTTGCCGACCGCTATCAAAAGGATTTGTATATTGACATAGGGTTTTCTCCCCGCCCAGAAGTCTCAGCGAGTTCACGAAGTCTCACTGACCACCGAGGGAGATATGCCTTTCGGTGAGAGGCCTTCATGGCAGGGAGATGTCTCAGTGAGGTCTTTGGGTCACATCGACACAACACAAGGGGATTCTATTGGTGGTCTTCGGTGAGAGAATCCTTATGTCTCAATGACTGGAAGGGTGGACTTAGGGAGGTTTTCGATAAGACACAAGGTGACCGATATGATGTCTCCCTAATTTTGGTAAGTCATAGTGACTCACATAAGACTCAAGTTACATCTCGTTGAGACATAAGGTGATCTGTGTAACTTCTCCCCAATGAGAGAATGTTGCAGCGACACGGAAAACAAAAGGGAGTCAGGGAGACTCTAAGCGAATGAAGTGCCTTCGTTGGGATGTGTTATCGACATGGAAGAGTCTTGTCAAAGACAAGGAGGGCTTGTTAAGAAGAAAGGAGTTCGGGGTAAGGTCTCCCTGACATACAAAATGGGCCTGTCAAGAGGTAAGGGGGACTTCACCATGAGGTCCCAATGACAAAAGCGGCATCAACAATAGTGATCTAAGATCACCAAAGGGTCTCGACAACCACAAAGTGTCTCCGCGAAATGATAGTAGATCGCCAAAAGATAATGCTCTTGGAAAGATGTATTGCCGAAGAGAAGAAGTCACGCTGAAAGGAGGATATTGGGGAGACTCGGAATGAATGCAACGAGTTTGGTAGGATGTCCTGTCGACTCAAGAAGGTCTTGGCGAACGAAAAAGTCTCGACGATACAAAATGTGCTCGTCGAGAGAAGAGAAACTTCACTATGTGGTCTCAACGAAAGAATGCAGTCTTGTCGATAGGATAAATGAGCTCAATGTGACTTCTGAAGCTCGCCGAATTGTCTCTTCGACTGGTCCAGGTCATGCCGATAGTTGTCGAAAGCGATATCATCGCATCGGGGAGACACCAAAGGTGTCTCACCAACATGCGATGCATTCACATGACCTTTGACCTCCCGAAAATCTTGTGTGGCCTCTATTCCACTAATCATAGGGAACTCAAGAATGAATCCATTGGCTCTTTGACCGATTGACCACCCTCGTGTAAGAAGTCTACTAGGTGCAAATGAAATGGACTCCTTCTGAGATCTAAAGGCAATGAGTCAGCTTGGGTGAAATATCCAGATCTACAAGTAGGCCCGATGATGCTTCCAAAGAACGATCAGCATGCCGAAGGGGTCCAAAATGTGAAGAAAGCCAGAAAAAGGGCGAACAAACTATGAGTCATAGGGACAACTGTGGCAACCACTGGCAGGAGGTAGACAAATATTAATGTAGATATCTTGGAGCATTTAATGCGACTCCGCGAGGGATTTCAAAGGTGGACACGAAGATGCTAGAGTTAATGCTACAGTTGTCAAAAGATCTAAAAAGACTTCTCCTGCAAGTAGAAATCCGTCATCAGCATGGACAGCAGGACTTCACATTGAATGCAGTACTGACTTTCTTCAAAAGATCTAAGAGCCGACTCTCCTACAGTCAGCAGATATTTTGTAAACCCTAATACGGGGGGATAGTGTATTCTTTTTAATGCAGGCTATATATAAGGCATTCTTGCCTCTTTGTAAAAGGTTAGAATGGGTAGAGTAAAAAGTTAGTTAGCACTTGGAGAGTTAGAACATATAGGGAACTTCTAGTTAGTAATCAGTAGAATAAGAATAGAGGGGATAGAAGCTGATCCTGATTCTTTGTAATAGGAGCTTCTTTTGTCTTCCTGAGTAGGAGTTAGATCCGGAGTAGCCCAATGTATCTTTCAATTCTCTTAGTGTAAATGGAAACAATTTGGAGTTAGATTTTCTATACACTGGTGATTGTGCTAGCTTTGTAATTGTTGTTTATCTATTTTATGAACAGTAGAAGCAACTAGATTTTAATCTACTTCATGTTGTGTTCTAGAATGGTGTTTTTCTTAAGTTAATCATTTGATTTGTGAAGCTTTCAAGGAATGAGTTTTGTTTTATGTTTTGTTTGAATGGTAATATGCAATCTGCTATTGAAATCAACACTATGAATGAATGAAGTTGTGTGTTAGTCACAAGTTAATTCTATTCTACAGTTTTAGTTAGGAGTTCCTTGGACAGTGTTAGGTCTGGTTAATTTGGATGAAGTATCATTATTTTTTGTCTCAAATCCCTTATCCATCTTTTTATATTTCTTTAAAACCTCAGTTAGAATAGGTTTTAAATTTATGTCTACCCCCATAAAAATCCAAAAGCTCACACCAGCAGGCCCCTTGAATATTACTGTTACATTGACCATTGATGGACATCAACACAGTTGAGAACCAACTACCAAGACCTTGGGAGCTAAGATATCCATGTGATCATCTTTCTCTTTCAGGAGAAACAAAGTAGCAATATTCTGTTTGCAATGTTGCTGTGCCATTTGGGACGTCAATAGGAACTAGCGCTAGAAGGAGGGCCCTATGAGTAATTTTGGATTATTGTGAGTTGGATTGGGTCTGGTCTAGGAAAGCCCAACTCTAATGGGTAGCCCTTTGTATATACCATCATTTGTCCATGAAATCCCTGGTCACCTGTATGATCAACTTTATTTTTCCCTAACAGTGGGAAAAATGTTGTTGAACATGTCAAAACTTGCAGTCGTATTCTCACTTTTCTCCAGGTTCAGCATCAGGATATCATCTGCCAGTTATTTGTCGAAACACTTCAAGGTTCAGTAGGGCAATGGTATGATAATCTTCTACCAGAATCTATTTATTCATGGACAGAACTGGAAACCTTATTTTTAGATTAGTTTGATCCTCTTGCATTACACCCCTTACATGAATTTGCAACTACAAAAAGGATACCATTAGAACCCATTGATCAATTTAATCACAGATTTTTGTTTATGCATCAAAGGGTTTAATCTTTAGGTTTGGTTGTAGATGATCATATACTGATAGAACATTACTATTGGGGTTTAAATTTTTCATTGGAAACCAAAGTTAGAGGTTGTGATAAGGCTACATCTTTGCATGATGCACTTAAAAAGGCTTTCTTATTGGCACAATTTGGAGGTGATACTAGAAATTCAGATATCCAAACTCAGAGTTATAATCCTCTTGCGCTTGCAAACTGCCATCATTTATAGCCTTATGCTACTCCACCCACCACCCCTGCCTGGATGCAATCATTCTCCCCAAGCAGCTACGACCTTCCTAAGGTTCCAAGCACCACATTCTCCGACACCCCATATTAGGTCAATCACACACAAGACCATTGGGGGAATTCACTCTTGCAAAATCCAATCACATAGTTGTGTACTTCACTTGATAATGAAGTTATAACCATATCATCTCTTTTTAGTCATCTTCCAAAGCATACTCCATTACATCACAATGAAGTTCTAGATGAAACATCTGATTCACCAGAATATAATTTTGATGACTTGTTTGGTGAAAAACATGAAATGGATCTAAATCCAGAGCATAATGGGAATCTCAAGATCGAATCTAGCTTTATTGAAAATATTAGTACTAACGATGGCTTTGAAGGAGATAAGATAAACTCTTCTGACCAAGATGAGAATCAGGGTGATGAGGGATGGACAGAGAGACATGGTTTATGCTGGATTGATATCCCTCATATGCAAAATCAAATAAGGGAGAAATTAGAAAAGCTGGGAGATTTGAAACTATCAGAACTTGCTGGTCCAAGTGGATGTAGGATACATAAAGCTGATCAAAACTCTCAGATGGATTGCCATGTCTTCCTAGGAAGGATGGACTTGTATTTCAAGCAACTAATCACTAGTGAGGGAATACTTATGGAGGATCCTTGGAGTATGTATCCCCTCAATAAGGAGGATGAAACAACTAGCACACATGAGAATGATGATCAATCCATCCAACATGATGAGAATAACTGTGTGAAGAGTGTAGACTTGATAGAAGTGGAGAATAGATTCACCGAGGAATTCGTAGATTCTTCCATGATGGTGAATAAGGAAGAGACACACCTTGGTGGGTTAATACAAGAGAATGATTGCTGATTTGAGCAGTGAATAGACTAAAACAGATAATACACTTCAAGAGGAGATTGCCAATGAACCTTGTGGTCAAAGACAAGGACTCAAATGCCAAAATGAAATCTTAAGAGAACAAGTCCAAGTAGATGTGCAAATCAGTCAAGTGCTCCCTGAAGAAGTTCATAGTGGGGTACATTTGGATGAAATATACAAATGCCAAGAAAAGGACCAAGAGGTTATCTCAGAAGTTGAATTTCTTCAACATAATGAAGAGAATGAGACCAGGGAGTCTTTTCTTGATGTTGATTCTGTTTACTCACATGTGTTGGTGGAGGAATCTGAATTGAGAAAGTGTTTTCCTGACTCTGACTTTGCGCATTCAAGTGAGTTTGAAGGTAATCATTGTTCACCATGTGCTAGTATCCCTGACATCAATAGTGATAAGCTAGAGGCATATTATCAAACCCTTGGGGATGACATGTCTCAAGATAATGTTCAAAGTAAGACTTCATCTCAAGAAATTCAGAAATTTTTTGACTCCGTGCCTGAGATGAATACAGAGATGCTGGTGAGTGAATATCCTAACTGCAAGACGAACCTTGATTCAGTGGTGTTCCATGAGCTGATACCTCACAAAGAGGAGATAATACACCACAAGTCTGCATTAGTAACGAGCAATCTTCAGAATCAGGTGGTGCCCTTTCATTATCCTCTGTGTTTTAATAATTTTTAGTTTGATTATGGCGTAGAGGATAGTAAAACATGCTTGTGGGTAAATCATGACAAAACTGAGAACCCACAACTAATAATATTTCAAGCTTTATGCCCTTAGAATGAACTAATTGCATACAAGCTTTATATTTCTAAGTATAAAGATAAATTTGCTAGGTTTAGAACTATGCCTAGTAAGTTAAGAATGTTGCACATAATGAAAAATTAGTCAAGTCAATGCATAAATTTTACAGTCTTGTGTTTGCAAAGTTTGGCTTGGGAGTTAGTTTAGGATTAGGATAGATTAGTGTTAGTTTTTGGTTTAGTTAGTTTTCCTTTGTTTTGTATTTTTTCTTTTCTTGTTCTTTTTGTTTGTGTCTATAGATAGCTTGTTTTTCTATTTGTAAATATTTTGGTTTTGCTTCTGTTGTAAATAGCTTTGCTGTTGTTTCCTTGTTCTTGCTTTTTCTTTTTGTCTTTCTACCTCCTTGTTTCTTTTGGTTTCTATTTTGTTTTGTCCTTTGGGGTTTGCTTGTTCTATCCCATCTTAAAATGATGGTTGTTATCTGATGCATACTTTGGTCATTTGGAGAAGAATGGTTTAGATATTTTCATGCTTTCTAGTTGGGTGATTTTGTCCTAAATTCATTGTTTCATGCCCATTGTCAATAAGAGTTGTGGAACATCTTGAAAACAGGGTGCAAAGTAAATAACCTTCATTAGCTCCCTCTGAATGTATCACAAATCAATAATATCATCTCCTCTTGTAATGAGATATTTGTCCTAGGATGCCAATGTTGTAAGACTTGAGTGAAAAATCCAACTTTCCAAGTGCTGTCATGACGTCCATGGTAGTTTTCAACCTAGATCAGGTGTTAAACATCTGACATATTGAAAAGGAATTGAATTAAATATCTAGAACTCTATAAAAAAAAAAAAAGAGAAGAAAATAATCATCATAAGAGAAAAGAGATTTCAATATGAATGGGTGGTTCCAGTATCTCTACCGGGGTTATAGACACCTATCTAGCAGTAGAGCAAAGCTATGAGAAAACTAGAGGTATCTCCACCGGGGATATGGATGCTTGACTGGCAGTGGAGCAATGCCTAGGATATCATTACACGACAGCTAAAAGAAAATCAACTCATGTAGTTCAAATCTTACACATTGTTGTTCAAAAGATGAAGAAACTTCATGAGAGAGTGATGCACAATCAAGCACACACATAGATTTAGGGGTAGTTACTATTGGATTACATTTGAGATCCTAGCTCAACCTTGCTTCTAAAACTGACCCAATTGGAGTTGTGATGTTCATAAACCAGGAGTTCTGGGTAGCTGAATCCTTCAGATTCTTGAAAATGGTTAAACCATTTTCCCAGCTGAGTCGCCATTTGTTATGCCCTGCATAACCACCCCATTTTGATTTGGAACAAAATGGGTCCCCCTTCTCTTTTTGTTTTCTTTTCCTTTTTTTTGCTTTGCTTTTGGAATTCTTTTGTTTTATGTTTGTCTTTTGGTTTTGCCTTAGTTGAAGTTCAGGATTCTCCACCTGGTCCGGATTTTCTCAGATGTCGCTTGAACTTCGACTAGGTGTTCTTGTTCGAGGTTTTTTTGGTTTTCGCAGATTTCCTCCCCATTTGGATTTTCACGGCTTTCTGTCTCCTCTAGATTTTCCCAAATTACATCGTCCCCTGTTCTTTCTAGGTTTGCTGGAATGTCACTTTCTTTGTGGAAATCCGTCATGCGCAGATTTCCGCATAATTTGGGAAAGTGTTAAGTATGGAGAAGTGGGACTGGTTGATAAATGAAGATGCATTTCATAATTAATTGATGCTATTTTTGAGATCTCACATGTTGGTCCTAGTTTGGTAATGATTGGATTAAGTTTCTAATGCGTGTTTTCATGTTCATTCCACTGGAATCTGCCTGACTCAGAATTCTTCAGAATTCCTCCCTGGCTTGGATTCCGTGGGTCGGCCTGAAACCCAAGCTGTTGGTATGATCATTTGTTTGAAGATTTAATGGTACCCTACTGACATGGGTTTTGTTTCAATGATGATTTTGATTAATTAGCTTCTATTTTTGGTTTTCTTCGTTGAATGCAGGATTAAATCACATACAGGATGATATTTGTTGGGAGCTCAGTTGGGGTGCATGCTTCAGTCCAGTTGGTCATGAAAATTTGCTAAGGCAAAGGTCGGCAAGACCTTCTAGGCTCTTACCAACTGGTGGCTTGACTCTGACTATTCGAAGTCCAAAGAATCAGAGTACTCCCCACTATGCATCTTCGTCGACGTAGGGTTATCACAGTCTCCTTGACCCATTGTTTGTTTGGTTCAAATCTGCGTTTATGTTGCCTATTGGCAAGACCCCAGAGATGTCACCATGATCAGAAATCATATGCAAGCATCTATCGCCAAGACATCATTCATTGTCTGGGCGATTAGGAGTTTCCTATCGGCATGAGTTTTCCCTTCGGGAGGAGGTCTTGGCGAACTCTCCATGTCTCGCCGACTGCTGTCAAAAGGATTTGTATATCGGCATAGGGTTTTCTCCTCGCCCAGAAGTCTCGGCGAGTTCACGAAGTCTCACCGACCACTGAGGGAGATATTCCTTTCGGTGAGAGGCCTTCGCGGGGGGAGATGTCTCAGCGAGGTCTTCGAGTCACACCGACACAGCACAAGGGGATTCTATTGGAAGTCTTCGGTGAGAGAATCCTTATGTCTCAACGACCAAAAGGGTGGACTTAGGGAGGTTTTTGATAAGACACAAGGTGACCGACATGATGTCTCCCCAATTCTGGTAAGTCATAGTGACTCACATAAGACTCAAGTTACATCTCGTTGAGACATAAGGTGATCTGTGGGACTTCTCCCCAATGAGAGAATGTTGTAGCGACACAAAAAACAAAAGGGAGTTGGGGAGACTCTAAGCGAATGAAGTGCCTTCGCTGGGATGTCTTACCGACATGGAAGAGTCTTGTCAAAGATAAGGAGGGCTCGGTAAGAAGAAAGGAGGTCGGGGTAAGGTCTCCCCAAAACATTATGGTCTCCCTGACATATAGAATGGGCCCATCGGGAGGTAAGGGGGACTTCACCATGAGGTCCCAATGACAAAAGTGGCATTGACAATAGTGATCTAAGATCACCAAAGGGTCTTGGCGACCATGCCAAAAGGAGGATATCAGGGAGACTTAGAATGAATGCAACGATTTTGGTAGGATGTCCTACCAACTCAAGAAGGTTTTGATGAGTGAAGAAGTCTCGCCGATACAAAATGTGCTCGTTGAGAGAAGAGGAACTTCACTATGTGGGCTCAGCGAAAGAACGCAATCTTGCTGATAGGATAAATGAGCTCGATGTGACTTCTAAAGCTCACTGAATTGTCTCTTCGACTAGTCTAGGTCATGCTGATAGTTGTCGAAAGTGATATCATCACATTCGGGAGACACCAAAGGTGTCTCATCAACATGCGATGCATTCACATGACCTTTGACCTCCCAAAAATCTTGTGTGGCCTCTATTCCACCAATCATAGGGAACTTAGGAATGAATCCATTGGCTCTTTGACCGATTGATCGCCCCTATGTAAGAAGTCTACCAGGTGCAAATGAAATGGACTCCTTCTAAAATCTAAAGGCAATGAGTCGGATCAAGTAAAATATCCAGATCTACAAGCAGGCCCGATGATGCTTCCAGAGAACGATCAACATGCCGAAGGGGTCCAGAATGCAAAGAAGGCTAGAAGGAGGGCGAACAAACTATGAGTCATAGGGACAACTGTGGCAACCACTGGCAGGAGGTAGAAAAATATTAATGCAAATATCCTGGAGCATTTAGGGTGACTCCGCAAGGGATTTCAAAGGTGGACATGAAGATGCTAGAGTTAATGCTGCAATTGTCAAAAGATCTAAAAAGACTTTTCCTGTGAGTAGGAATCCGTCATTAGCATGGACAGCAGGGCTTCACATTGAATGCAGTACCAACTTTCTTCAAAAGATCTGAGAGCCGACTCTCCTACAATTAGCAGATATTTTGCAAACCCTAATACGAGGGGACATCACATTCTTTTTGATGCAGGCTATATATAAGGCATTCTTGCCTCTTTGTAAAAGGTTAGAACGGGTAGAGTAAAAAGTTAGTTAGCACTTGGAGAGTTAGAACATATAGGGAAATTCTAGTTAGTAATCAGTAGAATAGGAATAGAGGGGATAGAAGCTGATCTTGATTCTTTGTAATAGGAGGTTCTTTTGTCTTCCTAAGTAGGAGTTAGATCCAGAGTAGCCCAATGTATCTTTCAGTTCTCTTAGTGTAAATGGAAACAATTTGGAGTCATAGATTTTTTGCACACTAGTGATTGTGCCAACTTTGTAATTGTTGTTTATCTGTTTTATGAATAGTAAAAGAAACTAGATTTTAATCTACTTCATGTTGTGTTCCAGAATGGTGTTTCTCTTAAGTTAATCATTTGATTTGTGAAGCTTTCGAGGAATTAGTTTGGTTTTATGTTTTGTTTGAATGGTAATATGCAATCTGTTGTTGAAATTAGCACTGTGAATGAATGAAGCTGTGTGTTAGTCACAAGTTAATTCTGTTTTGCAGTTTTAGTTAGGAGTTCCTTGGAAGGTGTCAAGTCTGATTAATTTGGATGAAGTATCATTCTTTTCTGTCTCAAAGCCCTAATCCATCTTTTTATATTTCTTTAAAACCCTAGTTAGAATAGGTTTTAAATTTATGTCTACCCCCATAACAATCCAAAAGCTCACACCAGCAGGCCCCTTGAATATTACTGTTACATTGACCACTGAGGGACATCAACACAGTTGAGAACCAGCTACCAAGACCTTGGGAGCTAAGATATCCATGTGATCATCTTTCTCTTTCAGGGGAAACAGAGTAGCAATATTCTGTTTGCAATTTTGTTGTGCCATTTGGGACATCAACATGTCTCACAGTTGAGTGGGAGTCTCATGATTGAGTGGGAGTCTCATGGTTGAGTGGGAGTTATGGAAAACAAGAGTAAGTTGAAGGTAGAAAAATTTAATGGGTAGAACTATTAGTTATGGAAGATATAGATGGAGGACTATGTCTATCAAAAGGATTTATGGCATCCATTGGAAGGGAAATCCAAGAAACCCCTGACTATGTCTGATGAGGATTGGGATATTTTTGATAGAAAGGCACTTGGAAGTATTTGTTTATGCCTGGCACAATTGGTGGCATTTAATATTTCAACAACAAAGACAACAAAAGATTTGATGAAGACCCTGGAGAAATTATATGAAAAGACTTTAGCTTTGAATAAGATATTTCTTATCAAGTGTTATTTAATATTAAAATGGTAGAAGGTGGGTCAGTTGTTGATCATTTAAATGAGTTTAATACAGTTACCAGTCAATTAACTTCTGTAAATGTAAAATTTGATGAAGAAGTTAGGGCTCTTTTGATTTTGTGTTCTTTGCCTAAAATTTGGAATAACTTAGTAATGGTGGTTAGTAATTCTATTTCTAGTTCAATTACACTAAAATTTGATGATGTTGTTGGTGTTATTTTGAGCGAGGAAATTCGTAGGAACAACTTAGGTGGTACATCCAAATTAGGAAGTGTTTTGAATGTAAAAAGCAGGGACAAAACAAAGGAGAGAGGAAATAATTTTGGAGGTTGTGGGAAGTCACGAGGAAAATCAAAGGACAAGAGGTCCCAATATAGAGATAAGATGGATTGTTGGTACTATAGTAAGTTGAGTCATTTAAAGAAAGATTGTTGGTCTTGAAAAATAAAGAAAGAGACAAAAGGGAAGGAAATAAAGAGGAAAATGTGGTAAATAATAAATATGATGAGGATTCTTTGATTCTTTCCCTTGATAATGTTGATGATTCTTGGATGTTAGATTTTTGGGTTAGTTTATTTGGGAGATAATGAACCTTGTTAGATTGTTGGAAAGAGAAGAATCAAGATCAAGTTGTAGAATGGAAATCATTGGATACTACATGAGGTAAGGCATTTTCCAAAGTTAAGTAAAAATTTAATTTCAACAGGGCAACTAGATGATAAAGGCTGTGTCTTTACATTTAGTCATAAAAATTGGAAGGTTACAAAAGGTGCCTTAGTGGTAGAAAAATGTGTGAAAGTAGGAAGCTTATATCTTTGTGCAGGTCATACTATTTCATCTAATTTAGCTATTGTAGATAAAAATCAATATTCAGGAATAGTTGTAGTTCAACAAGCAAAAAGTCTGATAGTTGATGTGTGTTCTGAATCAACACTGTGGCATAATAGACTTGGGCATATGAGTACAAAAGGTATGAAAGTACTTCATTCAAATAATTTTTTACCAAGTTTAAAATGCGTTAATATGGATTTTTGTGAAAGTTGTGTGTATAGCAAACAAAAGAGAGTTAGTTTTCTCAAGGATGGGAAGCAAAATAAAGATAAGAAATTGGAGCTTATGCATATGGATATATGGGGACCAACTCAAGTATCTTCTCTCAGTGGTTCTTAGTATTATGTCACTTTTATTTATGATGTAACAAGAATGGTATGGATTTATTTCCTTAGGAAGAAATATGATGTTTTTGAAACTTTAAAAAAACAGAGAAGCTTGGTTGAGAATGAGATGGGTAAAAAGTTAAAATGTCTCAAATTTGATAATGGTGGTGAGTATTACAACAAAGATTTTGAAGATTATTGTCCCTCTAATGGTATTTGTAGGAAAAAATGGTTCCAAGGACTCCACAGAAAAATGGAGTGGCTGAGTGCATGAATAGAACAATAATGGAGCGTGCACAAAGTATGAGATTACATGCTAGGCTACCTTTAAACATGTGGAAAGAGACCGTACACACTACTATTTATATGATTAATAGAGTCCCCTCTAATCCTTTGGGCTGTGGTATTTTAGAGGAAGCATGGAAAGGTAAGAAGGTGAGTTATTCTTTTCTCAAAACCTTCACTTGTAAAGAATTTGCACATGAAGATTCAAAAAATAGAACCAAGATTGATGCTAAATAAAAAAAATGTATATTTGTTGGATATTACATTGATGAATTTGGTTATAGGCTATGGAATTTTGAAAATCATAAAATTGTGAGAAGTAGGGATGTCATATTGAATGAGAAAGTGTTGTACAAAGATTAGTTGTAGCAGCATGAGAAGAAAGAAAATGATTATGTAGTGCTAGATGATACTTCAAACAAAGATGTTCTAATGGTTCCTCATGCTTTGCAACAACAACAACAACAAATATCACAAAATCCAGTGAATATTAGATGATCTTCAAGGATAAGTAGACCTACAGAAATATTTTCTCCCTCTTTGTATTCTATTTAATTAACTGATGCTGGTGAACTAGAATGCTATGATGAAGCTATGCAAGTGAATGCCAAGGTTCAGTGGGAGCATGAAATGAAAGAAGAAATAGACTCTTTGCTGAAAAATTGGACTTGGGACTTATGCAACTTGCCTACAGGTAAAAAGGATTTACCAAACAAATGGGTTTATAGGCTAAAAGAGGAAGATGGAGGTAAGAAAATATTTAAATCTAGGTTAGTTGTAAAGGGATTTGTACAAAAAAAGGGTATTGATTTTGATGAAATATTTTCTCCAGTTGTTAAAATGACCTCTCGTACTATTTTAAGTATTGTGGCTACTGAAGATTTGTATTTAGAACAACTAGATGTTAAAATGATCTTTGCCTATGGTGATTTGGAAGAGGAAATATATATGGAATATCTACAAGGATTTGAGGTCAAAGGTAAGGAGAAACTAGTGTGCAGATTGAAGAAAAGTTTATATGGCTTGAAGCAAGCACCTCGATAATGGTATATTAAATTTGATAGTTTTATGGCTGAGCAAGGCTACAACTAGTTCAATTCAAACTATTGTGTTTACTTTAAGAGGTTAGATGATGATAGTTGCATTATTTTATGTTTATATGTTGATGGTTTGCTTGTAGCTGGGTTTAACATGGATCACATAAGGGAGTTAAAACAATAGTTAGCAAATTCATTTGCTATGAACGATTAGAGGCAGCAAAAAAAATCCTTGGTATGAAGATTACAAGAGATAGGAAAAATAGAAATTTCTTTTTATCTTAGGCTGATTATGTTGAGAAGGTGTTGTAGAGGTTTAATATGGAGAATGCAAAAGCTGTCAGCACATCTTTGCCTAGTCATGTCAAATTGACTAAGGATATGTGTCCAAATACACAAGAGGAGGAAGAAAAAATTTCCAAGGTACCATATAGTTTAGCTATAGGAAGTTTAATATATAACATGGTATGCATGAGGCCAAATATTGTACATGTCATAGGAGTTGTTAGTATATATATGATTAATCTCAGAGTTGAGCATTAGAATGTGGTAAAATGGATTCTCAGGTATTTGAGAGGTACATCCAATAAATATTTATATTTTGGGGGTTCTAATACTAATTTAAAAGGCTATGTTGACTTAGGTTTGGTAGGGGATATTGATACCAGGTGGAGTACCATAGGTTGTCTTTACTATTGGTGGGACAATAATGACTTGGACTTCTGGTAGCAAAAGGTGGTTGTTTTATCCACCACAGAGGTAGAGTATGTAGCTACAATAGAGGTGTTAAAGGAGGTGATATGGCTACAAATTTTCATGGAAGAGTTAGGAAAATAACAGGCTGAAAGTTATTTGTTTACAGACAGTCAGAGTGCTATACATCTTGCAAAAATTTTTGCCTTGCACTAAAAAACCAAACACATATAGCTGAGATATCATTTCATTCAGTCAGTGTTGGAGGATGGATAGGTGAAGCTGGAAAAGATACATACACATGACAATTCAAAAAAATATATTTACGAAGGAGGGGACAAGGGAGAAGCCGAGCTCTTGTTCAGCTTCAGTTGGCCTTCAAGGTTGAATTTAAGTAAAAAGGATTGTAGGGTCCAAGGTGCTGATTTCCAGTGGGAGTTGTAGGGGCAGCAGTGTTTTGATTAGTCTCCAAGTGGGAGGTGGTATGGAGTGGAGTTTGATCAGTCTCCAAGTGGGAGATTGTTGTGTTATGAAGACCAATCAGACTCAGATAAAATCTTCATATTATTTTATTATTAAATAATTTGCTGCACTTATTAAATATTCATGTTGCACTTGTATCTAAAAGGTGGTTACAAACAAATATTAAATGGTGGAAGTGATTAGTTATAGCTAGAAGTGATTAGTTACAATATATTTTTATTATAAAGTCAAAAGATAGCTAAAAATATTAAATGTAGCCGCTCACAGAAAATGTTTTATTAGGTGCATGAGGCACAACCAATGGCCACACTTCATTGGTAATTAATGATACATGTGTGGTAGAATATTAGAAAACTTGATGATGAGTTTTGAGAGCAACATGTCATAAAAAACATTAGCAAATTTTTTTAGAGCAGTGGCTAGAAAAATGCAAGAAGCACCGCAGGTACTCATAGCAATGGTTGTGTAAAAACGAGTGAAAAATGTGATGAAAAAAGTTTCTATAGGTTGCAGATGTTGCTGCATGCACTGTAATGGTTATTTACTAGAAGTTTAATATATATTGGACCCTATGTTGGTGGATTTAGCCCAGTTTTGGGTGAACTATGTTAAATCTTTGTGTTCTTCTTTTGCTGTCCAAAATTTTTGTGTGTTCTATTTCTCTATTTTATTGATTAAATCTACATTTAATTGATAGATATCTACCTTCTAACCCTAAAAAGGGGTATTAGAGTAGGCTGTGTAAAGTTATCCTTTGCAAGAAGGTCTCACAGTTGAGTGGGAGTCTCATAGTCAAGTGGGAGTTATGGAAGATGAGAGTAAGTTGAAGGTACACAAATTTAATGGGAAGAACTATCAATTATGGAAGATGTAGATGGAGGACTATCTCTATCAAAAGGATTTATGGCAGACATTAGAAGGGAAAGCCAAGAAACCCCCGACTATCTCTGATGAGGATTGGGATATTTTGGATAGAAAGACACTTGGCAATGTTTATTTATGCCTGGCATAATCGATGGCATTTAATATTTTAACAAAGACAATGAAAGATTTGATGAAGACCCTAGAAAAACTATATGAAAAGCTTTCAGCTTCGAATAAGGTATTTCTTATGAAGCATCTATTTAATATGAAAATGGTAAATTACCAGTCAATTAACTTCTGTAAATGTAAACTTTGATGAAGTTAGGGCTCTTTTGATTATGTGTTATTGTTAGTGTAATTAATATTTAATTACACTTGCGTAACTTTACTTAGGTAATATTTAATTTCTAGGTTTATTATTCTCATCCTTATCTTGTTGAGCTATCTTGTTGCTCAAGATAAGATTAGGGTTATGCATATTTGCTTTTATAAAGAAAATCATATCTTGTAATTATTGAATTCCTAAATATTATTATGTTGCACATCTTTTTGCAATAACTCTTCTTTTTCTATTTTTCTCTTCTGTGGAAGACTTTTCTGGTTTGAATTTTAGATCTTGGTTTCTAACATTGTATCAGAGCCTTGATTTGCAACCCCTTCTCAAATTTTTTGAGAAAATCATTGTAGAGTTTGTTTGGGATTCCTTGAGGGTATCATGCCTTGAGTTCATCTATGAGGTGTTTTGAATTAGATCAGACTTCACCATTGGATTCAGAGCGTTGGAAAAAGTTAGGATTGACTTTTGTTTTGCAGATTTTGGTCATCATTTGCTAGATCTGTGAGGGTTTGAAGCTTGGTGATTTTTTGCAAGCTCTGGAGGTAGCCCAATTTTTGGAGCAATTTGGGCACAAACGGAGGTCACCATCGTGTTCACAGTGGCCAAAACCCTAAGAATTCATGTCGTTTCATCAATTTTGGTGAGGTTGGTCTGAAAGGCAATTTTTTTTGTCTGGGGGCCCATACGACCTCACCAGCATGTCGTTCGATGCACAAAATTAAAATAAAAATTAAAAACCATGTTTTTTGAAATGCGTTCTGATGTCTCCAATACAAATCTAGCCCGCCACTGAGCAAGCACCAGGCAGCTTCCTGTCTGCCACCACCGCCCGCCTCCACAGTCCAAGCGCTGTCAGTCAACAAATCAGCCCCTACCGGCTCCACGCAAGTCAGCGCCGGTCATATGGGGGACCGGGCGCTATGCACCCAGCCCTTGACTCACCCAATTCCCTTCACAACGGTCACATTGAAGACCAAGGACCTGTGCCCAGTTCCCAACCGACGATGGAATATTTTGATCAGGCTGGGCATATACTGATCGTCGAAATTTTTTTCCAGCAAGGAGGGCTTTTTTTGCCTCGATGGCCTCCAGGCCGTCAAATTTAACATCGTGAAGTGCTGACATCAGCATGACATCATCTGGCCGTATGGAACTCCAAGGCCCCTCCTAGCCCTGATTTTCCCTAAAGGAGCACTTTTTTTCTTTTTGGCATAACTTGGGCATACGGTATCAAAATCAGGAAAACAAGATATCACCGAAAAGCTGGTTCCGAGCACTTTCCAATGGTGTAGTTTGTTTTTTAGTAACTTTCTATTTAGATGCATTTTTTTTTTTTTGAATTCAGATGTTTAGTTTTGGCTTCCGAGCTCATAACTTTTTGCCACGATCTCCAATTTTCATTTTCTTTACGGCATTGGAAAGGTATTGAGGAGCTCTATTTTTCTGTCCATGCACTCTTTTCTGTATCTGTACCAAGTTTATCATTATTCTATATTTTTCTTGATGGGTGTTTTGGAGATTACTTGGATGTTTTGGCAGTTGGAAAGGTGAAACTTGAATATTTGCACTTCATTTTAGTACCACATCATCTTATTTTCTGTTTATGCACATTTAACATTTTCTCCTTTTACAATCGTTAGGTTATTGTAATAAATGAACTAAGATAAAGTTCCATCAGGGGGGTTTCTTGCATAATAATCTGATTAGAGTGTGCATGCACTTTTATCTCCATCTCCATCTTGATTTGTTGGAAACTCGTATGGGTTATCTAGTTTCTTAGTTTCTTTTGGCCACATTCTTGCTTTATCTTGACACATATCAGATTCACATCGGTTCACACTTCAATTGAGAGATTATGTTTCTTGATCCACATTGGTTTAGATCCTTCTTAGTTTGAGGGCCATGTTTTTATGGTTAATGTTCTAGAGTCTTTATGGTACTCCTTCCTATGGAAGAGTTTTAGTCTCAGTTTGGCATCGACATCGAGATACATGGTTTCCAGATTCTGTCATCATCTCATCTACTGTTGCTTCACAGATTCCAGGGTTGTTCTAGTTTGTGAGTTTTCCAGTGTTTCGTGGCATCGGGTCTACTGTCACATTATTATGATTTCATTTTTGGTTTCTTGTAGATAGAAGTATCTTTCCTTGCTTGTCAGATTACGGTTACAGTGTTACTCCACAGTGTTCTTCCAATGCTTCTTTGCAATAGTCATCTCATTGTAGGGGGGTTTTGTCCCACTGGGTTTTCCTTATCTACCTCATTATTGCATTTGTACATGGGTACTTGATCAGGCCTTGTTGTCGGGACCCATTCATGCTTTCTTGCATTCATCTTAGTTTTAGGTGCATTTTTTTTTAGTCTCCCTAAGTTGCACTTATAGTGGGGTGTTAGTGTAATTAATATTTAATTACACTTGCATAACTTTACTTAGGTAATATTTAATTCCTAGGTTTATTATTCTCATCCTTATCTTGTTGAGATATCTTGTTGCTCAAGATAAGATTAGGGTTATGCATCTTTTCTTTTATAAAGAAAATCATATCTTGTAATTATTGAATTCCTAAATATTATTATGCCGCACATCTTTTTGCAATAGCTCTGCTTTTTCTTTTTTTCTCTTCTGTGGAAGGCTTTTCTAGTTTGCATTTTAGATCTTGGTTTCTAGCAGTTATTTTCTTGAAAGTTGGAATAGCTTGGTAATGGAAGCTAGTAATTATGTTTCTGGTTCAAATACGTTGAAATTTGATGATGTTGTTGGTGTTATTTTGAGAGAGGAAATTTGTAGGAACAAATTTGGTGGTACATCCACATATGGAAGTGTTTTGAATGTAGAAAGCAAGGGAAAAACAAAGGAGAGAGGAAAGAATTCTGGAGGTCATGGGGAGTCATGAGGAAAATAAAAGGACAAGAGGTCCCAATATAGAGATAAGAGGGATTGCTAGTAATGTGGTAAGCTGGGTCATTTAAAGAAAGATTGTTGGTGTCAGAAAAATAAAGGAGACAAAAAAGGCAATAAAGAGGCAAATGTGGTAAGTAATAAATCTGATGAGGATGCTTTGATTCTTTCCCTTAATAATATTGATGATTCTTGGGTGTTAGATTTAGGGGCTTCATTTCATGCTACGCCCCATAGAAGTTATTTTCTTGATTATGTCCAAGGGGGTTTTGGGTTGGCTTATTTGGGAGATAATGAACCTCATCAGATTGTTGGAAAGGGAAGAATTGAGATCAAGTTGTAGAATGGAAATCATTGGCTACTACATGAGGTAAGGCATGTTCCAAAGTTAAGCAGAAATTTAATTTCATCAGGGCAACTAGATTATGAAGGTTGTGTTTTTACAATTAGTGATAGAAATTGGAAGGTTACAAAAGGTTCCTTAGTGTTAAAAAAAGGTGTGAAAGTAGGCACCTTATATATTTGTATAGGTCATAATCCCTCAACCCTCAACCCTTATACACTCTACCCTATACATTGTACCCTTAAACCTAATCCTTCAACTATATGCCCTCAATCCTATACCCTAAACCCTCTACCCTTAACCCTAAACCCTCAACCTTAAACCCTAAACCCTTAAACCTTGTACCCTCTACTCTCAACCCAATACCCTCTATCCTCAACCCTAATCACTCAACCCTATACCCTCAACACAATACCCTAAACCCTCAACTATATAGGTCCTCAACCCTATACCCTCAATTCTTAATCCTCTACCCTATACAGTGGATCCTCAACCCTCATATATCTCTGTCCCTCCCTCCTCTTCTCTCCTCTCTATCTCACTTAACCCTCCATCTCTCCCTCCCTCCATCCCTCCCTCTCCACCCTAATCCCTCAACCCTATACCATCAACCCTTAAACCCTTAAACACACAATCCTAAACCGTAAACCCTCAACCCTTAAACCCTCTACCCTCTACCCTCAACCCTAATCCCTCAACCCTTAAACCCTTAAACCCAATTAAACTATCTACCCTAATCCATCAACCCTCAATCCTTAATCCCTCAACCCTTAAACCCCAACCCTCAATCCTTAACCCTCTACCCTTAAACCCTAAGCCCTCAACCCCTATACTCTCTACCCTATACATTGGGCCCTCAACCCTATACCCTCAACCCTCTACCCTCAACCTTAAACCCTCAACCCTTAACCCTTAAACCCTAAACTCTTAAAACCTATACCCTATACCCGTACCATCTACCCTATACATTAAACCTTGAACCCTCAATTCTCAACCCTCAACCCTTAATCCCTCAACCCTCAACCCTTAAACCCTAAACCCTTAACCCCTATACCCTCTACCTTATACATTGGCCCCTCAACCCTAATCCTTAAAACATATACCCTCAAATCTATACCCTAAACACTCTACCCTCAACCCTAAACCCTTAAAACCTCCACCCTCTAGCCTCAACCCTAATCCCTCAATGCTATACCATCAAACCAATACCCTCAACCATCAACCCTATAGGTCCTTAACCCTATACCCTCAATTCTTAACCCTCTACCCTATACATTAGATCCTCAACCCTCATCTATCTCTGTCCCTCCCTCCTCTTCTCTCCTCTCTATCTCACTTCTCCCTCCATCTCTCCCTCCCTCCATCCCTCCCTCTCTACCCTAATCCCTCAACCCTATACCCTCAACCCTTAAACCCTTAAACACTCAACCCTCAACTCTAAGCTCTCAACCCTTAAACTGTCTACCCTCTAGCCTCAACCCAATACCCTAAAACCTCAACCATAATCCTCAACCCTATACCCTTTGTTGATGGTTTTTTCTACACAGCAAAAACTCAGACAAGATACAAGTATCCTATCTCTCTTGAAAGGTAAATATCTATTAGCAAGCCTCAAGGGATAACCCCAAGGTCTCTAATGTCAGGTCTTAACAATGCATAATGTGAAAATACTAGTAATCACAAGAGGCCTTACAAAAAAATATTGGATCTTCAAACTTATTAGATTTTGCAATATTTTGATACTTCGAATCCTAAATATAACCCAAATGATAATAGAAATAGTAAAAGATGAGAGTTTAAGAGATGTATCTCAGATTAAATTACTCCTAAGACCAATAATGCAAATGATGAAGTACTTGAAATGGACCAATCCCTCAAAACCAATTTTTGCTTAACCCAGATGTAATCTGCATTTCATAGAAACAGGGAAATCTTCTAAGGAATTAAAGATTTTGAAATCATGAACATTCATTCATACCAACCCCATTTCATAATTGAAATGAATAAAACATCCACAATTTAACTAAGCACAACAAATATAAGGTCCAGGATAACTTTACACAACTCACAATCAGCCAGTTGCTAAAAGTATGGACCGGGGATTGCTACAAACACCTCAAGCATCAAACCATAAACACCATTGAATCATATCTAACTTGAAATATAACATCTATTTAATATTTTACAAGCAATTCAAAAGATAGAATGACAAGAACCATGCAAGATAAATCAACACAAGAAATATCACCAAAGCACAATGTCTTTACTTGGATTGAATCACCCAAGAGTAACAACAATTCCAGTATTCTATGTTACAACACTTGCTTCAAAATAAAACTAACTCCTAGCACTAGCTTTTTGCTCTATCACTTAACTCGCTTCAATATCTAGCTATTTAGCCCTTGCAAATGAGGCGAAATTCCCTACTTATAGAAACTCATGCAATGTCAGCCCAAATAGGGTTACAAAGATGGTCGGCCACAAAACAAGTCAACCTAGAAAATTCCTAAAATAAAATATAATGTTGCATTAATTGCTTGGGACTCTTCCAGGTTAGCTTGGGTTCTCCAATGTAGCCCAGTCCAATGCATGTAGAAAATGAAGAGATAATGGGAAGCAAAAAATTCAATGTAGTTACTCATTGGCTGGCCCTTTGTCATTATCTCGATTCAATTTATCCTGCACCTTAAGAAAAATATCCTCTAGGTTGGCCAAAGGTGGAGTAATTAATACTTTAAACCTTCTCTCAATGGATTTAATCTCCTCCCTTGATTCTTTGACAACCCTATCCCATTCTACCTTGAGATCCTAGTATTTCTCCATGACAACAATATAGGTAGATGCATCATCTAAATGGTGGGTTATGATTGAACCATCATCAATTGGGGCATAAAATTCATTCCACCACTTCCTTAATTGCTCTAAACTCAAATTTTTTTGTCCAAAATTATTTCTTCCAGTCATTATCTCAAAGAATGAAATACACTTATTGCAGATATCATTAAAAGTATTTCCTACCTATTGACCTTGCTTATGAATCTTCTTCAAAACCCTTTGTTTGATCTACAATGACTCATACCACTCCCAAGGTTTTGAAACCTTTGAGGAGGGCAGAATTCCATCACTCACCAGTTTCTCCTCAGTACAATCCATGATGATCCTTGTTTTCACCAAGAGGAGGTCAACATCAACATTATCCTGAGCCAATAAACTCTGCAACCATTCAAATGATCTATGTGCATCTCCATGAGTTGATACAATATCCTTAATCATGTTGTCTCCTTGGGGTCCTACTCCTTGTAACCATTCATGTGTAGCCTATGTGGAAGCCTTCATCTTCTCAAGCTCACTAAATGCCTCTTTAGGAAACAATCCATCAAGGGCAACTCCTTCACTTCCTAGAGTCTGCAAAGGTCTCATTAGATGCTGGACATATCTATACACATTATTCAATTGTTCCTGAAACCTTTCTTTTTTTTGTTGTCTCTTTATATAACCTCCTAAGGATGGCTTGGGAGGACTCTTGAAACTATTCTTTCTCTTGATCCTTGCTTGTTGGTCCCAAGTTTATTGTCTGAACCGTATAATCTTGAGGGACTATCTCATCTTTATTTTTATTTGCTGTAGGAGTAGCGATGTGGATTATCTTGTTATCTGCCTCATCGCTAGTGATTTTAGAAATTACCCTAGCCTTCTTCTCTGCTTTCCCTTTTCCAATGTTGGCTAGCAGCTCATCCCAATTTAGAGCATCATCCACAACTATCTGCTTGCTCTACAATCTCTCACTGAGCCAACTAGGAGTAGGGACAACTGACTATCATTCATCTTGCTACTCCTATTCCAGTTGATCTATGGAGGAGTCAACATTCAAATCTTGAATGGTAGGAACTTCTTCACCTTGTTCTCCTTTCTCTTTGTCTATCTCCTCTAGATTATGATTTTCCTCCTAATTAATTGTCTCTGTTCTCAGTTCATGAGTTGGAGAAGGAGTTTTCTTATACATCTCTTCTTTTTCCATGATCTTCTCTCCTTCATCACCAACAGTGGAGTCTGCATATGACACCAAGGATGAGTGCAAAATATTATCAATCTCTACCTCTACACTATGAAGATCTCCAACATTAAAGTTTTATGCTTCACCACCTTGATGAGTATCTTCACCAACAACTTCTATTGATTCTTTCTCTTCATTATGCAACTCTTGGGTTGAAGGAGTGGCAGAAGTATCTTCTTGTTGCTGTGCAGCAGAGGAAATTGTAGGGACATCTTTCACCAGACCATCATTAGGAGATGGATTTCTAGGCTTCCTGGTATAAAATTGTGTCTTCTCCGCAAAACTCTCAACATCTATTAACTGTGGTCCTGTTTTCTCTTTTCCTTGTCCCTTAGGGGGCTTATTCTATTTTCTTGATGTTCTTGCCACCCTTCACCTTTTAGGCATAGGAGCATCATCTTCCTCATCTTCTTCCTCATGTTCCTCTTCTTGAGTAGACTTCTTTCCTTTGGAGGTTGTGTTTCTCTTCTTTGCAATTGGCTTCCTTTTATTTCCTTCCTCAGCCTCTGCTTGAATACCCTTGATTTTGATTTTGAAGGGAGAGCCTACCTTTTCTTTTCCCTTTGAATCTTGTTCTTCCTCCTTAGAAGTGGAGTGAGATTCCAAATTTCCCATCAAATCATATGTGTACTGCTTCCCTTCACTGTCTAGCCCGTGCATATCTTATGTTTGAGCCACAACTTAGTATATTTAATAACAAGAGCATTGATTTGCTCCAACTCTATCTTCTCCTCCTCTAGCTAGTCAATCTCACTAATGGGTCTATCTTTAATTGGATCATAATCATGGCTTTGTATTACTTATCCATCATCCTCAATCTGATCAGGGATGGCCTTGATGCTATATAATCTAATCAAATTGGTTGGCAACCTAGAGAACTTCTTTCATCTAACCTCAAATTCATCCTTATAGTTAGCCCAATAACCCTCAATATCATCTTTGTGTCAGAAGTCTTTGCTAGCTTTCTTTTGGGAACCACCTATTCTTTCAAACCTAGATCTCTTAGAATGGAATGCCAAACCAAGAGTGCTCATCTCTTCTTTAGAGGAGTGTGTTGTAATAAGAGAAGGGCAAGCCTCATGGCATAATTCTCAATGGAAAATCATTGCCAAAACCAGTTTTATGCATGTCTTTCTTCAAAATAGCATCAAAATCAGATATTTTCCTAGTAACGTTTAAAAGTATGATGTGATCAGTCAGATACCTAGGCAATCTATAAGGATTTCTCTGACAACCATCAATCCTTATGTAGGAGAAGGTGGGAAATTGTATGAACCATGCCCCAAATTTCTGGATTAGCTCCTTGGTAGCATCAGAAATCCTTACATGCTTTGCTCCTTAGACTAACCTTGTTGATATACATGGTGAATGCATCATTCACCCTTCTATAACTAGAACTGCCCAAATGTAGTTGTGGATAGACCTCATAGATCACATCTTGTTCGAAGACCCCTCAAGTTCTCAATCCCTTGTATGGATGGAATCTTGCCAAGGCATAGACCAAGTAGGATGTCATAGTGAAGCTCTTGGTCTACAATACATTGCACAATTGCTCATGGATTATGGAACTGATTATATTTTCCCAATGATAGTCTACATATTTTTCCATTCTTATTATTGTGTAAAACATCTAATTTTCAAATACTCTTGCAATCTTCAATCCCATCACTCTACTAAGAAGAGTGATTGCATCATAGTACTCTGACTTGAACTTTATCCTGAATAATTGCTTTGGCAGCTTGGAATAATGTGCCTTAGGTTTCTCCAACCAAGAATTAATAACTTGTAAAGCCTTGTTTGTATGCTCTGCATAGTTCTTCTTGGCTATATCCATATCAAAATGCACCACATGGGACCTATCTAGCATATCAAATGTTTGGGACATTGAAATAGGAGAGAAGTTTGCTAGCACTCTGCCTTGTGGACTAATCACCCTCTGCACATGTGCCTGGATCATAATGTTTGGCACATTCTAAAACCAACTCATAGCATTGCACTATAGAAGGAAAACCAACCACATGAGCCAGCCCAGAGCTCACCAATCTTCTTTCCAACAAAGGAGGATCCTGGACACTGCCATCCTAGCCTTGAACTCCTCATAGTCCCATCTTCCAACATTTTTATCAGTCACTTCTGACTAGATGGAGGCCAAATTTCTCTTAGGAACTTTTCTCTTCATATCCAATTTGATCCTTTTAGCCTCTGAGACAGAGGATCCCTCAACATCAACATCCATTTGTTTTCCCTGGACTTTGCTAGCCATTACCTTGCACTCAGCAAAAGATCACAATAAATATCTATTACAACATGAGAGTCTGGGTTAGTCCATCACAAATAACATTTTCATAAAAAAAAAAAGCCCAAACAATGACCAACATCCCTTAAAACACCATAAAGTACAATTTCATAAAAGCTTGAGATTTTCACCCCTCCGCGGAATTCAGGCCAGAAGGGAATTTCGGGAAATTCTGAGCCAGGTGAAATTTAGCAATGAAATCACAATGCTCACTCAGAAAGGTTACTCAATCATTATTATAACTCAAGAAACAACATAATTGACCTTTTAATCACTCAAATCAATCATGTGATGCATAATCATTAAGTATTAATTCATGCATTCCCTTAATTCCTCATTTCCAACAACTTTTCAGGGAATACCGTCAGGGACGAAAATCCATGAAATTGGCAAGACTTCACACATTTCAGGAAAATGACAGGGTGATGGAAATCTGGGGAATTCCTAAGGTAACAAAATTTTGTGAAGTCCGCATGGTTTCACATTTCATGGACATTTTCGGGAAAACGATGAGGCAATGGAAATCTAGGGAATTCCTAAGGCAGCGAAATTCTGTGAGATACTCGAAATCCTGAAATCTTTGACTTCATTAGGATTTCACCCAAATTGATCGAATGATCATGAGTTTGGGGAATTGGGCTCAAATTTTTTTCATCTCAAATCTTTCATCGATGGATCTAGATCTAGGACTTTCTCAAAGACTACTCGACTGACCTTGGCAATGGATTCAAAATGAAAACCCTAGGGTTTCACCATGAACGCACTGTTTCAATCCCAATCTATTCTCATACTCAACTAACTAGGATAAATCGCTCTAAAATATCCAAAGCAAAGTTATCATCGAGTGCAAATGAAAATCAACAGCTCAAATCTACCTAGGATATCAAATCTATCAAATGCAAAGGATCCAAAATCAAAACCCTAGGTCAAATCAAAATCACGCATAAGATCAAATTCAGGGGGGAAAATCTAGCAATGGATGGTACAATCGAATCGTCAAATTAGTTAGGATGGTCATACCAATTTCAGAGGAAGCATTAAAAGAACAAAGAGGTAACCCTAGTTTAATTACAGACCCTCAACACACTGAAATCCAAATTCAAAGCACATCCAAAACCATATAGCCATTGATACTCATCAGTTGAAATTAAAGGCTTTGTAACATACCATGGATGAAGAGAAAATCATGAAGATAGTGACTGGAAAGGATCTCTAAACTCAAGCAAATACAAATGGTACCAGAAAGGTGTCACCAAAGAAAGTGATCCAAAGCTCAAACACAAGACTCACACACAAAACTTAAAGGTTAAGCTCTTCCAAATTCAAATAAAGACAAATGACAATGGTTCACAACATAAAATCCCCTTAAAATTCATTGAACACAATCTACAAAGCCCGTACGAAAGTATAAATGCAGTGAAAAGACACCCATAATAAGTTTCAGGAATCCAAGGGGGGGAAGGAGTTTCGGGGACTTGAAGACCTGAAGGAATTTTGAGAAAATCTGACAGACATGGAATTCCATGAAGAGCCAAAATCTCCAATGCACAATGTAAAGTAGTCCCCATCGGGTATCCAGGGCATGAATGGAAATCAGGGAATTCCGCCTAGGGAGAAAATTCCCGAAATCAAAGAAAAACCTGAAAACTGACCCAAGACTTAGGATTTTCAAAGTATTACTTCAAGGGGGCATTTGCATGAGCAAAGTAAAAATTCAAGCTTATATCAAAGTGGCCAAATTTCACAATCAGAGGATCAAAAGCACCAAATTCCAAAGGAAGCGAGGGTCCCTACTTTTAGTGGGGCGTGTGTGTGAAAATTGCACAACACCCTCAACCCTTAAACTCTCTACCCTCAACCCTTAAACCCCACACCCTCAACCCTTAATCCCTCAACCCTTAATCTCTAGACCCTCAATTGTCAATCCTTAATCTCTCGACCCTAATATCTCAACCCTCAACCCCTAAACCCTAATCCCTCAACACTAAAACCCCTAAACCCTCAACCCTCTACCCTCTATAATATACATTAAACCCTGAACCCTCAATTCTCAACCATCTACTCTATACATTGGATCCTCAACCATAATCCCTTAACCATATAACCTAAAACCTATATACTCAACCCTATACCCTAAACCCTCAACCTTAAACTTCATCCATCAACTCTTAAATCCTTAAACCCTCAATCCTTAATCCCTCAACCCTTAAACGGTTAAACCCTCAACCCTCTACCCTTTACATTATACCCTCTACCCTATACATTGGAACCTCAACCCTAATCCCTCAACCCCTATCCCTTTCTCTCTATCTATTCATCTCACCTCTCTCCCCCTTCATCTCTCCTACCCTCTCTAATTGTCTCTATCTACCCTCTCCCTCTTTCTATGTACCTCTTGTTCAATCAATCCCTACCACTCTCTCTCATTCCCTCTCTCTCTCTCTCTCTCTTCCTCCCACTGCCTCTCTATCAATCCCTCTCTCTCCCACTCCCTCTCTCTCTCTCTCTCTATCTATCAGGTCTCTCCCTCCCACCCCCTCTCTCTCAAGTCTCTTCCTTTTGCATCATACCTAGGTAACTCTCTCTCTCTCTCTCTCCACCTGTCATGCCTCCCACCCCTGCCTAATTGAATTCCCACTCTCGCCCTCCTCTCCTCACATGCCTCTCTCTCCCTCTCTCTCAGGGTCCTCCTCTCCCACACCCCTCCCTCCTCTCTCTCTCTCCCCTCCTCTCTCTCCTCCCCTCACTACCTCTCCTCTCAAAGTCTCCCTCTCACCCATGGGGTATGGAGATCATCATGGAAAAAACAGGCCCTTAAGTGGTGAAAATTGTAGAAAAATCAGAGTTAGGCAACTTGACATGAAAATTTGAATAAGTTATCTATATTATTTCAAAAATATGTAAGAATAGAATTTGTAGCAAATTCAATGTAGTTTTTGAACTACTAGGTTTATTTAAAAACAAAACAAAATCTATTTGGTGAAAATTTGAAATTTCAATATGAGTAATTGCTTGAAATTCCGAGGGAAAAAAGTAAGTGTCACGTCGACCGCCTAACCTGATTGATAAAGAATGATAATATTTTTTTTTATAATATTTTAGATATTTAAGTGAGAGGAATCGTATACGGTGTGATGCATATTTTTGTAATTTTTTCAAAAATAAATAATTAGAGGTATGAATTTTTTTATTACAACTTTTAAAAAAAGTATGAAACTTTGCATATCTAACCACTTGCTTTGTCAAGGAAACTTCATGAAATTCAGTTTTCTTTTTTAATCCTATAGTATCACAAAGCATGGAGATGTGACACATGTTTTTGGATTCAAAAATGTGATATCATGTGAAAGCAATCGATATCCGATCAAGACCTTAGTCATAATTCAATAGAAAATGAATAATAATTATTTATTAGAATTCAAATTAAAACATAATTTATATTAGTGGAAAGTTGAGAATCTCCTTTAAAAACCCTTTTTGTTTTATCAATTTTGGGTTAAAAAAAGTCGTCAGCCACATACCCTACATGTACCCATCATATTGCCACTTTTTGGCCCATCATGATCTTGCACATACCCCCACTCATATTATTAAGTCTCTCCCTCTAGCACCCTACGTATATAACTCTCTCTTTCTCTTCCTCTCTTTCTTTCTCTACCCCCCTCTCCCCCCCACCCCCCCTCTCTCTCTCCCCCTCTATCCCTTCCTAGATAAGTACCTCTCACTCCAATCCCTTCTCTCCCACTCCCTGTCTCTCAGGTTTCTCCCTTCCACACCCTCTCCCTCTCTCTCCCACCCCCTCTCTCTCTCCCCCCCTCTATCCCTTCCACCCTACCTAGCTAAGTACCTCTCACTCCAATCCCTTCTCTCCCACTCACTCTCTCTCAGGTCTCTCCCTTCCACCCCCTCTCCCTCTCTTAGGTCTCCCTCTCACTACCTCTCTACCTCTCTCTCTTTGATCTCTCCCTCCCTCTCTCCCTCCCACCCTACTTAGACAACCCTCTCTCTCTCTGTATCTTAAAATTTTCCCTCCCTCTAAAGGCATACATAAATACATAGATATAAGTAGACATACATACATACAAACATACATACATATTTACATACATACATGCAGACAAGCGTACATACATATGTACATAAAATCCAACATACATACAAGCATACATGTACATATGTACATACAATAATACATACATAAATACATACATACATACATACATACATACATACATACATACATATAGGAATACATACATACATGCACTGATACATACATACATACATACATACATGCATACATACATACATACATACACACACATACATACATACATGCATACATACATACAAGCATGCATACATACATACATGTCATACAAGCATACATACATCTAAACATACAAATATATATATATACATACATTCAATAGAGTAGCATTTAACACAAAGAAAAACATAACGTGAGTGTGTTATAATGCACTCACATTATGTTTTGCTAGACATGTCTTGCACAAATGCAAAAACCATGCCAAAACTAAGAAATAATGCGAGTGTGTTATAACACATTCATGTTATAACGCACTCATGTTATTTATTGATTTGGGAATCCCCAAGCCTTGGGCTTGGTATTTTCCTTGGAATACCAACCCAAAGGCTTAGAGGGCCTTCCCAATGTCCAAAGATGTGTTTTTGCAAATTTTATAATATTTCACACAATTGTGTTTGTGCTCACCATTAGGTTTTCACGTGTTTCAATGTATAACGAATCAAACATCTAGGTAATGTTAGGCTCTCTCTTATCTATCTCACGATGTAATGTTTTTCACTTTTTGACAATGTTAAGCCTTTGATCCATAATTTCTTTTGTTCATGTGTCTATTTTTTGGCAAAAACGAGTGTTTGGTGTTTATTTTGTTATAAATTAACCATTCATCAAAATTTCAAATAAATTATATTTTTAGAGATTAGACTCCATTCTACACATATTAAAAAAAAATCAATTAGTTTCCAAAATTTATAGGGGTAGCACGTCCAAATTTTTTTTTTTTCAGGAAGTGTCCACTTTGAAAATTAGTAAAAAATCAAATATTCATTAAAAAATTATCAGAAAAATCTAGCATAAACCACATACTTTTAGCTAATTTCTCACTGAAGTGATTTTAAAAATAGTAAAAATAAGTTAACCGTGCTAGCAAGTCACAAAAGTTGCTATGTCATGTTTTTCTAACAAAAACAACACCAATTTTTGTGGTCCCCTCTTTTGAACCCCTTAATCTCAACCATTTTTTTTTTAAATAGTAGTTTAGAAAGTAGACTCGGAGAACTATTATCCTTGTTTTTGTTGCATCTCAAATTTTTTAGTGTAACTATCCTCAATTTCACATCTAAGATTAGTATATCCAGATTTCAAAAAAAAATGTGGCCACTTAAGCCGCCTTTTTGGCCCCCCATCTTTTTGCATAGTTTACTCTATACATTTATATAGTTCAAAATATCTCTAAGTTTTATCTACAATTAGATACATTAGTAGTGGTAGATAAATAAGAAAGGAAAGTAGATCTATAACTTACTCAAAAACTAAAGATTAAGAATTCAAATCCACATACTTATAAACAATTTCAAAATTACTACATTACATAATTTACATCCTTTCTTTTTTATAACATTTGTGCTCTTCCCATAGAGAGTCAAACTCTTTTGCAATTGGTTTCTTTTGATTTCTCACTAGTTGTATATTTGTTGCCACAATCAAATGTGAGTAGTGCATAATTATTTTGTGTTTCATAATCCTCAAATGCAAGCATACCATTATTCCCTGTAAAATATTTTTCTAGTTGAGTACCATTGACAATCATAGAAATTATTAGATACTCAAATTTATCATCATCTAGTCTAAGATCTAACAATTTATATTTTGTCTCAACATATCAAGCCAACCAATATTTTTTCCTCTTCATTATCTTTAGGTGCAACAACATACACGTCTTGTTACAAAAAATTAACAATTCAATAAACTAGGAGGTGATATAACTCAAAGAAACACACATGTATAATATAGATTACTAAACAATTTAATAAAACTAGATACCAATGTACTTTGTTGTACAAGATCTAAAATGTTCATTGTCTTGTAATGCTAACATTTGATTATCCTCTTTAAATTCTCTCATTTTGATACATGTTTGTATAGGTGTTAAGGATATATGTGACCATTCATCAAACCATTTTATAGTTTTATATGATTTTAACTCACCACCAATGTATAACTAACAAAAACATGCAAAATTTCTACTCAACATAGTCTATGTGTTTTCCTTTGAATTATAAATGAATGTCATTTTGTTAATCCACTCACTATCTTACAATCCTATCCTGGTAAGATTTTTTCTTCTTTAACTAATCAAACAACTACTAAATTTTTGAGTTTTTAGAAGATTTGATTGATAATTTTGTATTATGCCAATCTAGAATCACACATAATCTCTAAATCCCATTGCATCATAAATTCTAGATTTTTCTTAGCAAAAAATATTTTCATACATGCTCCAACTCCATCACACTCTCCTTAACTATTGTCAAGTTCTCCACATTTTGGACATTTTTTTCTTTATAAACCTTGCATCTAACAAATTTGAGAATTTTTAACTACCATTTATAATTGTTTAACCATATGAGATGTGTCATTTGGATTTTTCTTTCCTTTAAACTATTATAAAATACACTAAAATAATATTGCACAAACTTTGATAAATATAATAAGTTATTTCTCAAATGGAAATGATGCTCGCTAATTTTATTTTCTATACTATCAACTACATGTCTATATACAATATGAAAAACAAAACTCTACCTATATTAAATTTTCTCTTGTTGTGCAACAATGTAGTTTTCTACAAAGTTAACCAATAAAAGTATAGTTCCTATTCTAAATATAACTGCATTTTGTCTTGATGATCAACTTTTTTCTGCAGTTTATAACTGCATTCTACTCTATGTAACTTGTATTTTTTCAGTATAACAAAAAAAAGTATAGTTCCAATTCAAAATATATATTTGTATATTTGGAATCGCTAATCAGGCCACTATGCATATTGAGAGTTTCATATATTTATAAACAAGCATATTCTTGAATTATGCGATGAGTCCATAGACTCTACTTTACTATGTTACTAACTTACAATACTTTTTAAAATTTTCATCTTTTAGTGGATATTGAACATTCTTGAACCTCTTCACATGCATTTACTTTTTTCTCCAAAATCGTGTGAAGCATCTTTATCCATATATTCTCCTAAGAATAAAAAATATTATCATATTTATTGCACAACATTCTTCAGAAATATAATCTTTTGACTAAAACTGTTGTCCAAATTTTTAAAAAAGTTTGAAGATTGATACCTCACTTCTACTCAATTTAATTAATTAGCATGCATCTTGTTGAATTTGTTAGTTTAAAAAAGAAAAGATCATATATGCAAGAAATTATGCTATTGTTTTATAGATTCCTATCTTTTCAGGTATTAACTATCTTTTAAATTGCAATACTTATAGTCTAGCATAATAAATTTTGACAAAGCTATAATCATAATAATTAAATCTAAAAGTAATAACGTGCCATTTGAGCAGCTTTAATGATTGCCGACATGATATATTCTCATGTCTTAGAAATGTTTACAACTTTATCAAAAAATATTTTCTCTTTGTCTTACAGATGTTTGCAACTTTATCAAAACGATAAACTGAATTGGAACTAAAGAATAAAAAATTATGCATAAAACTTCGAAACATCTTGAAAGATTTTGAACTCACTTTCAATATCTAGAAAGTGCTCTTCTGTAGCACAAGAGAAAGAATTATTTGCCTCAAGACTTTTGCCAAAATAATCTACAGCTTCTGTAACTATGAAACAATAAAAGAAAATACTTTGGTAAGAAAACTATATGAACACACCACATATTTACCAAATAAATAAAAAATTAGATGGCGAACTCTTCCAAACATTCCCAAGAGAAGCCCACAACTTAATATACTGCAAACAGACCTGATAAATAATAATAATAATATTGAATCAAATCTTAGATCAAAACAAGAGAATGTTTCTTATAGAAAGATATCATAAATTCTACGTGAAAATCTCCTGTTTGTTAAGGGATAATTTCAGTACATGGTCTTCTTATCGTTGTAAAATTTGTTTCCTCCATTTGTAATGTAAAATTATAACTAGATCTTAAGTTTGCTAGTGCTGAGAATGTACGACGTAGTATATGGATGATCTGTTTTTGGCTTTCAGTGTACAAAACTGCTTATTGTTACTGTAATAATGGCATATTTTGCTTTTGGCTATAAGTACTGTATCTATCAACTCTTTAAGAAACGAAGTGTCAGAATCAACTGTAGATGAATAGAGATACGTAAACGATAAGCAACTAATGATCAATGATTCATCTGTCGTCAGCGAAGATGGATTCATGTATTACTTTGAGACGTGTTGCAGAAGGATTATTTTGTTTCCTGTTTGCAAATAATAATAATGCGTGGAACCCGCGAAAACTTTGGAATCACGCCAGTCGTGCAACTGTGCATGCATATGCAACAAAAGCCTATAACAAAACCAAAAAAATGTCTCAAAAGTGCAGTACATGTAAATTTTGCTGTTCCAAGTTCATACGAATAAATTTTGCTGTTCCGAGTTCATTGCAATCTATATTAGTACTATCACGGATCAATATTATAGAATTGCAAATAATATTTAGTTGGTGTGAGTTTTCCACAATTCATGTAGTATTAATATTAAGATTGTTTTTCGATTTCTTGTACATATTTTTCATTCAAAATTTTGAATCACACTCAATGATTCATCATCAAGATAATGATGATGGGTCACTAATATGATGTGTAGCGTCAAATGAAAAAATATACATGATAAATCTAAAAGCAATCTTAATATGTATGGCCAAAAAAATGTCAAAATAGTTTGTGTAAGACTAGTTTAGAGTGAGAGAGAGAGAAGGAAAGAGGGGATATAGAAAAGTGGATAGATAGAGATAGAGGTAGAGGTAGAGGGAGGCATAGGGATATAGTGAGAGATAGGGATAGAGGATGATAGAAAGAGATATACATAGAGGGAGAGGGAAATAAATACAGATAGAGAGATAGGGAGAGAGGTCAAGAGAAGGGGAGAGATAGAGATTTAGAGAGGAGAGAGAGGGGGATATAGAGATAGAGAGAGGAAGAGAGGAAGAGAGGGAATACATATAAAGAGGGATGGAGAGATAGGGAGATAGGAGATAGAGATAGAGATAGAGAGGGGGAGAGGGGGAGAGGGAGAGGGATAAATAGAGGGAGATATAGAGAGATAGAGAGGGATAGATAGAGATAGAGTGAGAAGTGCATATAGAGATAGATTGAGGGGAGATAGAGACAAGTAGAGAAAGGGGAGAGGGAGGTATAGAGAGATGGGAAAGGAGGGACAAAGGGAGGGAGAGGTGGGTTAGGAGGGATGGTCGAAGAGGAGAGATAGAGAGAAGTAGAGAGGGATGAGAGGAGGGAGGTAGAGGTAGAGAGGTAGGGTGGGAGGGATAGAGGGAAGGAGAGAGATAAGGAGAGGTAGGTAGAGAGGTAAGGTGGAAGGAATAGAGGGAGAGGTAATAGAATAAAAAGTTTAAATAATGAATTGTACTTAATAGATTTTTGTAGTTTATATTGATATCGTTGATAACATTGCATTGTACATCTTTCAAACTTAAAGGATTACTTGAAATTGCATAACTAATAACTAGATTTTGATGGATGAAAAAATTTCAATTACAATATAGTTGTTTAGAAAGTCAACATAAGCAGTGATGTAATTACTTTGCATAGCATAAGTAATAACTAGGAGTTGCTGCCAATTGCATTTTCTTGTCATGGCATTCTATGAGCACTTTTTATTGAGGCATTTTTTCAAGCAATTACCTGCCTTGTCTATGCTACAGATGCTTGGAAGACATATATGAAAGAATAATAGTAAGCAATAGAATAGAAAAGGCAATGCGTTGTTTGAAAAAATGCCTCAAAGAAATGTCGTCACATGGCGATGTCCATCACCATGAGACCCAATTTCTTTGAGGATTTTTTTCAAACAATGCACTACCTTTTCCATGCTAACACATTTTCCATACATGTCTACCAAAGAATTTTATCAAATAGTCCACTTCCTTGTTGCTATGGCTAAAAGCCTAAAAAAGGTTCTTTCCAAGGGTGCTGCCACAATAGTGGTTTACACTTTTTGGGAGATCCTGATTTTTGCTGAAATCACATATTTTTAGAAAATATAATGATTTAAGCCTTTAAAAGTTCCATTTAAAGCATTCCAATTGAAGAGGGTTTGATCAAACCACCTTAGACCAAGCCCCCTTGGAAAGAACTCTACTAGTTTTAAACTATACCTATAACGGAGTCTCTTTTACACCTATCAAAATGCTGATAAAAAATCACTTTTGATTTACCTTTTGGGGGATCAAATGAATTCATTTAAAATTTATTTTTGCAAGTATATAGTCCTTATTATAAGCTTCTAGAAAATTATAATTATAATTAAATTTAATTTGATTATTAAATTTATTTTTTATTTCTTGTGAATGTAGGTTTTTCACAAAAAATCAAGCTTTCTATTCTGCACATGTGGAAAAATAGAAGGTTATCAAAAAAAAAATTTAAAAAATATGAGTGCACCAAATATTGAAGTCCTTGATCCAACAATTTTTCTTTTCTTTTCGATACATACAAAAAATGTTACGTGTTATACTGTCACACTATGTCTGAATTGTAATTGGTTTGACTTCAAACTTGATTAAAGAAAAAATATTCAATAAAAACTATCTGACTAAGTGGAAGCACTAGATATTGAGTTACAAATCTAAATTGAAAGAATTAGAATTTTATCCTTCATGGAAAAAAAATTTATGTGTTATACGGTGAGCGTCACTTTTTAAAAACGTTATTTTTGAAAAAAATTAGTTTTCAAGGGAGATGGAAAAAGAAGTGCAATCTAATTCCAAATTTTTTGAAAAAAATATATTTAGAATCTACAGACAAAATGTCATAAAACTCTTGTTTGCATCATCTTCAAATTCCTCACGGTTTAGCCGCTATAGGTACCCGAAAGTGAAGATTTAGTTAAAAAAAAAATTTCAGTGTCCAATTTGGCCAAAAATTGTAAACCACTATTGTGGGATCACCCCCAACAAACTATGAATTCTTGGAAAAAAAATCTATCAAAGCATAATAGTAAGCAATAGCATAGACAAGGTAGTGAGTAGTTTGAAAAAATGCCTCGAAGAAATGTGGTCTCATGGTGATGGAATGCCATTCCATCACCATGACACCACATTTCTTTGAGGTATTTTTTCAAATAGCTCACCGCCTTTTCTATGCTACCACATTTTCCATACATGTCTACCAAAGCATTTTATCAAACAATTCACTTGTTGCTATAGCTAAAAGCCTAAAAAATGTGCTTTCCAACAAACTATGGATGCTTGGAAAAAATCTATCAAAGCATAATAGTAAGCAATAGCATAGACAAGGAAGTGAGTTGTTTGAAAAATACCTCAAAGAAATGTGGTCTCATGGTGATGGAATTCCATTCCATCACCATGAAACCACTTTTCTTTGAGGAAATTTTCAAATAGCTCACTGCCTTTTCTATGCTACCACATTTTCCATACATGTCTACTAAAGCATTTTATCAAGTAGTTCACTTCCTTGCTTCTATGGCTAAAAGCCTAAAAAAAGTCCTTTCCAACAAAATATGGATGCTTGGAAAAAATCTATCAAAGCATAATAGTAAGAAATAACATAGACAAGGCAATGAGTAGTTTGAAAAAGTTCCTCAAAGAAATGCGGTCTTATGGTGATGGAATTCCATTCCATCACCATGAGACCACATTTCTTTGAGGCATTTTTTCAAATAGCTCATCGCCTTTTCTATGCTACCACATTTTCCATACATGTCTACCAAAGCATTTTATCAAATATTTCACTTCCTTGCTACTATGGCTAAAATCCTAAAATAGGTTCTTTCCAACAAACTATGGATGCTTAGAAAAAATCAACGAAAGCATAATAGTAAGCAATAGCTTAGACAAGGTAGTGAGTAGTTTGAAAAATGCCTCAAAGAAATGTGGTACCATGGCATTTTTCAAATAACTCACTGCCTTTTCAATGCTACTACATTTTCCATACATGTCTACCAAAGCATTTTATCAAACTACGTACTTCCTTGCTACTATCGCTAAAAGCCTAAAATAGGTGCTTTCTAAGAAACTATGGATGCTTGGAAAAATATATCAAAGCATAATAGTAAGCAATAGAATAGACAAGGAAGTGAGTAGTTTTAAAAAATTCCTTGAAGAAATGTGGTCTCATGGTGATGGAATGCCATTCCATCACCATGGGACCACATTTCTTTGAGGTATTTTTCAAATAGCTCACTGCCTTTTCTATGCTACCACATTTTCCATACATGTCTACTAAAGCATTTTATCAAATAGTTCACTTCCTTGCTACTATGGCTAAAAGCCTAAAAAAGGTGCTTTCCAACAAACTGTGGATGCTTGGAAAAAATATATCAAAGCATAATAGTAAGCAATAGCATAGACAAGGGAGCAAGTAGTTTGAAAAAATGCCTTGAAGAAATGCACGGTCTCATGGTGATGGAATGCCATTCCATCACCATGAGACCACATGTCTTTGAGGAATTTTTCCAAACAACTCATTTCCTTTTCTATCCTACCACATTTTCCATACATGTCTACCAAAACATTTTATCAAACAGTTCACTTCCTTGCTGCTATGGCTAAAAGCCTAAAAAAGGTTCTTTCCAACAAACTACGGATGCTTGGAAAAAGTCTATCAAAGCATAATAGTAAGCAATAGCATAGGAAAGATAGTGAGTATTTTGAAAAAATTCCTTGAAGAAATGTGGTCTCATGGTGATGGAATGCCATTCCATCACCATGGGACCACATTTCTTTGAGGTATTTTTTCAAATAGCTCACTGCCTTTTCTATGCCACCACATTTTCCATACATGTCTACTAAAGCATTTAATCAAATAGTTCACTTCCTTGCTACTATGACTAAAAGCCTAAAAAAGGTGCTTTCCAACAAACTGTGGATGCTTGGAAAAAATCTATCGAAGCATAATAGTAAGCAATAGCATAGACAAGGTAGCAAGTAGTTTGAAAAAATGCCTCGAAGAAATGCACGGTCTCATGGCGATGAAATGCCATTCCATCACCATGAGACCACATGTCTTTGAGGCATTTTTCCAAACAAATCATCGCCTTTTCTATGCTACCACATTTTTCATACATGTCTACCAAAACATTTTATCAAATAGTTCACTTCCTTGCTGCTATGGCTAAAATCCTAAAAAAGATGCTTTCCAACAAACTATGGATTCTTGGAAAAAGTGTATCAAAGAATAAGAGTAAGCAATAGCATAGGAAAGACAGTGAGTATTTTGAAAAAAATACTTGAAGAAATGTGGTCTCATGGTGATGGAATTAAATGAGACCACATTTCTTTGAGGCATTTTTTCAAACTACTCATTACCTTAAGAATAGAAACCAGGCCTTTAGCCAAAATTCCCCTCGAAATTATTTTCAAAGTCCTCATCCTCATCCTCAATTTACCAATCCATGGAACCTTCCACCTTTTATTCCACTTTTTCATATCCCCACCCATCCCTCTTCATGTTATGATCACCCTCCATCTCATAACCAAGACCACACTATACCATCCACCCCATCCCAACATAATACCATAGAGAAGGTAATGAATTATTTAAAAAAATGCCTCAAAGAAATGCGGTTTCATGGTGATGAAATGCCATGACACATTTGTTTGTAATGACATTCCATCACCATGAGACCACATTTATTTGTGGGATTTTTTCAAGTAGTTCACTTCCTTCTCTATGGTACCGCAATTTTTGCACATGTCTATCAAAGCATTTCATCAAACGGTTCACTGCCTTGCTGCTATGGATAAAATCCTAAAATAGGTGCTTTTAAACAAGCAATGTATAGGAAAAATAGTAAGCATGATAATAAGAAATATATAGTTCAATAAGTAAACAAAATTTTGTTCATTATCTCATACATTATAAGCCATGACGTGCATCACTATTGTAGTTTTTGTGATTGAATAATTGTTGTTTTATTTTCGGATGTTGCAAGCAGAAACACTTCTAGATGTTGATAGGGAAATGAAGCTTGGTATTTCTACTACTATAAACTCCTCAATGCCTCTCATGGGGGTATGTGTCAGATTACTAAATTTCAATTTTCATTTGTTGTTATAGCTGTTGCTTAGTGAAAAATCAAACCATTATTGGTTCATAGTTTAATTTCTCTTTGGATGCTTTCTACAAGGATTTATCATGCCACAACGTGGGCATGCAAATATTTCCCTCGAGGAGAGTGATTGTCTAGTGGTGATAAGTGATTATTTTGTTAAATATACCATTTTTTATAATGTAATTTCTATATATTATTGTCTTGACTTGTTATTGTAACGGATAAAGATTGACCAAGAACTAAACCCTAGGAGGAGGACCAAGAGCACTCCTCGACCTCAAAACAAATGAGTGAAAGACTTATCACCATTGAGGTCACAAGAAAAGGGAAAGAGTTTATTTTGAGAGCCTAAAGGGCAATTCCAGGGCCCTTTGTTGTATGCCTATATGTCATTTTTGGACATATTTTGTATTGCATATATTTGACATTGCATGCCTATATGACATTCTTGTAAGCCTATATGACTATTTTGTATATATTTTATACTTATATCAACATGTATTGATGTATGCCTACATGGCTATTTGGTTAATGCAAATCTTTTTAATCGATGGTGTCCATATTTGCATTATAAATCCTTGGTTCAATAGATATGAGTTACGTGCATTCAAATGTATACTTTACAACTTACATGTATACTTTGCGACTTACGTGTTTTCATGCTTATACCTTGTATTCATGCATATATTTTGTATTAATGTGTATACTATGTATTCATGTGTATACTTCAAGGCTTATGTGTATTTGAGTACTTGTGTTTCACTTATTCACATGTATGCTTGACTTATTCACGTGTATAGTTTTTAATTGGTTAGCCCTAGCATTGCTCATTGTTGTCCTTCATGGTTTGTCTTGAATATTTATTGATTGATTCTAAAAAACTTTATTAGTTGATGCTAAACAACTTCAATATTTCCAAAAATGAGTCACCAACGATGTATCATTTACTTATGTGCTAATTCAATATGGAATCCAAGGAAAAAATTAACAAGGATAAATGTAGGAGGAGAGGGAAGATAGATATTTATAGTGTAACCTATTGTACCTTCTCTATACAAACCTATAATTTCTCTTGTATTCTTTTCTATTCCATTTTCTAATTTTCAAATCCTATTTTCATAGGTGGATCATCACTTCTCTCAATTTTTTCCTTCTCCTATTCTAGGTCCTCACCTTTGCTTGTGGTATTCTAAAATAAGCTCTAGTTTATGATGGGAACCCACTAAGATTCAAAGGTGTCATCAGTTTGTGGTGGGCACCCACTAAGATTCAATTTCTTCTAGGATGTATGAGCAGGTTGAATGTAGCTCATAGTAATTCGACATGTTTGGGTGCAAAAGATGACCATACCTAGCGTAAAAGTACCCATCCAGATGTATTGGAACAATGCGTTTGGTCATACGAGTTGCAAAATGAAATTTGCACCACTTTTCAACTTTAGGCTGCATGCATTTGACAACTTTTCCTCAATTGAAAAGTCATCACCATAGGAAAAAAACTCTAAGATAGCAAAAATCGAGAGATGTTATTATAAAGGGCTCAACATGATCTTGTAACCTTAGACATAGAGTTTGTAAATATCACAGTTTTTGAGTAACAGGATGTCAAAGATTGCTAACCTTTTGTAATTTAAACTCTTAAGGGATTGCATCGCATGAACATAGCTCGAATGGATTCAATGTGTTTGGGTGTGAAAGAGGACCATGCTTAGCATAAATGTACCCATACAGATGTGGTGGAATAGTTTGTTTAGTCACACGAGTTGTAAAAAGAAAGTTGCATCACTTTGAAATTTTACATTGTTTGCATTTGACAACTTTTTCCTCAATTAAAAAGTCATCACCATGGGAAAATTCCTCTGAGATAGAAAAAATTGAGAGAGGTTATTATAGAGGGGCCCAACACAAGCCCGTAGCCTCATACAAAGAGTTTGTGAGTATCATGGTTTTCGATTAATATATAGCATGTCGAAGATTGCATTCATCTTGCATTTTGGACTCTTAAGGGATCGAGTCGGTTGAATGTAGCTTAGAGTGATTTAGCATGTTTGGGTGTGAAAGAGGACCATGCCTAGCGTAAACGTACCCATCTAGATGTTTTGGGATAGTCTATTTGGTCACACGAGTTGCAGAACAAAAGTTACACCACTTTGCAACTTTACACTACTTGCATTTGACAACTTTTTTTTCAACTGAAAAGTCATCACCATGGGAAAATGCCTTTGAGATAGCAAAAACTAAGAGAGATTATTGTAGAGGGTCCCAATGAAATCTTGTATCCTTAGATTAAGAGTTTGTAAGCATAATGGTTTCTAAGTAATAGCCTATCAAAAATTGTAGCCATTTTGCACATTGGACTCTTAAGGGATCAAACCGGTTGAATATAGCTTGAAGTGATTCGTTGTGTTTGGGTGTGAAGAGGACCATGCTCAGCATAAATTTATCCATTTAGATGTGTTGGAATATTTTTTTTTGGTCACACGAGTTGCAAAACAAAAGTTGCACCACTTTGCAACTTTACACTGTTTGCATTTGACACTTTTTCCATCAAGTGAAATCTGGACACTACGAGAAAAAAATTTCAAGATAACAAAAATTGAGAGATGTTATTGTATAGGGACCCAACGCAATCCCATGACCATATATGGAGAGTTTTTAAGTGTTAGGGTTTTCAGGTAATAGCCTATCGAAGATTGCAACCATTTTGCACTTTGGACTCTTAAGGAATCGAGTTGGTTGAATGTAGATCGGAGTGATCTATTGTGTTTGGGTGCAAAAAATGACCATGCCTAGTGTTAACGTACCCATCCCAACATGTTGAAATAGTCTGTTTGGTCACAAAAGTTGCATAATGAGAGTTACACAACTTTGCAACTTTACACTACTTGCATTTGACACTTTTTCCATCAAGTGGAAACTAGACACCATGGGAAAAAGACTCCAGATAACAAAAATTGAGAGAGGTTATTGTAGAGGTTCCCTACATGATTTTGATGCCTCAGATGGAATGCTCGTAACGAACATGGTCTATGGGTAACATGCCATCAAAGATTGTTGCCTTTTTACAATTTGGACTGTTAAGGGATTACGTTGCATGAATTACAAATGTTTGAGGGCAGCAATAAATTTCAAAATTTGATTAAATATCATTACAAATGTTTAAGGGAAACAATAAATAGGCACTAGGGAACTAAATCACAAACCCAATTACAAATGTTTGAGGGCAACCATGAATTTTTAATTGGAAAACATGTGTGAAGAACTTGTGGGGTACTTGAGTTAATTCATGTTACTTGAATAACATCTAACAAGTCATACATGCTTCTATTACTTGTAAATGTGATTATTTTTATGACATTTTGACATTATTTTATGACATTATGCATGAAAAATGTTTACAAATTTGAACTTCTTAAATGTTTATGCGAATAGATGGTATGCTATATTGATATTGATATATAATCATTAGGTTGATTTGTTTTAATAAATGAAGCTTTTATAATAAGTTTCTCAATTGGTGCTAGTTATAATAAGGAGAGAATAAAAGAAGAAAAAAAATGATTGGTAACCATCAATGGTTATTACACTCACTATATTAATAATATGATGTTTAAAATAAAATGAGATTTATTTGGTAGTCTTAATTCTTATGTGTGTGCTACAATTGTCTAATATGCTTCATACACCAATATGACATACAAGTGCTTGTACTTGTAGGCACAATGCTTTCTCAAAACTATCAAGTGGTAATAGAAAATCATGATAAAAAAATCAACCTATGTGAATTCCAACACCCCACTTAAATCAAATATTGAATCAATGTGCCCCATTTTCATGCACACAAACTCAGCTTATAAAATTCTCTTACAATAGCAAAAAATAGGATTCAAGGATGCCTTAGGTACTCCATTCTCATAGATCTTTTACAATGTCACTCATACATTCAAGATGATCTTATAATGTATACATCATAGGTACTCATGATGAAGTTAACTTCAAATGAATAACTTGAAATTTCCTTGCTAAACTTGACACACACTTTTATAATGTCTACATCATAGGTGGTCATGATGAGGTTAACTTCAAATGAATATTTTAGTACCATCTTGTAGTCTTCAATTTGGCATATACTTTATAACTTCATTTAGGTTTACTAGCTCCCACCTAAACAAATAAAAGAGATCATAAATATTAATAATCACATAATCACTTAATCAATTCAAATAATCATGTGATATGCCAATAATCTAAAACTTGTGTGCTCTATTATGCAATATATTATAACTTACCACTAGTCAATCTAGCCCATTGAATATCTTAAAAAGTAATTTTTATATAAATATCAAGCATACCTCCCATCTATCAGGATTAAACTTTAGAGGGTCCTCGAAGTAATTGTTGTGTGGTCTCATAACATGCCCAAAGACTATAAGACTTGAGGACCCAAGAAAAAAAAAACTAACTCTTATGGCAGGAGCTAACTAGTCGAAAAGATCACCGGAAGTGAAGAACAAAGATAAATATTTAATCAAAGAGTACTTCGTAATGTAGTGTTCTGGGTACCAGATATCGGGAATTGAGAATGTTTGAAAAAGGAAAAATGTAATGCAAATGTGAGAAGAATGTTTTGGTTTGATATTTGAAGTCCGATAAGATGGAGGTTCTGATAAAACCGAAGTCTGGGAAAATTCATGGGTAAAGTTGAATATCGGGTACCAAGTACCAGGTAGCGATTTAAAGTGAAGTTTTAAAATATTAAGGTTATCTAATGAGTCCGATAGTCTGGTAACCTAGTATGTAGAAGATAATCATTCAAGGATTTGTAATATGCTAGAAAGAGTGTTATTTATGAGAGATTTATGTACTAACAATTGAATGATGGTTTTATTTACATAAGATGTTTATAAATGTTTTTTTTTAAAGGATTTAATGAGTGGAATTTTTGATTGTAGGAGATGCAGAGTTCGGGTTTGGATAGTTAGGAAAATCAAATTTGTAGACAAATCCGATGGTGTTACCAGGTTCAACAATACACTTTAAAATCTCATGCTGGAATAGAGTTCATTGCGAAGATACATCAGATACTGGGAAACTGGGACTCTGGAGTTTAAGCATGTGACAAAGAAGTGTATCCATTCTAGGGGTGGCTCATTCCTGGAATGTTCAAACTGAGGATGAACTTGAATGTAGGAACAAAAATTCCACCTGATCATTCTGAATGTGTGGGAAGTTCTTATATATTTTTTGAGCAGATTTGTTTAGTTCCAAGAAAGAACCTTGACGATACAAGATAAAAGCCCAAAGCACTTCAACGTGTGATTGGAGTTGACCTTTGTTGACTTTGGTTGCAATTCTCTTACCAATCACTACATTCCATGTACCTTGATGTGATTCATCCCTTGGATTTCCTCTCATGTACATCTGTCTTATCCTATCTATGCCTTACTTCTATAAAAGGCCAGAGGATACTTCTTTTTTATTTTAAGTTCATAATTTGTGGATGTCGGGAGAGAAAAAAATTCTCTAAGTTTTGTTCTTTTTTCTTGTTTTCTGAATCATTCCGGTCTAAAAATTTGTATGCATGTAGACATTAATCAATATCAGAGCCAATTTGATCACTACCTATCTCATGAATCTTTGTAGCTAGTTTTGTTAGTTTAGCCGAACAAGACTGTGTTCTACGTCGTCTAAGGGTGCATACAAAACCTACTCGATGTGCAAAATAAAACCCTCTCTTTAAAAGATTGCACCTTTTTATATGTAGTTGTGAAGCAATTTGGTGAAATATAAAGTGGTTTACTTTGATTTGGTTAATTCTTTGGGGCATGCGTGGAGAATAACTGAGAGAAATTTTAATTTTTAGTATTTTATGCTTTATTTTAGAATAGATGTTTAATTTTTTGAAATGTTCCAAAAAATAGATGAATGCATGAAAATTTATTAAAAATCACTGAATGCTTAAAGCTAAATCTACTTAAGTGATAGAAAAATTGTTGATATTCATGAAATATTATTTCAAATCTTTCGATTTCATGATATTATTTTATGATCCAATTGAAAGTTCAGTTTCTAATACATATGATTTCAAACAACTATATTCCCTTTGAGATTAACAACAATATCACATCATACCCTAAAGTGAACCTAGTACAGTCAAGACTTGACTACCAGAGACTTGGAATTGAACTAAGTCAATATTTTCCTTTTATATGAATTCCTCTTTTAGATTGTCTTTGTTCTAGATCTTTCAAGAAGGATAGGCTCTTCACGGTTTGTCTGTGAATAATTTATTGGCCTTGTTCCTGTGAGTAACATCATTGTCAATAGGAACTGGCACTAGGAGGGACTATATTGAAGTTTGTATTAGTCCCGAGTTTAAGGAGAAAGCTTGTAAAGTGAAAATTTAGTGCAAGTTGGTATTTTGATATGGAAGTGGAGAAAATTTGGACAAATTTTAACCAAAGATTACGTCCTTAGAGTTTATTCACCTTTGGTAGAGTCACCGAGTGTAGAATTCATGATACAACTGATCACAATGAACTTGATTGTGAATTTTTTTAAACTACGGTAAGTTTGTCCATATGTAAAGTGATTCTATTAACATAAGAAGTTTTAACTACTGGAAGAAAGGAATTGTTAACGAGAAATACGTCCAACCCTAGTGGAATTGGAAATATTAAAAAATTAATTGATACATCAAAATGGTTTGCAAACAACAATTATTATAAAGAAAATCCTAGCATTTTGCAGGAAAATAGGCGAGAATGCTGAGATTCAGAGACATCGCATCAAAAATGAGGAAACGGTATTGATGAGTCATCATTCTCCTTATATGTGGAAAACACAAATGAAGAGAAGGAGTGGGAAAATCGAGCGGTAGATGCGTGTATTTTTCTCCAAGTTGAATATTCACAAGTTATAAAAGGAAATTTTCCTGATTTTATGCAAGATACAAAGTATTAAGCTTTTACTTTTTCTCTTTGATAACAATATAAATTGTGATATATCTTGGTCTAACAAAGTGCAAAGTGAAGACAGGACCAAAAACATGAATATTTTTAGAGGAGAAGAAAGCCAAAAAATGGACAAAACCATTCATGGAAATGAACAGAGTAAAGAGAAAAACCATGAACCAAGGCTAAAAGAAGGTAGAGTATGGTTGCATCAGACGAAGTGTGTGCAGTCGACCTTTAATGAAGTCGTTTTCATACATATGAGCCAAGTTATTGGTAAGTACAATTTGAATTTATGATTATTAAACACAAAATTTTTAGAAGAATTCATTGTTATAGTAGAACTTTTGAAATTTCTTTGAATGAATTTAAGGATAAACCTGCTATAATTCATACCAAAACAACAATGGAAATAGTCATAGAAATTAAAATAAGTTTTTTTGTTAAGGTTAATCACTTGTTAGATTAGAGTTTGGTTAGTTAGGGTTAGTTTTCTTTTTGTAGGGTTTGTTTTTCTTTTGTTTTTGTTTGTTTTTCTTTCTTTCTTTTTCATTTGACCTCTACATTAGCAAGTTCTGCTTAACGTATCTTACACATGAGAGTTAATTCAAACATTTGTAAAATTGTGCTGTGAAATGTAAAATTATAAAACCATGCACAATAAATACATTTTTTAAGATGTACTAAAAAGCTATATATATGTGTATATCACGTATATACATGGAGTATCAAAATTCTTGCTTCAAAAGATCAAAAATAAAAAAAAGAGTGAGTCGAGCTATAGATAGGAGTAGCCATTCAGTCGATATGGGATGCCTCATCTATCAGGGCCAAATACCCCATGTAGGTGAGTTCTCGGTGAAATTCAAAGTCATGAATATGGAGGTCAGTGAGGAAAGGCCAGACTGGAACCACTTCCCTATGTTTTAGGAGTCAAGGAATATCATCCATGGAAGGGATTCCAATGGCCAGGTGTGCAACAGAAAAAATAGTATCCAGATTCTCCAAATATTCAGGTCTTACTATCAGATTGGCATTTGAGCAAACATCTTCAATAGGAAGCCCAATATCCAGGAGTGATGCTACAAAGTGAGAAGCCACGCTAGAATAGAAATGGAAGTAGTGGATGGATTCTACATACTTTTCCCCAAGGACTAAGCATAAATTTGGTACAGTGAAACTGGAAGTCTAAATGAAGAAAACCTTTTCAAGCCTTTGTGGTGTGATACTTCCTAAGAAAACATTCTGGTGGTGAGAGCAGCCCAAGAAAATTGGAGTATCCATAACTTAGAAGCAAGCAAGAATGAGTAGAGCAAGAAATGCAGAATAACAAAAGAAAGCTAAGGAAAAGTGTGAAGAATTCGAAAAGAAGTGCAAAATTTATAGAAATCCGTGAGGAAGTTGTGGTAGCTAGTTTCCTTGAGTGAAGTCTTGAAATTCGTAAGCAAGGTGGCCAACCAGATAATTTTCTTCAGAGCAGAATGTTAAATCAAATTAATTCTTTGCACATAGTTGGTGATAAATTACTTCAAATTTGATCAGTATGAAGATTTCGAATCAATCAAGTTGAATATTTCAAAGTTAATAGTGGTCATTTCATGCTTTTTTTAAAGCTATATTAATTATGAAGGTGCTTATGTGTGTGAAGTAGAAAGGAAAATGAAGCTGGTAAGGCAACACACGCCATCACTTGGGTAATTTGAAAGAAGTAATACGTGCGAGTTGAGGCGTGCAAATTTAATGCAGAATAATGTGATCGTGTTTCAATGTAATCATGACATTTTTGATCCATTAATGTGGTGCAACGTTGTGAAATTGGAAGTGCTAGATGGATATTTAGCAGTTGCCATAAAATTTAATCGGAAGGGTGGTGACTAATGGTTCTAAATTTAGATTTAAATTTGGTGATTAAATTGTTCATTGCTAAATTTTAATTTATTTATATTTTCTAACACATAACAAGTTGCAGTTAGCTAGGATTTGGCATAAAGTGATAAAATTTAGCTTGAAATACACACCAATGAGAAATTATTAAATGAGTTTTTGGGAAGTAGTTAATTGACAAAGGGATTTTCATTGAATGAAAAATCAAAAGATAACCTTCACTACCATTGTAATTCCCAACCTAATAGTGGGTTTCATTGCTTGCAAGTTGAAAAATGAGCTATGATTGAAATATCAAAAGAGAAAATGAGCTTTCATTGCAATATATAAAAAGGAAAAGAAAAAGAGAAATCAACTCTTTAGGCTATCCAAATATCTCTACCGGGGCTATAGACACATGGCTGGCAGTAGAGCTATTTTTGGAGGAATTACAGAGATAACATTGTCAGGGCTATGGAGGCTTCATTGGCAGCAAGGCTCTATCCCTGCTTGGATTTGGAGGATTGCCAAATTATGCAGTTCAATATCAATGAATTGATTCTTTTTACTGAATTTAGAAAAATGGAATTAATCAGAGCAGACACAGATGTTTCTAGGGGAGTTTTACTTTTTTTATGCTTGAATCTAGGTAAAGGTAAAAGTTATTGTTTTAAAATATGCATAAATTATAATTTACAACTGGTGATTTGATCTCAAGTTTTGGTTTAAATTTGATTTTATTGGTTGCAAGTTGTTGTGTGGTCTCACAAAACGCCCCAAGATTGTAAGACTTAAGGACCCAAGAAAAAAAACTAACTCTTATGGTAGGAGCTAGCTAGTCGAAAAGATCACCAGAAGTGAAGAACAAAGAGAAATCTTTAATCAAAGAGTACTTTGTAATGTAGTGTTTTGGGTACCAGATACTGGGAACTGGGAATGTTTGAAAAAGGGAAAAGGTAATGCAAATGTGAGAAAAATGTTTTGATTTGATATTTGAAGTCTGGTAAGATGGAAGTTCTGGTAAAACTGAAGTCCAAGAAAATTCATGGGTAAAGCTGAATACCGGGTACCAGGTACCGGGCAGCAATGTAAAGTGAAGTATTAAAATCTTAAGGTTATCTAATGAGTCCAATAGTTCGGTAACCCAGTATTTAGAAGATAATCATGCAAGAATTTGTAATCTGCTAGAAAGTGTGTTATTTATGAGTGATTTATGTACTAACAATTGAATGATGGTTTTATTTACATGAGATGTTTATAACTATTTTTTTAAAAGAGATTTAATGAGTGGAATTTGTGATTGTAGGAGATGCAGATTGCAATGTAGAGTTCAGGTCTGGATGGTCAGGCAAATCAAATTTGTAGATAGATCCATTAGTGTTGCCAGGTTCAAAATTACGATTTAAAATCTCATGCTGGAATAGAGTTCATTACAAAGATACACCAAATACTGGGAAACTAGGACTTTGGAGTTTAAGCATGCGGAAAAGAAGTGTATCCATTCTAGGGGTGGCTCATTCCTAGAATGTTCAAACTGAGGATGAACCTAAATGTAGGAAAAAAAATTCTACTTAATCATTCTGAATGTGTGGGAATTTCCTATATTTTGTTTGAGCAGATTTGTTTGGTTCCAAGAACGAACCCTAATGATAAAAGATAAAAGTCTGAAGCACTTCAACATGCGATTAGAGTTGACCTTTGTTTAATTTGGTTGTAATTCTCTTACCAATCACTACATTCCACGTGCCTTGATGTGACTCATCCCTTGGATTTCCTCTCATGTATTTGTCTTATCCTATCTATGCCTTACTTCTATAAAAGGCTAGAGAATACTTCTTTTTATTTTAAGTTCAAAATTTGTGGATGTCAGAAGAGCCAAAAATTCTCTAAGTTTTGTTCTTTTTTCTATTTTTCTGAATCATTTTGGTCTAAAAATTTGTCTGCACATATGCATTAATCAATATTAGAGCCAATTTGATAGCTACCTATCTCATGAATCTTTGTAGCTGGTTTTGTTAGTTTAGCCAAAAATGACTGCGTGCTGCGATGTTTAGGGGTGCATACAGAACCTACTCAGTGTCCAAACTAAAACCCCTCTCTTTAAAAGTTTGCACCGTTATATATGTTGTAAAGAAATCTGGTGAAACATAAAGCGGTTTGCTTTGATTTGGTTAATTCTTTGGGGCATGCGTGGAGAATAACCAGGATATTTTTTAATTTTCAGTATTTTTATGCTTTATTTTAGAATAGATGTTTAAATTTTTGAAAATGTTCCGAAAAATAGATGAATGAATGGAAATTTATTGAAAATATTTCATTTTCTATGAAATTGTTGAATGCTTAAAGCTAAATCTACTTAAGTGATAGAAAAATTGTTGATATTCATGAAATATTATTTCAAATCTTTCGATTTCATGATATTATTTTATGATCCAATTGAAAGTTCAGTGTCTAATACATATGATTTCAAACAACTATATCCCCTTTGAGATTAACAACAATATCACATCATACTCTAAAGTGAACCTAGTATAGTGAAGACCAAACTACTAGAGACTTGGGATTGAATTGAGTCATTATTTTCCTGTTAAACAGATTCCTGTTTTAGATTGTCTCTATTCTAGATCTTTTAAGAAGGATAGGCTCTTCATAGTTTGTTTGTGAATAATTTATTCACCTTGTTGTTGCGAGTAACATCGTCGTCAACAGTAATGAGGATCAACATGAATAGAATGTAACCAAACTATTAATTTCCAACCTTTTGGAAACTTGTAACTTTTTATAATAGTAGCACAATTTAATCTTCCACATAGTTTACTAATCTATTGAGAATATCCTGCATCAATTTTTTTGCATATTTTTGAGAAAAAATAAAATACCATTGAACTCTGTATCCCTTTCCACAGTTCTAAACATAAAGTGCATTTGCAAGTCTGATATCTTCCTCAATCACCTACATACATGATATAAACATTAGATGCTAGCATTGGCATCATACAAATTAATGTGCATTCTTACAAATTAATAAGAACCAATGTGCATACTTACAAATTAATCCAACGAACCATCCAAGTTTTCTCTACTCTTTATTGTGTCAAGTATTGCCTCATGGTTAGAGTTACACACATTCCACAAGGTCTTGTTCAAAGGTCTATCCCCATATTTGATCAAATGAACATTGGATGCTATGACAAGGTTTGAGTAATGAAGAATCTTTTGATGCATTTCAAAGTCCTGAAACGGCTGGACATTAACACTCTTATGTGAGTACCTTCTAAGCCATGTTCCAGTAACAACCACTAAGCCTGTAGGGTATTCAATGTTTTCTCCATCTATAATTGCGTCCTCCAATTTATTTTTGGCCTTAACACAACGACACAAGTAATAATTTGTTCCCTCTTCGTTCTTCATTTGCAATAACTACATAAACATGCCCTACATTGATATGTGCAACAAATTAGATGAAATTAGTCAACATTACAAATACACAACAAAGCAAGATAACAAGAGGAAAGTTCAAAAACTATGCAAGTAGATATATTACCTAGTTGAACTAGATCTAATATGTGGTCAAAGTCAACTGATGATTCCATCTATGTCAATTCCAATGCCGTTGGAGGGTGATATGTGTGAAGTGGGCTAAGATAACTTAACCACCATTCGTCAACCCACTCCTTTGACTCACACTCATCCCATACTTGCATTGTACATGATGAACAAAAGCATGCCATCTTCCGTGTATGGATACTTGATGAACCTGCATTTGAGCTAAGGAAAGAGTGTACCTCCCTTGATCCTGTTAGTGTACAACAATCCTTATATGGTGCAATGTTAGTATCATCCATCAACCAAAAAAATATACAAACTCAAGACTTGTACCTTCATTACCTAGACCCATCGAACCATTACACCACTCGATGATTGATTTTAAATTTGTCAACTTTGCATTGTCTTTATACTTTAACTCTTCTCGTGCTAATGCACTTTTGACACATGCTCCTGCACCATCATGCTCCCCCTTTCCATGCTCAGCCTCACAAAAGTTCCAAATATGTTGAACACCTATAATGACATGCATCTTGCTCAACTAGTAGAACATCCGCGAGTTCTTGTACTGTGCTGCATAGTTATCCAACCATATTATATGCTGACTATATGCTATGCCCCTATGAGCCAAACCACTACAAAATAACTGGAAGAAACCTTGCATGGACTCTAGAGAATTTGTACGATCATCACTAATATAAAATTGGTACTCCCTCAATATCTTCATTTGGTCCTCTGTACTATCAACTGCATGAATGAATGCTATGTGCACAAATATAGAAACCTATGTGGAGTTGTAATATTACAACTTCACCTCATGCTATGGCTGTAGAGTGTAGTTTTTTGCAAAGTTGACCATTGAAAATATGCTACCAATTGGAAAGGTGTCCTTGCATAACTTGAATTGCAAGTCCAACCATCAAGCTCTATGGGTATGCCTTGCATACTCATACACTCTACTGTCATGAAATGTAAAAATAAACCGATACACTGGCATCTTCTGAATAACCAAATCACACATTTTTGATTGATTACCATCTTTTGTAATGTATGCCACTATTTTATACTTCCCAAACTCTACGATTTTCTTTCCAACTGCAAGTGTGCTTTCCATATGTTGACATACTGGCATACATTGCAAGCCACCACAATATTGACATGAACCATCCAAGCATAGTTTCCTGTAGAATACTTGGCCATCCTCTCTTTCACATAATTTTTTTGATATGAAATACCTTGAAGATGTTGGTGGGGCATGAATGCAAAAATCCTGTAAAACATCGTTGGTATGCAAATACAAACATATAAAACAATAAACATCATAATGGTTAGAGAATTAAATATGTAATCTACAACAACAAGTAGTGTGTGTGTGATTTATCTTGACATAAAAAGGTGTAAGCATTTCAAAATATCTTTGAAAAATTTGAATTTGAGGATAATCCTCTTGAAATTTATGAAAAAATTGTGTTTGAGTAGTATCCAAAAAATGCTTTGGATGTGGCTCACAGTTCCGACTACCAATTCTCCTTCTTACCACATCCCTTTGATTTAGAGATGTCCTTGTGTTATTCTTCCAATAGTCTTCAATTAGTGTTCTCAATGCTTCAACAATTAGTTTATCTTTTCACTGGAGTCTCCCTGAGAATGCCCATAGTTAAGTTGAATCGGTGTCCTCAATGCTTTGGCACCTTTAAATGGATCTTAATAAAGTTTTTCTACTAATTCTCAATTGTTGACTCGTCTTTCTAATGATACAAGATCTCCTTGTTTGATTACTTACCAAAGTCATTGTAATGACATGCTAGGTGACATTACTATCTTTTGAGTGTGAGGTCTTACCCACACTCTCATAAGCATCCATTAGATACGTTACAATAGTATTTTCACTTGAAGCATTCAATGTTCTCAACCCAAGAATCTTCATGATGTTTCTATACTTTATACCTCGCATAATTTCAACAAATAGTTGACATCTTGTGGTCTCATTTAACTTTTCAAAGAACAATTTCTAAATCTTATCAACATATCTTCTACAAGTGCATTTTGGAATCTTACCTTATATTGTCTGCAAAATATTCTCATCAATATTAATCAAAAACTTTGGCTTTTTATGAAAAATTTTGGGTGGTGTTCTCCTAGGTACATACATATCAACATAAGGAATTTCATCAATATTTAAGTGAGATGGGATAGATTGTATACTTTTTATTGAGGGTGGAATAGATGATATACCTTGAGGTTGACATGGGGATGATGGCATACCTCCTTCCTCAAATGCGAGTGATGATATGCTCTCAACTTGAGATGAGCTAGATGGTGTCCCTCCATATTCACTTGCGGTAGAGGGTGTGTCTCCAACTACGGTATTCAAATCTATCTTAGCATGATTCTTTTTCATTCGTTCCCTTTGTTCCACCAATGCCCTTTGTGCCAGCAATGCTCACATGAATTTTTGGATGGAATTCCTTAAAGAAATGTGGTCATGTGTCATGCCATGATTGCAAGATAGGCTCAAAATGGAAGCATAGACAATCCATGTGAGTTTTTTGACATTAAGTTTTTGGTAGACATGTATCCAAAATGTGGTACCATTGACAAGCTAGTGAGCTCACTAGCTTGTCAATGCGGTAGGGTTGACAGGGTAGGGGGATGTTTGAATGAGACCACATTTCTATGAGGAATTTTTTCAAGCAACCCCCTACCTTTTTAATCCTACCGTAATCACTGTGAGACCCCATTTCTATGAAACATTTTTTCAAATTGCCCCTACCTTGTCAACCCTACCACATTGACAAGCTAGTGAGCTCACTAGCTTGCCAAAGCTCACATGAATTTTTGGATCCAATGCCTTAAAGAAATTTGGTCTTGTGGCATGCCATGATTGCAAGATAGGCTGCACCTTTCCCCATGTTGCTAACTTAGCCTTAAATAGTCTTGAAACAGTGGAGACAAGGGTTACAATCCCTTGTCGGTAGACTAATCAAGTCAACATTTAAAATATATCGCAACATTAGTGATGAGGTAAGTTTAGAAATAGAGATGATAACCAAAATAGATTTAAAGATCTATCAATGTGGGAGGAGTATATTCCAATTTTGTAGAGACATGTGTTGAAAATTTGGTACCATAGACAATATAATCATATTTTTTTAAAAAATGCACCTCACCATGAGACCCCATTTATTGGAGGCATTTCTTCAAACATATGATTTCCTTGTCTATGTTGTTTGATAAAATGATTTGGTAGACATGTATGGAAAATTTGGTAGTGTAGTCAAGGAAATTAGTTGCTTGGTAGAACTATTTGACAAAATACCTCAATGAGATATGTCGTCATGGACTAGAATGATTGCAAGATATGTACAAAATGAATTTGTTGAAAAGGCTTTAGAAAATTTTAAGCATATACAATTTCTAGGTGTAAAACCAAATTCCACTACATTTTCCAATATCCCTCATGACTATACCAAAATGAAAGCTTTGGAGAGGAGTATGCACATCCATAGAAAAGGATTGGGAATTGATGCATCAATTTACATACTTATAACTTCTCTCATATATATATGTGTATACAAAATGTGGAAGCATACATAAGGTAAGTCAATTGTTTAACATAATTCTTTAAAGAGATGTGGTTTAAAAATGTAATTGGCAAGTATAAAGAATTGTGTAATTTAAAATGTGCATTGACAAGCTAAGGTTATAATGACAAACAAATAATGATGAACATGAAATATGCAAAATAAAAAAATCAAAGCAAGCCAAAATAGAATGAAATAAAATATAAAGAAAATGTGTAAAGACTTCGCATACCTAAAAAATGAAGATTTGAATGGAGGAGTTCTACCCAATTATGTAGCCTTTGCTTCTTCTTGCTTCAAACTCCTCAAAAATTTGAGTTTTTCAAAAGCTTGTTATATGAAATTTGACGCGAAAACTTTGCTATTTCATACAAAGGTGGTGAAAAAATCATAAAAAGGTGGTAGAATGTGAAAAAATTGCATGCACACCTCACAAAAGCATCAAAAAGCTTCTTTTTGTCAGAACACACACATAACGAGCAGAATATGTACAATTTGGGCCTAGAGATCATGGGTATATTGAGTTTTTTTTATCATTTTTAGAGCAA
>VDFB02000015.1:373365230-373397293 GCA_007258455.2 Sequoia sempervirens | reverse complement strand
TGGACATATTTTGTATTGCATATATTTGACATTGCATGCCTATATGACATTCTTGTAAGCCTATATGACTATTTTGTATATATTTTATACTTATATCAACATGTATTGATGTATGCCTACATGGCTATTTGGTTAATGCAAATCTTTTTAATCGATGGTGTCCATATTTGCATTATAAATCCTTGGTTCAATAGATATGAGTTACGTGCATTCAAATGTATACTTTACAACTTACATGTATACTTTGCGACTTACGTGTTTTCATGCTTATACCTTGTATTCATGCATATATTTTGTATTAATGTGTATACTATGTATTCATGTGTATACTTCAAGGCTTATGTGTATTTGAGTACTTGTGTTTCACTTATTCACATGTATGCTTGACTTATTCACGTGTATAGTTTTTAATTGGTTAGCCCTAGCATTGCTCATTGTTGTCCTTCATGGTTTGTCTTGAATATTTATTGATTGATTCTAAAAAACTTTATTAGTTGATGCTAAACAACTTCAATATTTCCAAAAATGAGTCACCAACGATGTATCATTTACTTATGTGCTAATTCAATATGGAATCCAAGGAAAAAATTAACAAGGATAAATGTAGGAGGAGAGGGAAGATAGATATTTATAGTGTAACCTATTGTACCTTCTCTATACAAACCTATAATTTCTCTTGTATTCTTTTCTATTCCATTTTCTAATTTTCAAATCCTATTTTCATAGGTGGATCATCACTTCTCTCAATTTTTTCCTTCTCCTATTCTAGGTCCTCACCTTTGCTTGTGGTATTCTAAAATAAGCTCTAGTTTATGATGGGAACCCACTAAGATTCAAAGGTGTCATCAGTTTGTGGTGGGCACCCACTAAGATTCAATTTCTTCTAGGATGTATGAGCAGGTTGAATGTAGCTCATAGTAATTCGACATGTTTGGGTGCAAAAGATGACCATACCTAGCGTAAAAGTACCCATCCAGATGTATTGGAACAATGCGTTTGGTCATACGAGTTGCAAAATGAAATTTGCACCACTTTTCAACTTTAGGCTGCATGCATTTGACAACTTTTCCTCAATTGAAAAGTCATCACCATAGGAAAAAAACTCTAAGATAGCAAAAATCGAGAGATGTTATTATAAAGGGCTCAACATGATCTTGTAACCTTAGACATAGAGTTTGTAAATATCACAGTTTTTGAGTAACAGGATGTCAAAGATTGCTAACCTTTTGTAATTTAAACTCTTAAGGGATTGCATCGCATGAACATAGCTCGAATGGATTCAATGTGTTTGGGTGTGAAAGAGGACCATGCTTAGCATAAATGTACCCATACAGATGTGGTGGAATAGTTTGTTTAGTCACACGAGTTGTAAAAAGAAAGTTGCATCACTTTGAAATTTTACATTGTTTGCATTTGACAACTTTTTCCTCAATTAAAAAGTCATCACCATGGGAAAATTCCTCTGAGATAGAAAAAATTGAGAGAGGTTATTATAGAGGGGCCCAACACAAGCCCGTAGCCTCATACAAAGAGTTTGTGAGTATCATGGTTTTCGATTAATATATAGCATGTCGAAGATTGCATTCATCTTGCATTTTGGACTCTTAAGGGATCGAGTCGGTTGAATGTAGCTTAGAGTGATTTAGCATGTTTGGGTGTGAAAGAGGACCATGCCTAGCGTAAACGTACCCATCTAGATGTTTTGGGATAGTCTATTTGGTCACACGAGTTGCAGAACAAAAGTTACACCACTTTGCAACTTTACACTACTTGCATTTGACAACTTTTTTTTCAACTGAAAAGTCATCACCATGGGAAAATGCCTTTGAGATAGCAAAAACTAAGAGAGATTATTGTAGAGGGTCCCAATGAAATCTTGTATCCTTAGATTAAGAGTTTGTAAGCATAATGGTTTCTAAGTAATAGCCTATCAAAAATTGTAGCCATTTTGCACATTGGACTCTTAAGGGATCAAACCGGTTGAATATAGCTTGAAGTGATTCGTTGTGTTTGGGTGTGAAGAGGACCATGCTCAGCATAAATTTATCCATTTAGATGTGTTGGAATATTTTTTTTTGGTCACACGAGTTGCAAAACAAAAGTTGCACCACTTTGCAACTTTACACTGTTTGCATTTGACACTTTTTCCATCAAGTGAAATCTGGACACTACGAGAAAAAAATTTCAAGATAACAAAAATTGAGAGATGTTATTGTATAGGGACCCAACGCAATCCCATGACCATATATGGAGAGTTTTTAAGTGTTAGGGTTTTCAGGTAATAGCCTATCGAAGATTGCAACCATTTTGCACTTTGGACTCTTAAGGAATCGAGTTGGTTGAATGTAGATCGGAGTGATTTAGTGTGTTTGGGTGCAAAAAAGGACCATTTCTAGTGTTAACATACCCATCCCAACATGTTGGAACAGTCTGTTTGGTCACACGAGTTGCAGAACGAAAGTTACACAACTTTGCAACTTTACACTACTTGCATTTGACACTTTTTCCATCAAGTGGAAACTGGACACCATGGGAAAAAGACTCTGAGATAACAAAAATTGAGAGAGGTTATTGTAGAGGTTCCCTACGTGATCTTGATGCCTCAGATGGAATGCCCGTAATGGACACGGTCTATGGTAACATTCCGTCAAAGATTGCCGCCTCTTTACAATTTGGACTGTTAAGGGATTACGCTGCATGAATTACAAATGTTTGAGGGCAGCAATAAATTTCAAAATTTGATTAAATATCATTACAAGTGTTTAAGGGAAACAATAAATAGGCACTAGGGAACTAAATCACAAACCCAATTACAAATGTTTGAGGGCAACCATGAATTTTTAATTGGAAAACATGTGTGAAGAACTTGTGGGGTACTTGAGTTAATTCATGTTACTTGAATAACATCTAACAAGTCATACATGCTTCTATTACTTGTAAATGTGATTATTTTTATGACATTTTGACATTATTTTATGACATTATGCATGAAAAATGTTTACAAATTTGAACTTCTTAAATGTTTATGCGAATAGATGGTATGCTATATTGATATTGATATATAATCATTAGGTTGATTTGTTTTAATAAATGAAGCTTTTATAATAAGTTTCTCAATTGGTGCTAGTTATAATAAGGAGAGAATAAAAGAAGAAAAAAAATGATTGGTAACCATCAATGGTTATTACACTCACTATATTAATAATATGATGTTTAAAATAAAATGAGATTTATTTGGTAGTCTTAATTCTTATGTGTGTGCTACAATTGTCTAATATGCTTCATACACCAATATGACATACAAGTGCTTGTACTTGTAGGCACAATGCTTTCTCAAAACTATCAAGTGGTAATAGAAAATCATGATAAAAAAATCAACCTATGTGAATTCCAACACCCCACTTAAATCAAATATTGAATCAATGTGCCCCATTTTCATGCACACAAACTCAGCTTATAAAATTCTCTTACAATAGCCAAAAATAGGATTCAAGGATGCCTTAGGTACTCCATTCTCATAGATCTTTTACAATGTCACTCATACATTCAAGATGATCTTATAATGTATACATCATAGGTACTCACGATGAAGTTAACTTCAAATGAATAACTTGAAATTCCCTTGCTAAACTTGACACACACTTTTATAATGTCTACATCATAGGTGGTCATGATGAGGTTAACTTCAAATGAATATTTTAGTACCATCTTGTAGTCTTCAATTTGGCATATACTTTATAACTTCATTTAGGTTTACTAGCTCCCACCTAAACAAAGAAAAGAGATCATAAATATTAATAATCACATAATCACTTAATCAATTCAAATAAACATGTGATATGCCAATAATCTAAAACTTGTGTGCTCTATTATGCAATATATTATAACTTACCACTAGTCAATCTAGCCCATTGAATATCTTAAAAAGTAATTTTTATATAAATATCAAGCATACCTCCCATCTATCATGATTAAACTTTAGAGGGTCCTCGAAGTAATTGTTGTGTGGTCTCATAACATGCCCAAAGACTATAAGACTTGAGGACCCAAGAAAAAAAACTAACTCTTATGGCAGGAGCTAACTAGTCGAGAAGATCACCGGAAGTGAAGAACAAAGATAAATATTTAATCAAAGAGTACTTCGTAATGTAGTGTTCTGGGCACCAGATATCGGGAATTGAGAATGTTTGAAAAAGGAAAAATGTAATGCAAATGTGAGAAGAATGTTTCAGTTCGATATTTGAAGTCCGATAAGATGGAAGTTCCGATAAAACCAAAGTCTGGGAAAATTCATGGGTAAAGTTGAATATCGGGTACCAAGTACCAGGTAGCGATGTAAAGTGAAGATTTAAAATATTAAGGTTATCTAATGAGTCCGATAGTCTGGTAACATGGTATGTAGAAGATAATCATTCAAGGATTTGTAATATGCTAGAAAGAGTGTTATTTATGAGAGATTTATGTACTAACAATTGAATGATGGTTTTATTTACATAAGATGTTTATAAATGTTTTTTTTTAAAAGGATTTAATGAGTGGAATTTCTGATTGTAGGAGATGCAGAGTTCAGGTTTGGATAGTCAGGAAAATCAAATTTGTAGACAAATCCGATGGTGTTACCAGGTTCAACAATACACTTTAAAATCTCATGCTGGAATAGAGTTCATTGCGAAGATACATCAGATACTGGGAAACTGGGACTCTGGAGTTTAAGCATGTGAGAAAGAAGTGTATCCATTCTAGGGGTGGCTCATTCCTGGAATGTTCAAACTGAGGATGAACTTGAATGTAGGAACAAAAATTCCACCTGATCATTCTGAATGTGTGGGAAGTTCTTATATATTTTTTGAGCAGATTTGTTTAGTTCCAAGAAAGAACCTTGACCATACAAGATAAAAGCCCAAAGCACTTCAACGTGTGATTGGAGTTGACCTTCGTTGACTTTGGTTGCAATTCTCTTTCCAATCACTACATTCCATGTACCTTGATGTGATTCATCCCTTGGATTTCCTCTCATTTACATCTGTCTTATCCTATCTATGCCTTACTTCTATAAAAGGCCAGAGGATACTTCTTTTTTATTTTAAGTTCATAATTTGTGGATGTCGGGAGAGAAAAAAATTCTCTAAGTTTTGTTCTTTTTTCTTGTTTTCTGAATCATTCCGGTCTAAAAATTTGTATGCATGTAGACATTAATCAATATCAGAGCCAATTTGATCACTACATATCTCATGAATCTTTGTAGCTAGTTTTGTTAGTTTAGCCGAACAAGACTATGTTCTACGTCGTCTAAGGGTGCATACAAAACCTACTCAATGTGCAAAATAAAACCCTCTCTTTAAAAGATTGCACCTTTTTATATGTAGTTGTGAAGCAATTTGGTGAAATATAAAGTGGTTTACTTTGATTTGGTTAATTCTTTGGGGCATGCGTGGAGAATAACTGAGATAAATTTTAATTTTTAGTATTTTATGCTTTATTTTAGAATAGATGTTTAATTTTTTGAAATGTTCCAAAAAATAGATGAATGCATGAAAATTTATTGAAAATCACTGAATGCTTAAAGCTAAATCTACTTAAGTGATAGAAAAATTGTTGATATTCATGAAATATTATTTCAAATCTTTCGATTTCATGATATTATTTTATGATCCAATTGAAAGTTTAGTTTCTAATACATATGATTTCAAACAACTATATTCCCTTTGAGATTAACAACAATATCACATCATACCCTAAAGTGAACCTAGTACAGTCAAGACTTGACTACCAGAGACTTGGAATTGAACTAAGTTAATATTTTCCTTTTATATGAATTCCTCTTTTAGATTGTCTTTGTTCTAGATCTTTCAAGAAGGATAGGCTCTTCACGGTTTGTTTGTGAATAATTTATTGGACTTGTTCCTGTGAGTAACATCGTTGTCAATAGGAACTAGCACTAGGAGGGACTATATTGAAGTTTGTATTAGTCCTGAGTTTAAGGAGAAAGCTTGTAAAGTGAAAATTTAGTGCAAGTTGGTATTTTGATATGGAAGTGGAGAAAATTTGGACAAATTTTAACCAAAGATTATGTCCTTAGAGTTTATTCACCTTTGGTAGAGTCACCGAGTGTAGAATTCATGATACAACTGATCACAATGAACTTGATTGTGAATTTTTTTAAACTACGGTAAGTTTTTCCATATGTAAAGTGATTCTATTAACATAAGAAGTTTTAACTACTGGAAGAAAGGAATTGTTAACGAGAAATACGTCCAACCCTAGTGGAATTGGAAATATTAAAAAATTAATTGATACATCAAAATGGTTTGCAAACAATAATTATTATAAAGAAAATCCTAGCATTTTGCAGGAAAATAGGCGAGAATGCTGAGATTCAGAGACATCGCATCAAAAATGAGGAAACGGTATTGATGAGTCATCATTCTCCTTATATGTGGAAAACAAAAATGAAGAGAAGGAGTGGGAAAATCGAGCGGTAGATGTGTGTATTTTTCTCCAAGTTGAATATTCACAAGTTATAAAAGGAAAATTTCCTGATTTTATGCAAGATACAAAGTATTAAGCTTTTACTTTTTCTCTTTGATAACAATATAAATTGTGATATATCTTGGTCTAACAAAGTGCAAAGTGAAGACAGGACCAAAAACATGAATATTTTTAGAGGAGAAGAAAGCCAAAAAATGGACAAAACCATTCATGGAAATGAACAGAGTAAAGAGAAAAACCATGAACCAAGGCTAAAAGAAGGTAGAGTATGGTTGCATCAGACGAAGTGTGTGCAGTCGACCTTTAATGAAGTCGTTTTCATACATATGAGCCAAGTTATTGGTAAGTACAATTTGAATTTATGATTATTAAACACAAAATTTTTAGAAGAATTCATTGTTATAGTAGAACTTTTGAAATTTCTTTGAATGAATTTAAGGATAAACCTGCTATAATTCATACCAAAACAACAATGGAAATAGTCATAGAAATTAAAATAAGTTTTTTTGTTAAGGTTAATCACTTGTTAGATTAGAGTTTGGTTAGTTAGGGTTAGTTTTCTTTTTGTAGGGTTTGTTTTTCTTTTGTTTTTGTTTGTTTTTCTTTCTTTCTTTTTCATTTGGCCTCTACATTAGCAAGTTCCGCTTAACGTATCTTACACATGAGAGTTGATTCAAACATTTGTAAAATTGTGTTGTGAAATGTAAAATTATAAAACCATGCACAATAAATACATTTTTTAAGATGTACTAAAAAGCTATATATATGTGTATATAATGTATATACATGGAGTATCAAAATTATTGCTTCAAAAGATCAAAAATAAAAAAAGAGTGAGTTGAGCTATAGATAGGAGTAGCCATTCAGTCGATATGGGGTGCCTCATCTATCAGGGCCAAATACCCCATGTAGGCGAGTTCCCGGTGAAATTCAAAGTCATGAATATGGAGGTCAGTGAGGAAAGGCCAGACTGGAACCACTTCCCTATGTTTTAGGAGTCAAGGAATATCATCCATGGAAGGGATTCCAATGGCCAAGTGTGCAACAGAAAAAAATAGTATCCAGATTCTCCAAATATTCAGGTCTTACTATCAGATTGGCATTTGAGCGAACATCTTCAATAGGAAGCCCAATATCCAGGAGTGATGCTACAAAGTGAGAAGCCACGCCAGAATAGAAATGGAAGTAGCGGATGGATTCTACATACTTTTCCCCAAGGACTAAGCATAAATTTGGTACAGTGAAACTGGAAGTCTAAATGAAGAAAACCTTTTCAAGCCTTTGTGGTGTGATACTTCCTAAGAAAACATTCTGGTGGTGAGAGCAGCCCAAGAAAATTGGAGTATCCATAACTTAGAAGCAAGCAAGAATGAGTAGAGCAATAAATGCAGAATAACAAAAGAAAGCTAAGGAAAAGTGTGAAGAATTCGAAAAGAAGTGCAAAATTTATAGAAATCCGTGAGGAAGTTGTGGTAGCTAGTTTCCTTGAGTGAAGTCTTGAAAATCGTAAGCAAGGTGGCCAACCAGATAATTTTCTTCAGAGCAGAATGTTAAATCAAATTAATTCTTTGCACATAGTTGGTGATAAATTACTTCAAATTTGATCAGTATGAAGATTGCGAATCAATCAAGTTGAATATTTCAAAGTTAATAGTGGTCATTTCATGCTTTTTTTAAAGCTATATTAATTATGAAGGTGCTTATGTGTGTGAAGTAGAAAGGAAAATGAAGCTGGTAAGGCAACACATGCCATCACTTGGGTAATTTGAAAGAAGTAATACGTGCGAGTTGAGGCGTGCAAATTTAATGCAGAATAATGTGATCGTGTTTCAATGTAATCATGACATTTTTGATCCATTAATGTGGTGCAACGTTGTCAAATTGGAAGTGCTAGATGGATATTTAGCAGTTGCCATAAAATTTAATCGGAAGGGTGGTGACTAATGGTTCTAAATTTAGATTTAAATTTGGTGATTAAATTGTTCATTGCTAAATTTTAATTTATTTATATTTTCTAACACATAACGAGTTGCAGTTAGCTAGGATTTGGCATAAAGTGATAAAATTTAGCTTGAAATACACACCAATGAGAAATTATTAAATGAGTTTTTGGGAAGTAGTGAATTGACAAAGGGATTTTCATTGAATGAAAAATCAAAAGGTAACCTTCACTACCATTGTAATTCCCAACCTAATAGTGGGTTTCATTGCTTGCAAGTTGAAAAATGAGCTATCATTGAAATATCAAAAGAGAAAATGAGCTTTCATTGCAATATATAAAAAGGAAAAGAAAAAGAGAAATAAACTCTTTAGGCTATCCAAATATCTCTACCGGGGCTATAGACGCATGGTTGGCAGTAGAGCTATTTTTGGAGGAATTACAGAGATAACATTGTCAGGGCTATGGAGGCTTCATTGGCAGCAAGGCTCTATCCCTGCTTAGATTTGGAGGATTGCCAAATTATGTAGTTCAATATCAATGAATTGATTCTTTTTACTGAATTCAAAAAAATGGAATTAATTAGAGCAGACACAGATGTTTCTAGGGGAGTTTTACTTTTTTTATGCTTGAATCTAGGTAAAGGTAAAAGTTATTGTTTTAAAATATGCATAAATTATAATTTACAACTGGTGATTTGATCTCAAGTTTTGGTTTAAATTTGATTTTATTGGTTGCAAGTTGTTGTGTGGTCTCACAACACGCCCCAAGATTGTAAGACTTAAGGACCCGAGAAAAAAAACTAACTCTTATGGTAGGAGCTAGCTAGTCGAAAAGATCACCAGAAGTGAAGAAAAAAGAGAAATCTTTAATCAAAGAGTACTTTGTAATGTAGTGTTTTGGGTACCAGATACTGGGAACTGGGAATGTTTGAAAAAGGGAAAAGGTAATGCAAATGTGAGCAAAATGTTTTGATTTGATATTTGAAGTCTGGTAAGATGGAAGTTCTGGTAAAACTGAAGTCCAAGAAAATTCATGGGTAAAGCTGAATACCGGGTACCAGGTACCGGGCAGTGATGTAAAGTGAAGTATTAAAATCTTAAGGTTATCTAATGAGTCCGATAGTTCGGTAACCCAGTATTTAGAAGATAATCATGCAAGAATTTGTAATATGCTAGAAAGTGTGTTATTTATGAGAGATTTATGTACTAACAATTGAATGATGGTTTTATTTACATGAGATGTTTATAAATGTTTTTTTTAAAGAGATTTAATGAGTGGAATTTGTGATTGTAGGAGATGCAGATTGCAATGCAGAGTTCAGGTCTGGATGGTCAGGCAAATCAAATTTGTAGATAGATCCATTAGTGTTGCCAGGTTCAAAATTATGATTTAAAATCTCATGCTGGAATAGAGTTCATTACAAAGATACACCAAATACTGGGAAACTAGGACTTTGGAGTTTAAGCATGCAGAAAAGAAGTGTATCCATTCTAGGGGTGGCTCATTCCTGGAATGTTCAAACTGAGGATGAACCTAAATGTAGGAAAAAAAATTCTACTTAATCATTCTGAATGTGTGGGAATTTCCTATATTTTGTTTGAGCAGATTTGTTTGGTTCCAAGAACGAACCCTAATGATAAAAGATAAAAGTCTGAAGCGCTTCAACGTGTGATTAGAGTTGACCTTTGTTTAATTCGGTTGCAATTCTCTTACCAATCACTACATTCCATGTGCCTTGATGTGACTCATCCCTTGGATTTCCTCTCATGTATTTGTCTTATCCTATCTATGCCTTACTTCTATAAAAGGCTAGAGAATACTTCTTTTTATTTTAAGTTTAGAATTTGTGGATGTCGGAAGATCCAAAAATTCTCTAAGTTTTGTTCTTTTTTCTGTTTTTCTGAATCATTTTGGTCTAAAAATTTGTCTGCACATATGCATTAATCAATATCAGAGCCAATTTGATAGCTACCTATCTCATGAATCTTTGTAGCTGGTTTTGTTAGTTTAGCCAAAAAAGACTGTGTGCTGCGATGTTTAGGGGTGCATACAGAACCTACTCAGTGTCCAAACTAAAACCCCTCTCTTTAAAAGTTTGCACTGTTATATATGTTGTAAAGAAATCTGGTGAAACATAAAGCGGTTTGCTTTGATTTGGTTAATTCTTTGGGGCATGCGTGGAGAATAACCAGGATATTTTTTAATTTTCAGTATTTTTATGCTTTATTTTAGAATAGATATTTAAATTTTTGAAAATGTTCCAAAAAATAGATGAATGAATGGAAATTTATTGAAAATATTTCATTTTCTATGAAATTGTTGAATGCTTAAAGCTAAATCTACTTAAGTGATAGAAAAATTGTTGATATTCATGAAATATTATTTCAAATCTTTCGATTTCATGATATTATTTTATGATCCAATTGAAAGTTCAGTGTCTAATACATATGATTTCAAACAACTATATCCCCTTTGAGATTAACAACAATATCACATCATACTCTAAAGTGAACCTAGTATAGTGAAGACCAAACTACTAGAGACTTGGGATAGAATTGAGTCATTATTTTCCTGTTAAACAGATTCCTCTTTTAGATTGTCTCTGTTCTAGATCTTTCAAGAAGGATAGGCTCTTCATAGTTTGTTTGTGAATAATTTATTCACCTTGTTGTTGCGAGTAACATCGTCATCAACAGTAATGAGGATCAACATGAATAGAATGTAACCAAACTATTAATTTCCAACCTTTTGGAAACTTGTAACTTTTTATAATAGTAGCACAATTTAATCTTCCACTTAGTTTACTAATCTATTGAGAATATCCTGCATCAATTTTTTTGCATATTTTTGAGAAAAAATAAAATACCATTGAACTTTATATCCTTTTCCACAGTTCTAAACATAAAGTGCATTTGCAAGTCTGATATCTTCCTCAATCACCTACATACATGATATAAACATTAGATGATAGCATTGGCATCATACAAATTAATGTGCATTCTTACAAATTAATAAGAACCAATGTGCATACTTACAAATTAATCCAACGAACCATCCAAGTTTGCTCTACTCTTTATTGTGTCAAGTATTGCCTCATGGTTAGAGTTACACACATTCCACAAGGTCTTGTTCAAAGGTCTATCCCCATATTTGATCAAATGAACATTGGATGTTATGACAAGGTTTGAGTAATGAAGAATCTTTTGATGCATGTCAAAGTCCTGAAACGGCTAGACATTAACACTCTTATGTGAGTACCTTCTAAGCCATGTTCCAGTAACAACCACTAAGCCTGTAGGGTATTCAATGTTTTCTCCATCTATAATTGCGTCCTCCAATTTATTTTTGGCCTTAACACAACGACACAAGTAATAATCTGTTCCCTCTTTGTTCTTCATTTGCAATAACTACATAAACATGCCCTACATTGATATGTGCAACAAATTAGATGAAATTAGTGAACATTACAAATACACAACAAAGCAAGATAACAATAGGAAAGTTCAAAAACTATGCAAGTAGATATATTACCTAGTTGAACTAGATCTAATATGTGGTCAAAGTCAATTGATGATTCCATCTATGTCAATTCCAATGCCGTTGGAGGGTGATATGTGTGAAGTGGGCTAAGATAACTTAACCACCATTCGTCAAGCCACTCTTTTGACTCACACTCATCCCATACTTTCATTGTACATGATGAACAAAAGCATGCCATCTTCCGTGTATGGATACTCGATGAACCTGCATTTGAGCTAAGGAAAGAGTGTACCTCCCTTGATCCTGTTAGTGTACAACAATCCTTATATGGTGCAATGTTAGTATCATCCATCAACCAAAAAAATATACAAACTGAAGACTTGTACCTTCATTACCTAGACCCATCGAACCATTACACCACTTGATGATTGATTTTAAATTTGTCAACTTTGCATTGTCTTTATACTTTAACTCTTCTCGTGCTAATGCACTTTTGACACATGCTCCTGCACCATCATGCTCCCCCTTTCCATGCTCAGCCTCACAAAAGTTCCAAATATGTTGAACACCTATAATGACATGCATCTTGCTCAACTAGTAGAACATCTGCGAGTTCTTGTACTGTGCTGCACAGTTATCCAACCATATTATATGCTGACTGTATGCTATGCCCCTATGAGCCAAATCACTACAAAATAACTAGAAGAAACCTTGCATGGACTCTAGAGAATTTGTACGATCATCACTAATATAAAATTGGCACTCCCTCAATATCTTCATTTGGTCCTTTGTACTATCAACTGCATGAATGAATGCTATGTGCACAAATATAGAAACCTATGTGGAGTTGTAATATTACAACTTCACCTCATGCTATGGCTGTAGAGTGTAGTTTTTTGCAAAGTTGACCACTGAAAATATGCTACCAATTGGAAAGGTGTCCTTGCATAACTTGAATTGCAAGTCCAACCATCAAGCTCTATGGGTATGCCTTGCATACTCATACACTATACTGTCATGAAATGTAAAAATAAACTGATACACTGGCATCTTCTGAATAACCAAATCACACATTTTTGATTGATTACCATCTTTTGTAATGTATGCCACTATTTTATACTTCCCAAACTCTACGATTTTCTTTCCAACTGCAAGTGTGCTTTCCATATGTTGACATACTGGCATACATTGCAAGCCACCACAATATTGACATGAACCATCCAAGCATAGTTTCCTGTAGAATACTTGGCCATCCTCTCTTTCACATAATTTTTTTGATATGAAATACCTTGAAGATGTTGGTGGGGCATGAATGCAAAAATCCTATAAAACATTGTTGGTATGAAAATATAAACATATAGAACAATAAACATCATAATGGTTAGAGAATTAAATATGTAATCTACAACAACAAGTAGTGCATGTGTGATTTATCTTGACATAAAAAGATGTAAGCATTTGAAAATATCTTTGAAAAATTTGAATTTGAGGATAATCCTCTTGAAATTTATGAAAAAATTGTGTTTGACTAGTATCCAAAAAATGCTTTGGATGTGGCTCACAGTTTCGACTACCAATTCTCCTTCTTACCACATCCCTTTGATTTAGAGATGTCCTTGTGTTATTCTTCCAATAGTCTTCAATTAGTGTTCTCAATGCTTCAACAATTGGTTTATCTTTTCACTGGAGTCTCCCTGAGAATGCCCATAGTTAAGTTGAATCGGTGTCCTCAATGCTTTGGCACCTTTAAATGGATCTTAATAAAGTTTTTCTGTTAATTCTCAATTGTTGACTCATCTTTCTAATGATACAAGATCTCCTTGTTTGATTACTTACCAAAGTCACTGTAATGACATGCTAGGTGACATTACTATCTTTTGAGTGTGAGGTCTTACCCACACTCTCATAAGCATCCATTAGATACTTTACAATAGTATTTTCACTTGAAGCATTCGATATTCTCAACCCAAGAATCTTCATGATGTTTCTATACTTTATACCTCGCATAATTTCATCAAATAGTTGACATCTTGTGGTCTCATTTAACTTTTCAAAGAAAAATTTCTAAATCTTATCAACATATCTTCTACAAGTGCATTTTGGAATCTTACCTTATATTGTCTGCAAAATATTCTCATCAATATTAATCAAAAACTTTGGCTTTTTATGAAAAATTCTGGGTGGTGTTCTCCTAGGTACATACATATCAACATAAGGAATTTCATCAATATTTAAGTGAGATGGGCTAGATTGTATACTTTTTATTAAGGGTGGAATAGATGATATACCTTGAGGTTGACATGGGGATGATGGCATACCTCCTTCCTCAAATGCGAGTGATGATATGCTCTCAACTTGAGATGAGCTAGATGGTGTCCCTCCATATTCACTTGCTGTAGAGGGTGTGTCTCCAACTACGGTATTCAAATCTATCTTAGCACGATACTTTTTCATTCGTTCCCTTTGTTCCACCAATGCCCTTTGTGCCAACAATGCTCACATGAATTTTTGGATGGAATTCCTTAAAGAAATGTGGTCATGTGTCATTCCATGATTGCAAGATAGGATCAAAATGGAAACATAGACAATCCATGTGAGTTTTTTGACATTAAGTTTTTGGTAGACATGTATCCAAAATGTGGTACCATTGACAAGCTAGTGAGCTCACTAGCTTGTCAATGCAGTAGGGTTGACAGGGTAGGGGGATGTTTGAATGAGACCACATTTCTATGAGGAATTTTTTCAAGCAACCCCCTACCTTTTCAATCCTACCGTAATCATTGTGAGACCCCATTTCTATGAAACATTTTTTCAAATTGCCCCTACCTTGTCAACCCTACCACATTGACAAGCTAGTGAGCTCACTAGCTTGCCAATGCTCACATTAATTTTTGGATCCAATGCCTTAAATAAATTTGGTCTTGTGGCATGCCATGATTGCAAGATAGGCTGCACCTTTCCCCATGTTGCTAACTTAGCCTTAAATAAAGAGTCTTGAAACAGTGGAGACAAGGGTTACAATCCCTTGTCGGTAGACTAATCAAGTCAACATTTAAAATATATCGCAACATTAGTGATGAGGTAAGTTTAGAAATAGAGATGATAACCAAAATAGATTTAAAGATCTATCAATGTGGGAGGAGTATATTCCAATTTTGTAGAGACATGTGTTGAAAATTTGGTACCATAGACAATATAATCATATTTTTTTAAAAAATGCACCTCACCATGAGACCCCATTTATTGGAGGCATTTCTTCAAACAGATGATTTCCTTGTCTATGTTGTTTGATAAAATGATTTGGTAGACATGTATGGAAAATTTGGTAGTGTAGTCAAGGCAATCAGTTGCTTGGTAGAACTATTTGACAAAATACCTCAATGAGATATGTTGTCATGGACTAGAATGATTGCAAGATATGTACAAAATGAATTTGTTGAAAAGGCTTTAGAAAATTTTAAGCATATACAATTTCTAGGTGTAAAACCAAATTCCACTACATTTTCCAATATCCCTCATGACTATACCAAAATGAAAGCTTTGGAGAGGAGTATGCACATCCATAGAAAAGGATTGAGAATTGATGCATCAATTTACATACTTATAACTTCTCTCATATATATATGTGTATACAAAATGTGGAAGCATACATAAGGTAAGTCAATTGTTTAACATAATTCTTTAAAGAGATGTGGTTTAAAAATGTAATTGGCAAGTGTAAAGAATTGTGTAATTTAAAATGTGCATTGACAAGCTAAGGTTATAATGACAAACAAATAATGATGAACATGAAATATGCAAAATAAAAAAATCAAAGCAAGCCAAAATAGAATGAAATAAAATATAAAGAAAATGTGTAAAGACTTCGCATACCTAAAAAATGAAGATTTGAATGGAGGAGTTCTACCCAATTATGTAGCCTTTGCTTCTTCTTGCTTCAAACTCCTCAAAAATTTGAGTTTTTCAAAAGCTTGTTATATGAAATTTGACGCGAAAACTTTGCTATTTCATACAAAGGTGGTGAAAAAATCATAAAAAGGTGGTAGAATGTGAAAAAATTGCATGCACACCTCACAAAAGCATCAAAAAGCTTCTTTTTGTTAGAACACACACATAACGAGGAGAATATGTAGAATTTGGGCCTAGAGATCATGGGTATATTGAGTTTTTTTTATCATTTTTAGAGCAAGAAAAAATGCACTCGTGTTAAAACATGCTCGCATTAAAACATGCTTGCATTATGGGAAAGTTAATTTTTTATAGGTTTCTTTTCTCTCTTGCTCTATGCTTATCCATCTAGGTCTCTCACTTATCCCTAAACCCTCAACCCTAGACACTATGCCTTAAACCATAATCCCTTAAAACTGAAACCCTAAACCCTAATCTCTCTCTCTCTCTCTTTCACTCTCTCTTAGGTCTCTCCCTCTCTCTCTCTCCAACTCTCAAGTCTCTCTCTCTCTCACTCACCTCTGTCTTCACTTTCCTCTCTATACCCTCTATCTCTTTCTCTCTCTATATCCCCTCCCTCCCTCCTCTCTCTCTCTCACATCTCTGAAGTCTCTCTCTCTCTCTCTCTCTCCGCTCCTCTCTCTCACTCCTCTCTCTCCCACTCTATCTCTCTCTCCCTCTCTCTTTCCTCCCCTTCCAACTCTCTCTCCCCTCTCCCTCTCTCTCTCTTGGGTCTCTCCCACTCCCACTCTCTCTCTCTCTCTCCCTCCTCTCTCTCTCTCCTCAAGTCTCTCTCTCTTGTGCCTCTTCCCTCTCTTGGGACTCTCTCTCTCTCTCTCCTTAATCCCTCTATCTCTCTCCCCTCACCCTTAACCCTACTCCTCTACTCTGGCAGCAAACCCTCTACCTCTGCCTTAACCCTCTACCCTCTATCTCTCTCCCTCTCCCTCCCCCTCACTCTCAAGTCTCTCCCTCCTACCCCCTCTCCCTCTCTCAAGCCTCTCTCTCTCTCACTCACTCCTATCTCTCGCCCCTTTACCCTTAACCCTCTACCCTCTACCCTCTACCCTCTACCTTTTATCTCTCTCCCACTCCGTCTCTCTCTCTCTCTCAAGTCTATCCCTCCTATCCCCTCTCCCTCTCTTAGGTATCTCTCTCTCACTCACTCCCTCTATCTCTCTCTCCTCTACCCTAAACCATAAACCCTAAACCACAAACGCTTAAACCCTCTACCCTCTATCTCTCTCCCACTCCCTCCGCCCCCTCTCTCTCAAGTCTCTTCCTCCTACCCCATCTCTCTCTCTCAGGTCTCTCTCTCACTCTCTCCTATCTCTCTCCCCTCTACCATTAACCCTAAACCCTAAACCCTTCCTCTACCCTCTGTTGTGTTATGGAGACCAATCAAACTTGGATAAAATCTTCATATTATTTTATTATTAAATAATTTTCTGCACTTATTAAATATTTATGTTACACTTGTATCTAAAAGGTGGTTACACATAAATATTAAATGTTGGAAGTGATTAGGTATAGATGGAAGTGATTAGTTACAATATTTTTATTATAAAGTCAAAAGATAGTTGAAAATATTAAATGTAGCCACCCAAAGAAAATGGTTTTTTGGGTGCATGAGGCACAACCAATGGCCACACTTCATTGGTAATTAATGGGACATGTGTGGGAGAATATTAGAACACTTGGTGATGAGTTTTCAGAGTAGAAGATCATGAAAAATATTAGCAGAAATTTGCAGAGCAGTGGCTGGAAAAACATAGGAAGTGTCGTGGGTACCCATAGCAATGGTTGTGTAAAAACAAGTGAAAAACATGATGAAATGCATTGCTACAAGTTGAAAATGTTGCTGCATGCATTGTAAAGGTTATTTATTGGAAGTTTAATATATATTGGACCCTGTGTTGGTGGATGTAGCTAAGTTTTGGGTGAACCACATCAAATATTTGTGTTCTTCTTTTGTTGTCTAGAATTTCTATGTGTTCTATTTCTCTATTTTATTGATTAAATATGCATTTAATTGATAGATATCTACCTTCTAACCCTGACAAGTGGTATTAGAGTAGGTTGTGTAAAGTTATCCTTTGCATGAAGGTCTCACAGTTGAGTGGGAGTCTCACGGTTGAGTGGGAGTCTCATGGTTGAGTGGGAGTTATGGCGAATGAGAGTAAGTTGAAGGTAGAAAAATTTAATGGGTAGAACTATTAGTTATGGAAGATACAGATGGAGGACTATGTCTATCAAAAGGATTTATGGCATCCATTAGAAGGGAAAGCAAAGACACCCCTGACTATGTCTGATGAGGATTGGGATATTTTTGATAGAAAGGCACTTGGAAGTATTTCTTTATGCCTAGCACAATTGGTGGCATTTAATATTTCAACAAAAAAGATAACAAAAGATTTGATGAAGACCCTGGAGAAGCTATATTAAAAGCCTTCAACTTTGAATAAGGTATTTCTTATGAAGCGTCTATTTAATATGAAAATGGTAGAAGGTGGGTCAGTTGTTGATCATTTAAATGAGTTTAATATAGTTACTAGTCAATTAAATTATGTAAATGTAAACTTTGATGAAGAAGTTAGGGCTCTTTTGATTTTGTGTTCTTTTCCTAAAATATGGAATAACTTAGTAATGGTGGTTAGTAATTCTATTTCTAGTTCAAATACGCTAAATTTGATGATGTTGTTTGTGTTATTTTGAGCAAGGAAATTCTTAGGAACAACTTAGGTGGTACATCCAAATCAGGAAGTGTTTTGAATGTAGAAAGAAGGGACAAAACAAAGGAGAGAGGAAATAATTCTGGAGGTCGTGGGAAGTCACAAGGAAAATCAAAGGACAAGAGGTTCCAATACAAAGTTAAGATGAATTGTTGGTATTGTAGTAAGCCGGGTCATTTAAAGAAAGATTGTTGGTCTTGAAAAAATAAAGGGGACAAAAGGGAAGGCAATAAAGAGGAAAATGTGGTAAATAAAAAATATGATGAGGATTCTTTGATTCTTTCCCTTGATAATGTTGATGATTCTTGGGTGTTATATTTAGGGGCTTCATTTCATGCTACGCCCCATAGAAGTTATTTTCTTGATTATGTCCAAGGGGATTTTGGGCTAGTTTATTTGGGAGATAATGAACCTTGTTAGATTGTTGGAAAGGGAAGAATCAAGATCAAGTTGCAGAATGGAAGTCATTGAATACTACATAAGGTAAGGCATGTTCCAAAGTTAAGTAGAAATTTAATTTCAGTAGGGCAACTAGATGATAAAGGCTATGTTGTTACATTTAGTTATAAAAATTGGAAGGTTACAAAAGGTGCCTTAGTGGTAGAAAAAGGTGTGAAAGTAGGAACCTTATATCTTTGTACATGTCATACTGTTCCTTCTACTTTAGCTATTGTAGATAAAAATCAATATTTAGGAATAGTTGTTGTAGTTCAGCAGGTAGAAAATTTGATAGTTGATGTGGTTATGAATCAACATTGTGGCATAATAGACTTGGGCATATGAGTAAAAAAAAAATGAAAGTACTGCATTCAAAGAATGTTTTACCAAGTTTAAAATGTGTTAATATGGATTTTTGTGAAATTTTTGTGTATAGAAAACAAAAGAGAGTTAGTTTTCTCAAGGATGGGAAGCAAAATAAAGATGAGAAATTGGAGCTTATGCATATGGATGTATGAGGACCAACTCAAGCATCTTCTCTCAATGGTTCTTAGTATTATGTCACTTTTATTTATGATGCAACAAGAATGGTATGGATTTATTTCCTTAGGAAGAAATATGATGTTTTTGAATCTTTTAAAAAATGGAGAAGCTTGGTTCAGAATGAGACAGGTAAAAAGTTAAAATGTCTCAAATCTGATAATGGTGGTGAGTATTACAACAAAGAGTTTGAAGATTATTGTCCCTCTAATGGTATTCATAGGAAAAAATGGTTCCAAGGACTCCACAGGAAAATGGAGAGGCTGAGTGCATGAATAGAACAATAATGAAGCATGCACGAAGTATGAGATTGCATGTTGGGCTACCTTTAAAAATGTGGGAAGAGGCTATACACATTGCTATTTATATGATTAATAGAGGCCCCTCTAATCCTTTGGGCTGTGGTATTCTAGAGGAAGCATGGAAAGGTAAGAAGGTAAGTTATTCTTTTCTCAAAACCTTCACTTGTATAGCATTTGCACATGTAGATTCAGAAAATAAAACCAAGATTGATGCTAAATCAAAAAAATGTATATCTGTTGGATATTACATTAATGAATTTGGTTATAGGCTTTGTGATTTTGAAAATCATAAAATTTTGAGAAGGAGGGATGTCATATTCAATGAGAAAGTGTTGTACAAAGATTAGTTGTAGCAACATGAGAAGAAAGAAAATGATTATGTAGTGTTGGATGATACATCAAACAAAGATGTTCCAATGGTTCCTCATGCTCCGCAACAACAAGAACAACAAATATCACAAACTCCAGTGAATGCTAGATGATCTTCAAGGATAAGTAGACCTACAGAAATATTTTCTCCCTCTTTGTATTCTATTTAATTAACTGATGTTGGTGAACTAGAATGCTATGATGAAGCTATGCAAGTGAATTCCAAGGTTCAATGGGAGCATGGAATGGAAGAAGAAATGGACTCTTTGTTGAAAAATTGGACTTGGGACTTATGCAAGTTACCTACAGGTAAAAAGGCTTTACCAAACAATTGGGTTTATAGGATGAAAGAGGAAGATGGAGGTAAGAAAATATTTAAATCTAGGTTAGTTGTATAGGGATTTGTACAAAAAAAGGGTATTCATTTTGATGAAATATTTTCTTTAGTTGTTAAAATAACTTCTTGTACTGTTTTAAGTATTGTGGCTACTGAAAATTTGTATTTATAACAACTAGATGTTAAAATTATCTTTCTCCATGGTGATTTGGAAGAGGAAATATATATGGAACATCCACAAGGATTTGAGGTCAAAGGTAAGGAGAAACTAGTGTGTAGATTGAAGAAAAGTTTATATGGCTTGAAGCAAGCACCTCAACATGGATCACATAAGGGAGTTAAAACAACAGTTAGCAAATTAATTTGCTATGAAGGATTTAGGGGCAACAAAACAAATCCTTGGTATGAAGATTACAAGAGATAGAAAAAATAGAAAATTGTTTTTATCTCAGGCTGATTATGTTGAGGTGTTGTAGAGGTTTAATATGGAGAATGTAAAAGTTGTTAGCACACCTTTGCCTAGTCATATCAAATTGACTAAGGATATGTGTCCAAAGACACAAGAGGAGGAAGACAAAATGTACAAGGTACCATATACTTCAGCTGTAGGCAGTTTAATATACGCCATGGTATGCATGAGATTGGATATTGCACATGTCGTAGGAGTTGTTAGTAGATATATGAGTAATCTCGGAGTTGAGCATTAGAATGTGGTAAAATGGATTCTCAGGTATTTGAGAGGTACATCCAATAAATGTTTATGTTTTGGGGGCTCTAATACTGATTTAAAAGGCTATGTTGACTTAGATTTGGTAGGGGATACTGATTTAAGACCAATCAGATTGAGATAAAATATTTATATTATTTTATTATTAAATAATTTGTTGCACTTATTAAATATTCATGTTGCACTTGTATCTAAAAGGTGGTTACAAACAAATATTAAATGGTGGAGGTGATTTTTTATAGCTAGAAGTGATTAGTTACAATATTTTTTATTATAAAGTCAAAAGATAGCTGAAAATATTAAATGTAGCCTTTCATAGAAAATGTTTTATTAGGTGCATGAGGCACAACCAATGGCCACACTTCATTGGTAATTAATGAGACATGTGTAGGAGAATATTAGAATAATCAATGATGAGTTCTGAGAGCAGCATGTCATAAAAAACATTAGCAAAAATTTGCAAAGCAATGGCTGGAAAAATGAAAGAAGCACCACAGGTACTCATAGCAATGGTTGTGTAAAAACAAGTGAAAAATGTGATGAAAAAAGTTGCTATAGGTTGCAGATGTTGCTGCATGCATTGTAATGGTTATTTACTAGAATTTTAATATATATTTGACCCTATGTTGGTGGATGTAGCCCAGTTTTGGGTCAACCACGTTAAATCTTTATGTTCTTCTTTTGCTGTCCAGAATTTATGTGTTCTATTTCTCTATTTTATTGATTAAATCTACATTTAACTGATAGATATCTACCTTCTAACCCTAAAAAGTGGTATCATAGTAGGTTGTGTAAAGTTAACCTTTGCAGGAAGGTCTCATGGTTGAGTGGGAGTCTCATGGTCGAGTGGGAGTTATGGTAGATGAGAGTAAGTTGAAGGTAGACAAATTTAATGGGAAGAACTATCAGTTATGGAAGATGCAGATGGAGGACTATCTCTATAAGAAGGATTTATGGCAGACATTAGAAGGGAAAGCCAAGAAACCCCCGACTATGTTTGATGAGGATTGAGATATTTTGGATAGAAAGACACTTGGAATTATTCATTTATGCCTGGCACAATTAGTGGCATTTAATATTTTAATAGCAAAGACAATGAAAGATTTGATGAAGACCCTAGAAAAACTATATGAAAAGACTTCAGCTTCGAATAAGGTATTTCTTATGAAGCATCTATTTAATATGAAAATGGTAAATTACCAGTCAATTAACTTCTGTAAATGTAAACTTTGATGAAGTTAGGGCTCTTTTGATTATGTGTTATTTGCTTGAAAGTTGGAATAGCTTGGTAATGGTAGTTAGTAATTATGTTTCTGGTTCAAATACATTGAAATTTGATGATGTTGTTAGTGTTATTTTGAGCGAGGAAATTCATAGAAACAAATTTAGTGGTACATCCACATCAGGAAGTGTTTTGAATGCAAAAAGCAAGGGAAGAATAAACGACAGAGGAAAGAATTTTGGAGGTCGTGGGAAGTTACAAGGAAAATACAAGGACAAGAGGTCCTAATATAGAGATAAGAGGGATTGCTAGTAATGTGGTAAGATGGGTCATTTAAAGAAAGATTGTTGGTCTCAAAAAAATAAAGGAGAAAAAAAAGGCAACAAAGAGGAAAATGTGGTAAGTAATAAATCTGATGAGGATGCTTTGATTCTTTCCCTTAATAATGTTGATGATTCTTGGGTGTTAGATTTAGGGGCTTCATTTCATGCTACACCCCATAGAAGTTATTTTCTTGATTATGTCCAAGGGGATTTTGGGTTGGTTTATTTGGAAGATAATGAACCTTATCAGATTGTTGGAAAGGGAAGGATCAAGATCAAGTTGCAGAATGGGAATCATTGGCTACTACATGAGGTAAGGCATGTTCCAAAGTTAAGCAAAAATTTGATTTCAGTAGGGCAACTAGATGATGAAGGTTGTGCTTATACAATTAATGATAAAAATTGGAATGTTACAAAAGGTGCCTTAGTGGTAAAAAAAAGGTGTGAAAGTACGCACCTTATATCTTTGTATAGGTCATAATACCTCAACCTTAATCCCTCAACCCTCAACCCTTAATTCGTCAACCCTCAACCCTTATACACTCTACCCTATACATTGCACCTTTAAACCTAATCCTTCAACTATATGCCCTCAATCCTATACCCTAAACCCTCTACCCTCAACCCTAAACCATCAACCTTAAACCCTTAAACTCTAAACCCTTGAACCTTGTACCCTCTACCCTCAATCCATTACCCTCTATCCTCAACCCTAATCACTCAACCCTATACCCTCAACCCAATACCCTAAACCCTCAACCATTTATGTCCTCAACCCTATACCCTCAATTCTCAACCCTCTACCCTATACATTGTATCTTGAACCCTCATTTATCTCCGTCCCTCCCTCATCTTCTCTCCTTCTCTCTATCCCACTTCTCCCTCGATCTCTCCCTCCCTCCATCCCTTCCTCTCTACCCTAATCCCTCAACCCTATACCCTCAACCATTAAACACGCAACCCTAAACCCGAAACCCTCAACCCAATACCCTCTACCCTCAACCCTCAAAATCAAGTGTCTACCCTCTACCCTTAAACCCTAAGCCCTCAACCCCTATACCCTCTACCCTATACATTGGACCCTCAACCCTATACCCTCAACCTTAAACCCTCAACACTTAACCATTAAACCCTAAACTCTTAAACCTTGTACCCTGTACCCAATACCCTCTACCCTATACATTAAACCTTGAACCCTCAATTCTCAACCCTCAACCCTTAATCCCTCAATCCTCAACCCTTAAAACCTAAACCCTTAACCCCTATACCCTCTACCTTATACATTGGACCCTCAACCCTAATCCTTCAACCATATACCCTCAAACCTATACCCTAAACACTCTACCCTCAACCCTAAACCCTTAAACCTTCTACCCTCTAGCCTCAATCCAATACCCTCTAGCCTCAACCCTAATCCCTCAACCCTATACCCTCAACCCAATACCATAAACCATCAACCCTATAGGTCCTTAACCCTATACCCTCAATTCTTAACCCTCTACCCTATGCATTCGATCCTCAACCCTCATCTATCTCTTTCCCTCCCTCCTCTTCTCTCCTTCTCTCTATCTCACTTCTCCCTCCATCTCTCCCTCCCTCCATCTCTCCCTCTCTACCCTAATCCCTTGACCCTATACCCTCAACCCTTAAACCCTTAAATAATCAACCCTCAACCCTTAACTCTCAACCCTTAAACCATCTACACTCTATCCTCAACCCAATACCCTAAAACCTCAACCCTAATCCCTCAACCCTATACCCTTTGTTGATGGTGTTTTCTGCACAACAACAACTCATAAAAGATACAAGTATCCTATCTCTCTTGAAAGGTAAATCTCTATTAGCAAACCTCAAGAGATAACCCCAAGGTCTCTAATGTCAGGTCTTGAAAATGCATAAACAACTCAGTAATAAATGTGAAAATGATGGTAATCACAAGGGGCCTTACAAACAAATACTGGATCTTCAAACTTATCAGATTTTACAATATTTTGATACTTCAAATCCTAAATCTAACCCAAATGATAAAAGAAATAGAAAAAGATGAGAGTTTAAGAGAGGTCTCTAAGATTAAATTACTCCTAAGACCAACAATGCAAATGATGAAATACTTGAAATGGACCAATCCCTTAAAACCAATTTTTGCTTAACCCAGATGTAATTTGCAATTTCACAAAAATAGTGCAATCTTCTAAGGAATTAAAGATTTTAAAATCATGAACATTCATTCATACGAACCCCATTTCACAATTGAAATGAATAAAACATCCACAATTGAACTAAGCACAACAAATATAAGGTCCAAGATAACTTTACACAACTCACAATCAACTAGTTGCTAAAAGTATGGACCGGGGATTGCTACAAACACTTCAAGCATCAAACCATAAACACCATTTAATCATATCTAACTTCAAATCTAACATCTATTTAATATTTTCCAAGAAATTCAAAAGATAGAATGACAAGAACCATGCAAGATTAATCATGACAAGAAATATAACCAAAGCACAATGTATTTACTTGTATTGAATCACCCAAGAGTAGCAACAATTCCAGTAATATGTGTTACAACACTTGCTTCAAAATAAAACTAACTCCTAGCACTAGTTGTTTTCTCTATCACTTAACTTGCTTCAATAGCTAACTATCTAGCCCTTGCAAATGAGGCAAAATTCCCTACTTATAGAAACTTCATGCTATGTTAGCCCAAATAGGGTTACAAAGATGATCGGCCACAAAATAAGTCAGCCTATAAAATTCTTAAAATAAAATATAATGTTGCATTAAATTCTTGGGAATCTTCTAGGTCATCCTGGGTTCTCCAATGTAGCCCTATCCAATGCATGTAGAAAATGAAGAAGAGATAATGGGAAGCACACATTTCAATGTAGTTACTCATTGGCTAGCCATTTGTCATTATCTCGATTCAATTTATCTTGCACCTTAAGAAAAATCTCCTCTAGGTTGGCCAAAGGTGGAGTAATTAATACTTTAAACCTTCTCTCAATGGATTTAATATCCTCCCTTGATTCTTTGATGACCCTATCCCATTCTACCTTGAGATCTTGATATTTCTCCATGACAAAAAAATAGGTAGATGCATCATCTAAATGGTGGGCTGTGATTGGACCATAATCAATTGGGGAATAAACTTCATGCCACCACTTCCTTAATTGCTCTAAACTCAAATGTTTCTGTGCAAACTTCTTTCTCCCAATCATTATCTCAAAGAATGAAATACACTTATTGTAGATATCATTCAAAGTATTTCCTACCTGTTGACCTTGCTTATGAATCTTCTTTAGAACCCTCTGTTTGATCTGCAGTGACTCATACCACTTTGAAGGTTCTAAAACCTTTAAGGAGGGTAGAATTCCATCACTCACCAATTTTTCCTCAGTATAATCCATGATGATCCTTGTTTTCTGCAAGAGGAGGTCAACGCCAACTTTATCTTGATCCAATAAACTCTACAACCATTCAAATGATCTGTGTGCATCTCCACAAGTTGACACAATCTCCTTAGTCATGTTGTCTCCTTGGGGTCCTACTCCTTGTAACCATTCATGCATAGCCTGTGTGGAAGCCTTCATCTTCTCAAGCTCACTGAATGCCTCTTTACGCAAAAATCCTTCAGGGGAAACTCCTTCACTTCCTACGGTTTGCAGAGGTCTCATTAGATGCTGCACATATCTATACATATCATTCAATTTTTTCTGCAACCTTTCTTTCTTTGCTGTCTCTTTATCTAACCTCCTAAGGATGGTTTGGGAGGACTCTTGAAACTCTTCTTTCTCTTGATCCTTGCTTGTAGGTCCGAATTTTATTGTCTGAATGGTGTAATCTTGAGGGACTATCTCATCTTTATTTTTATCTGCTGCAAGAGTAGCGATGTGGATTATCTTGTTATCTACCTCATCTCTGGTGATTTTGGAAATTACCCTAGCCTTCTTCTCTACTTTTTATTTTCCAATGTTGGCTAGCAGATCATCCCAACTTAGAGGAGTATCATCCACAACTATCTGCTTGCTCTTCAATCTCTCACTAAGCCAACTAGGAGTAGGGACACTTGGCTATCATTCATCTCACTTCTCTTGTTCTGGCTGATCTATGTAGGAGTCAACATTCAAATCTTGCATGGTAAGAAATTCTTCACCTTGGTGTCCTTTCTCTTTGTCTATCTCCTCTGGATTATGATTTTCCTCTTGATTAATTGTCTCTATTCTCACTTCATGAGTTGGAGAAGGAGTTTTCTTATATATCTATTATTTTTCCATGATCTTCTCTCCTTCATCACCAATAGGGGAGTTTGTGTATGACACCAAGGATGAGTGCAAAATATTATCAATATCTACCTTTCACTATGAAGATCTCCAACATTAAAGTCTTCTACTTCACCACCTTGATGAGTATCTTCACCAACAACTTTTGTTAATTCTTTCTCTTCATTATGCAACTCTTGGGTTGAAGGAGTGGCAAAAGTATCTTCTTGTTACTGCACAATAGAGGAAACTACAGGGACATCTTCTTTCACCAGACCATCATTGGGAGATGGATTTCTAGCCTTCCTGGTATAAACATGTGTCTTCTCCCCTAAAATTTCAACATCTATTAACTGTGGTCCTGTTTTCTCTTTTCCTTGTCCCTTAGGGGGATTATTCTATTTTCTTGATGTTCTTGCCACCCTTCACCTTTTAGGCATAGGAGCATCATCTTCCTCTCCTTCTTCCTCATGTTCCTCTTCTTGAGCAACTTCTTTCCTTTGGAGGCTATGTTTCTCTTCTTTGTAATTGGATTCCTTTTCTTTCCATCCTCAGCCTTCACTTGAATACCCTTGATTTTGATTTTGAAGGGAGAGCCTACCTTTTCTTTTCCCTTTGAATCTTGTTCTTCCTCCTTAGAAGTGGAGTGAGATTCCAAATTTCCCATCAAATCATATGTGTATTGCTTCCCTTCATTGTCTAACTCCCATATCTTATGTTTGAGCCACAACTTAGTATATTTAATAACATGAGCATTGATTTTCTCCAACTCTATCTTCTCCTCCTCTAGCCAGTCAATCTCACCAATGGGCCTGTCTTTAATTGGCTCATAATCATGGCTTTGTATCACTTCTCCATCATCCTCAATCTGATTAGGGATGGCCTTGATGCTATATAATCTGTTCAAATTGGCTGGCAACATAGAGAACTTCTTTTGTTTGACCTCAAATTCATCCTTATAGTTAGCCCAATAATCCTCAATATCATCTTTGTGTCTGAAGTCTCTACTAGATTTCTTTTGGGCACCACCTATTCTATCAAACCTAGATCTCTTAGAGTGGAATGTAAAACCAAGAGTGCTCATCTCTTCTTTAGAGGAGTGTCATGTAATCAGAGAAGGGCAAGCCTCATGGAAAAATTATCAATGGAAAATCATTGCGAAAACTAGTTTTATGCATGTATTTCTTCACAATAGCATCAAAATTAGAGATTTTCCTAGTAACTTAAAAAAGTATGATGTGATTAGTCGGATACCTAGGCAATCTATAAGGATTTCTTTGACAACCATCAATCCTCATGTAGGAGAAGGTGGGAAATTGTATGAACCATGCCCCATTTTTTTGGATCAGCTCCTTGGCAGCATCAAAAATCCTTACATGCTCTACTCCTTAGACTAACCTTGTGATATACATGGTGAATGCATCATTCACCCTTCTGTAACTAGAACTGCCCAAATGTAGTTGTGGATAGACCTCATAGATCACATCTTGTTCGAATACCCCTCGAGTGCTCAATCCCTTGTATGGATGGAATCTTGCCAAGGAATAAACCAAGTAGGATGTCATAGTGAAGCTCTTGGTTTGTAGTACATTGCACAATTGCTTCAACTTTCAAATACTCTTGCATTCATCAAGCCCATCACTCTACTGAGAAGAGTGATTGTATCATAGTACTCTGACTTGAACTTTATCCTGAATAATTTCTTTGGCGGCTTGGAATAATGTGCCTTAGGTTTCTCCAGCCAAGAGTTAATAACTTCTAAAGCCTTATTTGTATCCTCTGCATAGTTCTTCTTGGCTATATCCCTATCAAAATGCACCACATGGGACCTATTTGGCTTATCACATGTTTGGGCTACTGAAATAGGAGAGAAGTTTTCCAACACTCTTCCTTGTGGACTGATCACCCTCTATGTGCCTAGATCATAATGTATGGCACATTCTAAAACCAACTCATAGCACTACATTGTAGAAGTAAAACTAGCCACATGAGCTAGCCCAGAGCTCACCAATCTTCTTGCCAACAAAGGAGGATCCTGCACTGCCATCTTGGCCTTGAACTCCTCATAGTCCCATCTTCCAACATTTGTATTAGTCACTTCTAACCAGATGGAGGCCAGCTTGCTCTTAGGAACTTTTCTCTTCACATCCAATTTGATCCTTTTAGCCTCTAAGATAGAGGATCCCTCAACATCAACATCCATTTGTTTGCCTTGGACTTTTCTAGCCATTACCTTGCTTGATTCAGCCTACACTCAACAAAAGATCACAATAAATATCTATTACAACATGAGAGTCTGGGTTAGTCCATCACAAATAACATTTTCATAAAAAAAAAGCCCAAAGAATGACCAAAATCCCTTAAAACACCATAAAGCACAATTTGATAAAAGCTCAGGATTTTCACCCCTCTGCGGAATTCAGGCCAAAAGAGAATTTTGGGAAATTCTGAGCTAGGCAAAATTTAGTGATGAAATCACAATGCTCACTCCGAAAGGTTACTCAATCATTATTATAACTCAAGAAACAACATAATTCACCTTTTAATCACTCAAATCAATCATGTGATGCAAAATCATTAAGTATTAATTCATGCATTCCCTCAATTCCTTGTTTCCAATAGGTTTTTGGGGAATTTCGTCAGGGACGAAAATCCACGAAATTGGAAAGACTTCACACATTCTGGGAAAATGACAGGGTGATGGAAATCCGGGGATTTCCTAAGGCAGGGGAATTTTGCGAAGTCCACATGGTTTCACATTTCATGCACATTTTCAGGAAAATGATGAGGCAATGGAAATATGGGGAATTCCTAAGGCAACAGAATTCTGCGAGACACTCAAAATCCTAAAATCTTTGACTTCATCAGGATTTCACCCAAATTGATCGAATGATCATGAATTTGGGGAATTGGGCTCAAATGTTGTTTGTCTCAAATCTTTCATCAAAGGATCTAGATCTAGGACTTGCTCAAAGACTACTCGACTGACCTTGGCAATGGATTCAAAATGAAAACCCTAGGGTTTCGCCATGAATGTACAATTTCAATCTCAATCTATTCTCATACTCATCTAACCAGGATAAATCCCTCTAAAATCTCCAAAGCAAAGTTATCATCGAGTGCAAATGAAAATGAACAACTCAAATCTACCTAGGATATCAAATCTATCGAATGCAAAGGATCCAAAATCAAAACCCTAGGTCAAATCAAAATCACGCACAAGACCAAATTTAGGGGGGGGAATCTAGCAATGGATGGCACAATCGAATCATCATATTAGTTAGGATGGTCATACCAATTTTAGAGGAAGCATTAAAAGAACAAAGGGGTAACCCTAGTTTAATTACAGACCCTCAACACACTGAAATCCAAATTCAAAGCACATCCAAAACCATATAGCCATTGATACTCATCAGTTGAAAGTAAAGGCATCATAACATACCATGGATGAAGAGCAAATAATGAAGATAGCGACTGGAAAGGATCTTCAAACTCAAGCAAATACAAATGGTACTAGAAAGATGTCACCAAAGCATGTGATCCAAAGCTCAAACACAAGACTCACACACAACACTTAGAGGTTAAGCTCTTCCAAATTCAAAGCAAGACAATGACATTGATTCATAGCATAAAACCTCCTTAAACTTCATTGAACACAATTTTCAAAGCCCGTACGAAAGAATAAATGCAGTGAAAAGACAACCTAGAGCAAGTTTCAGGAATCCAAGGGGGGAAGGAGTTTCGGGGACTTGAAGACCTAAAGGAATTTTGGGAAAATCCGATAGACATGGAATTCCATGAAAATCCAAAATCTCCAATGCACAATGTTAAGTAGTCCCTGTCAGGTATCCAGGGCATGAATGGAAATCGGGGAATTCAACCCAAGGAGAAAATTCCTGAAATAAGAGAAAAACCCGAAAACTGCCCTAAGACTTAGGATTTTCAAAGTATTACTTCAAGGGGGAATTTGCATGAGCAAAGTAAACATTCAAGCACATCTCAAAGTGTCCAAATTTCACAATCAGAGGATCAAAAGCACAAAAGGCCAAAGCAAGAGAGGGTCCCTACTTTTAGTGGGGCGTGTGTACGAAAATTGCACAACACCCTCAACCCTTAAATTCTCTACCCTAAACCCTTAACTGTCAACCCTTAATACCTCAACCCTTAAACCCTACACCCTCAACCCTTCATCCCTCAACCCGCAATCCCTAAACCCACAATTTTCAACCCTTAATCTCTCGACCCTAATGCCTCAACCCTCAACCCTTAAACCATAATCTCTCAACACTAAAACCCTTAAACCCTCAACCCTCTACCCTCTATAATATACATTAAACCATGAACCATCAATTCTCAACCATCTACCCTATACATTGGATCCTCAACCATAATCCCTTAACCATATAACCTAAAACCTATATACTCAACCCTATACCCTAAACCCTCAACCCTAAACTTCATCCCTCAACTCTTAAACCCTTAAACCCTCAATCCTTAAGCCCTCAACCCTTAAATGCTTAAACTCTCAACCCTCTACCTTTTACATTATACCCTCTACCCTATACATTGGAACCTCAACCCTAATCCCTCAATCCCTATCCCTTTCTCTCTATCTATCCATCTCACCTCTCCCCCCCTTCATCTCTCCTACCCTCTCTAATTGTCTCTATCTAACCTCTCCCTCTTTCTACGTACCTCTTGTTCAATCAATCCCTACCACTCTCTCTCAATCCCTCTCTCTCTCTCTCTTCCTCCCACTGCCTCTCTATCAATCCCTCTCTCTCCCACTTCCTCTCTCTCTCTCTCTATTAGGTCTCTCCCTCCCACCCCCCTCTCTCTCAAGTCTCTCCCTTTGGAACCCTACCTAGGTAACTCTCTCTCTCTCCCCCCTCTTTCTATCTATCCCTCCCACCCTACCTAGATAATTCCCTCTCACCCCACCTCCTCTC
>VDFB02000015.1:373332917-373365130 GCA_007258455.2 Sequoia sempervirens | reverse complement strand
CTTGACATAAAAAGGTGTAAGCATTTGAAAATATCTTTGAAAAATTTGAATTTGAGGATAATCCTCTTGAAATTTATGAAAAAATTGTGTTTGAGTAGTATCCAAAAAATGCTTTGGATGTGGCTCACAGTTTCGACTACCAATTCTCCTTCTTACCACATCCCTTTGATTTAGAGATGTCCTTGTGTTATTCTTCCAATAGTCTTCAATTAGTGTTCTCAATGCTTCAACAATTGGTTTATCTTTTCACTGGAGTCTCCCTGAGAATGCCCATAGTTAAGTTGAATTGGCCTCCTCAATGCTTTGGCACCTTTAAATGGATCTTAATAAATTTTTTCTATTAATTCTCAATTGTTGACTCATCTTTCTAATGATACAAGATCTCCTTGTTTGATTACTTACCAAAGTCACTGTAATGACATGCTAGGTGACATTACTATCTTTTGAGTGTGAGGTCTTACCCACACTCTCATAAGCATCCATTAGATACTTTACAATAGTATTTTCACTTGAAGCATTCGATGTTCTCAACCCAAGAATCTTCATGATGTTTCTATACTTTATACCTCACATAATTTCAACAAATAGTTGACATCTTGTGGTCTCATTTAACTTTTCAAAGAACAATTTCTAAATCTTATCAACATATCTTCTACAAGTGCATTTTGGAATCTTACCTTATATTGTCTGCAAAATATTCTCATCAATATTAATCAAAAACTTTGGCTTTTTATGAAAAATTCTGGGTGGTGTTCTCCTAGGTACATACATATCAACATAAGGAATTTCATCAATATTTAAGTGAGATGGGCTAGATTGTATACTTTTTATTGAGGGTGGAATAGATGATATACCTTGAGGTTGACATGGGGATGAAGGCATACCTCCTTCCTCAAATGCGAGTGATGATATGCTCTCAACTTGAGATGAGCTAGATGGTGTCCCTCCATATTCACTTGTGGTAGAGGGTGTGTCTCCAACTACGGTATTCAAATCTATCTTAGCATGATACTTTTTCATTCGTTCCCTTTGTTCCACCAATGCCCTTTGTGCCAGCAATGCTCACATGAATTTTTGGATGGAATTCCTTAAAGAAATGTGGTCATGTGTCATGCCATGATTGCAATATAGGCTCAAAATGGAAACATAGACAATCCATGTGAGTTTTTTGACATTAAGTTTTTGGTAGACATGTATCCAAAATGTGGTACCATTGACAAGCTAGTGAGCTCACTATCTTGTCAATGCGGTAGGGTTGATAGGGTAGGGGGATGTTTGAATGAGACCACATTTCTATGAGGAATTTTTTCAAGCAACCCCCTACCTTTTCAATCCTACCATAATCACTGTGAGACCCCATTTCTATGAAACATTTTTTCAAATTGCCCCTACCTTGTCAACCCTACCACATTGACAAGCTAGTGAGCTCACTAGCTTGCCAATGCTCACATGAATTTTTGGATCCAATGCCTTAAAGAAATTTGGTCTTGTGGCATGCCATGATTGCAAGATAGGCTACACCTTTCCCCATGTTGCTAACTTAGCCTTAAATAAAGAGTCTTGAAATAGTGGAGACAAGGGTTACAATCCCTTGTCGGTAGACTAATCAAGTCAACATTTAAAATATATCGCAACATTAGTGATGAGGTAAGTTTAGAAATAGAGATGATAACCAAAATAGATTTAAAGATCTATCAATGTGGGAGGAGTATATTCCAATTTTGTAGAGACATGTGTTGAAAATTTGGTACCATAGACAATATAATCATATTTTTTTTAAAAATGCACCTCACCATGAGACCCCATTTATTGGAGGCATTTCTTCAAACAGATGATTTCCTTGTCTATGTTGTTTGATAAAATGATTTGGTAGACATGTATGGAAAATTTGGTAGTGTAGTCAAGGCAATCAGTTGCTTGGTAGAACTATTTGACAAAATACCTCAATGAGATATGTCGTCATGGACTAGAATGATTTCAAGATATGTACAAAATGAATTTGTTGAAAAGGATTTAGAAAATTTTAAGCATATACAATTTCTAGGTGTAAAACCAAATTCCACTACATTTTCCAATATCCCTCATGACTATACCAAAATGAAAGCTTTGGAGAGGAGTATGCACATCCATAGAAAGGGATTGAGAATTGATGCATCAATTTACATACTTATAACTTCTCTCATATATATATATGTGTATACAAAATGTGGAAGCATACATAAGGTAAGTCAATTGTTTAACATAATTCTTTAAAGAGATGTGGTTTAAAAATGTAATTGGCAAGTGTAAAGAATTGTGTAATTTAAAATGTGCATTGACAAGCTAAGGTTATAATGACAAACAAATAATGATGAACATGAAATATGCAAAATAAAAAAATCAAAGCAAGCCAAAATAGAATGAAATAAAATATAAAGAAAATGTGTAAAGACTTCGCATACCTAAAAAATGAAGAGATTTGGACTGGAGGTTCTGCAATTATGCCTTTGCTTCTTCTTGCTTCAGAGCTCTGCCTCAAAATTTGAGGTTTTAAAAGCATTATATGAAATTTGGCCGAAAACTTTGCTCTTTCATGTACAAGATTGGTGAAAAATCATAAAAGGGTGGTGAGATGTGAAAAATTGCATGCGCACCTCCACCAAAGCATCAAAGCTTTCTTTTTTGTCAGAACACATACTTGAGAGGATAATATGTAGAATTTGGGCCTAGAGATCATGGGTATATTGAGTTTTTATCATTTTTGAAACAGAAAAAAATGCACTAGATGCTAAAACATGCTTTTATGGGAAAGGGATTGATTTTTATAGGTTGCTTTTCTCTCTTTTTCTCTATCCTTGTATCCATCTGGAGTCTCTCACTTATCCCACAAACCCTCAACCCTAGACACTGTACTTAGGCCCCTAATCCCTTAAAGGCGGGAGCCCTAAAGCCCTGTCTCTCTTTCCCTTGGGTCTCTCCCTCTCTCTCAACTCTCAGGTCTCTCTCTCTCACTCCCACCCCTCCTATCTCTTTCCTCCCCTCTCTCTCTCCCTCTATCTCTTTCTCTCTCTATATCTCTCCCTCCCCTCCCCTCCCTCTCTCTCTCTCTCCTCTCTCAAGTCTCTCTCTCTCTCTCTCTCTCTCTCTCTTTCTCTCTCTCTCCAGCTCCCTCTCTCTCTCACTCTCTATCTCTCCCTCTGTATATCTCTCTCTCCTCTCTCTTTCACTCCTTTGTCTCTCCCTCTCCCACTCCCTCTCTTGGTCTCTCCCTCCTCTCTCTCTCTCTCTCTCCCCTCCTCTCTCTCTCTCAAGTCTCTCTGCTACCTCCTTTCCCTCTCTTTGGGACTCTCTCTCTCTCACTCTGATCCTCTATCTCTCTCCCCTCTACCTTAACCCTGCCACCCTCTACTTAACCCTTAAACCCTCTACCCCTCTACCCTTAACCCTCTACCCTATATCTCTCTCCCTCTCCCTCCCCCTCACTCTCAAGTCTCTCCCTCCTACCCCCTCTCCCTCTCTCAAGCCTCTCTCTCTCTCACTCACTCCTATCTCTCGCCCCTTTACCCTTAACCCTCTACCCTCTACCCTCTACCCTCTACCTTTTATCTCTCTCCCACTCCGTCTCTCTCTCTCTCTCAAGTCTATCCCTCCTATCCCCTCTCCCTCTCTTAGGTATCTCTCTCTCACTCACTCCCTCTATCTCTCTCTCCTCTACCCTAAACCATAAACCCTAAACCACAAAAGCTTAAACCCTCTACCCTCTATCTCTCTCCCACTCCCTCCGCCCCCTCTCTCTCAAGTCTCTTCCTCCTACCCCCTCTCTCTCTCTCAGGTCTCTCTCTCACTCTCTCCTATCTCTCTCCCCTCTACCATTAACCCTAAACCCTAAACCCTTCCTCTACCCTCTGTTGTGTTATGGAGACCAATCAAACTTGGATAAAATCTTCATATTATTTTATTATTAAATAATTTTCTGCACTTATTAAATATTTATGTTACACTTGTATCTAAAAGGTGGTTACACATAAATATTAAATGTTGGAAGTGATTAGGTATAGATGGAAGTGATTAGTTACAACCGGAAGTGATTAGTTACAATATTTTTATTATAAAGTCAAAAGATAGTTGAAAATATTAAATGTAGCCACCCAAAGAAAATGGTTTTTTGGGTGCATGAGGCACAACCAATGGCCACACTTCATTGGTAATTAATGGGACATGTGTGGGAGAATATTAGAACACTTGGTGATGAGTTTTCAGAGTAGAAGATCATGAAAAATATTAGCAGAAATTTGCAGAGCAGTGGCTGGAAAAACATAGGAAGTGTCGTGGGTACCCATAGCAATGGTTGTGTAAAAACAAGTGAAAAACATGATGAAATGCATTGATACAAGTTGAAAATGTTGCTGCATGCATTGTAAAGGTTATTTATTGGAAGTTTAATATATATTGGACCCTGTGTTGGTGGATGTAGCTAAGTTTTGGGTGAACCACATCAAATATTTGTGTTCTTTTGTTGTCTAGAATTTCTATGTGTTCTATTTCTCTATTTTATTGATTAAATATGCATTTAATTGATAGATATCTACCTTCTAACCCTGACAAGTGGTATTAGAGTAGTTTGTGTAAAGTTATCCTTTGCATGAAGGTCTCACAGTTGAGTCGGAGTCTCACGGTTGAGTGGGAGTCTCATGGTTGAGTGGGAGTTATGGCGAATGAGAGTAAGTTGAAGGTAGAAAAATTTAATGGGTAGAACTATTAGTTATGGAAGATACAGATGGAGGACTATGTCTATCAAAAGGATTTATGGCATCCATTAGAAGGGAAAGCAAAGAAACCCCTGGCTATGTCTGATGAGGATTGGGATATTTTTGATAGAAAGGCACTTGGAAGTATTTTTTTATGCCTAGCACAATTGTTGGCATTTAATATTTCAACAAAAAAGATAACAAAATATTTGATGAAGACCCTGGAGAAGCTATATTAAAAGCCTTCAACTTTGAATAAGGTATTTCTTATGAAGCGTCTATTTAATATGAAAATGGTAGAAGGTGGGTCAGTTGTTGATCATTTAAATGAGTTTAATATAGTTACTAGTCAATTAACTTATGTAAATGTAAACTTTGAAGAAGAAGTTAGGGCTCTTTTGATTTTGTGTTCTTTTCCTAAAAGATGGAATAACTTAGTAATGGTGGTTAGTAATTCTATTTCTAGTTCAAATACGCTAAATTTGTTGATGTTGTTTGTGTTATTTTGAGCAAGGAAATTCTTAGGAACAACTTAGGTGGTACATCCAAATCAGGAAGTGTTTTGAATGTAGAAAGAAGGGACAAAACAAAGGAGAGAGGAAATAATTCTAGAGGTCGTGGGAAGTCACAAGGAAAATCAAAGGACAAGAGGTGCCAATACAAAGTTAAGATGGATTGTTGGTATTGTAGTAAGCCGGGTCATTTAAAGAAAGATTGTTGGTCTCGAAAAAATAAAGGAGACAAAAGGGAAGGCAATAAAGAGGAAAATGTGGTAAATAAAAAATATGATGAGGATTGTTTGATTCTTTCCCTTGATAATGTTGATGATTCTTGGGTGTTATATTTAGGGGCTTCATTTCATGCTACGCCCCATAGAAGTTATTTTCTTGATTATGTCCAAGGGGATTTTGGACTAGTTTATTTGGGAGATAATGAACCTTGTTAGATTGTTGGAAAGGGAAGAATCAAGATCAAGTTGTAGAATGGAAGTCATTGAATACTACATAAGGTAAGGCATGTTCCAAAGTTAAGTAGAAATTTAATTTCAGTAGGGCAACTAGATGATAAAGGCTATGTTGTTACATTTAGTTATAAAAATTGGAAGGTTACAAAAGGTGCCTTAGTGGTAGAAAAAGGTGTGAAAGTAGGAACCTTATATCTTTGTACATGTCATACTGTTCCTTCTACTTTAGCTATTGTAGATAAAAATCAATATTTAGGAATAGTTGTTGTAGTTCAGCAGGTAGAAAATTTGATAGTTGATGTGGTTATGAATCAACATTGTGGCATAATAGACTTGGGCATATGAGTAAAAAAAAAATGAAAGTACTGCATTCAAAGAATGTTTTACCAAGTTTAAAATGTGTTAATATGGATTTTTGTGAAATTTTTGTGTATAGAAAACAAAAGAGAGTTAGTTTTCTCAAGGATGGGAAGCAAAATAAAGATGAGAAATTGGAGCTTATGCATATGGATGTATGAGGACCAACTCAAGCATCTTCTCTCAATGGTTCTTAGTATTATGTCACTTTTATTTATGATGCAACAAGAATGGTATGGATTTATTTCCTTAGGAAGAAATATGATGTTTTTGAATCTTTTAAAAAATGGAGAAGCTTGGTTCAGAATGAGACAGGTAAAAAGTTAAAATGTCTCAAATCTGATAATGGTGGTGAGTATTACAACAAAGAGTTTGAAGATTATTGTCCCTCTAATGGTATTCATAGGAAAAAATGGTTCCAAGGACTCCACAGGAAAATGGAGAGGCTGAGTGCATGAATAGAACAATAATGAAGCATGCACGAAGTATGAGATTGCATGTTGGGCTACCTTTAAAAATGTGGGAAGAGGCTATACACATTGCTATTTATATGATTAATAGAGGCCCCTCTAATCCTTTGGGCTGTGGTATTCTAGAGGAAGCATGGAAAGGTAAGAAGGTAAGTTATTCTTTTCTCAAAACCTTCACTTGTATAGCATTTGCACATGTAGATTCAGAAAATAAAACCAAGATTGATGCTAAATCAAAAAAATGTATATCTGTTGGATATTACATTAATGAATTTGGTTATAGGCTTTGTGATTTTGAAAATCATAAAATTTTGAGAAGGAGGGATGTCATATTCAATGAGAAAGTGTTGTACAAAGATTAGTTGTAGCAACATGAGAAGAAAGAAAATGATTATGTAGTGTTGGATGATACATCAAACAAAGATGTTCCAATGGTTCCTCATGCTCCGCAACAACAAGAACAACAAATATCACAAACTCCAGTGAATGCTAGATGATCTTCAAGGATAAGTAGACCTACAGAAATATTTTCTCCCTCTTTGTATTCTATTTAATTAACTGATGTTGGTGAACTAGAATGCTATGATGAAGCTATGCAAGTGAATTCCAAGGTTCAATGGGAGCATGGAATGGAAGAAGAAATGGACTCTTTGTTGAAAAATTGGACTTGGGACTTATGCAAGTTACCTACAGGTAAAAAGGCTTTACCAAACAATTGGGTTTATAGGATGAAAGAGGAAGATGGAGGTAAGAAAATATTTAAATCTAGGTTAGTTGTATAGGGATTTGTACAAAAAAAGGGTATTCATTTTGATGAAATATTTTCTTTAGTTGTTAAAATAACTTCTTGTACTGTTTTAAGTATTGTGGCTACTGAAAATTTGTATTTATAACAACTAGATGTTAAAATTATCTTTCTCCATGGTGATTTGGAAGAGGAAATATATATGGAACATCCACAAGGATTTGAGGTCAAAGGTAAGGAGAAACTAGTGTGTAGATTGAAGAAAAGTTTATATGGCTTGAAGCAAGCACCTCAACATGGATCACATAAGGGAGTTAAAACAACAGTTAGCAAATTAATTTGCTATGAAGGATTTAGGGGCAACAAAACAAATCCTTGGTATGAAGATTACAAGAGATAGAAAAAATAGAAAATTGTTTTTATCTCAGGCTGATTATGTTGAGGTGTTGTAGAGGTTTAATATGGAGAATGTAAAAGTTGTTAGCACACCTTTGCCTAGTCATATCAAATTGACTAAGGATATGTGTCCAAAGACACAAGAGGAGGAAGACAAAATGTACAAGGTACCATATACTTCAGCTGTAGGCAGTTTAATATACGCCATGGTATGCATGAGATTGGATATTGCACATGTCGTAGGAGTTGTTAGTAGATATATGAGTAATCTCGGAGTTGAGCATTAGAATGTGGTAAAATGGATTCTCAGGTATTTGAGAGGTACATCCAATAAATGTTTATGTTTTGGGGGCTCTAATACTGATTTAAAAGGCTATGTTGACTTAGATTTGGTAGGGGATACTGATTTAAGACCAATCAGATTGAGATAAAATATTTATATTATTTTATTATTAAATAATTTGTTGCACTTATTAAATATTCATGTTGCACTTGTATCTAAAAGGTGGTTACAAACAAATATTAAATGGTGGAGGTGATTTTTTATAGCTAGAAGTGATTAGTTACAATATTTTTTATTATAAAGTCAAAAGATAGCTGAAAATATTAAATGTAGCCTTTCATAGAAAATGTTTTATTAGGTGCATGAGGCACAACCAATGGCCACACTTCATTGGTAATTAATGAGACATGTGTAGGAGAATATTAGAATAATCAATGATGAGTTCTGAGAGCAGCATGTCATAAAAAACATTAGCAAAAATTTGCAAAGCAATGGCTGGAAAAATGAAAGAAGCACCACAGGTACTCATAGCAATGGTTGTGTAAAAACAAGTGAAAAATGTGATGAAAAAAGTTGCTATAGGTTGCAGATGTTGCTGCATGCATTGTAATGGTTATTTACTAGAATTTTAATATATATTTGACCCTATGTTGGTGGATGTAGCCCAGTTTTGGGTCAACCACGTTAAATCTTTATGTTCTTCTTTTGCTGTCCAGAATTTATGTGTTCTATTTCTCTATTTTATTGATTAAATCTACATTTAACTGATAGATATCTACCTTCTAACCCTAAAAAGTGGTATCATAGTAGGTTGTGTAAAGTTAACCTTTGCAGGAAGGTCTCATGGTTGAGTGGGAGTCTCATGGTCGAGTGGGAGTTATGGTAGATGAGAGTAAGTTGAAGGTAGACAAATTTAATGGGAAGAACTATCAGTTATGGAAGATGCAGATGGAGGACTATCTCTATAAGAAGGATTTATGGCAGACATTAGAAGGGAAAGCCAAGAAACCCCCGACTATGTTTGATGAGGATTGAGATATTTTGGATAGAAAGACACTTGGAATTATTCATTTATGCCTGGCACAATTAGTGGCATTTAATATTTTAATAGCAAAGACAATGAAAGATTTGATGAAGACCCTAGAAAAACTATATGAAAAGACTTCAGCTTCGAATAAGGTATTTCTTATGAAGCATCTATTTAATATGAAAATGGTAAATTACCAGTCAATTAACTTCTGTAAATGTAAACTTTGATGAAGTTAGGGCTCTTTTGATTATGTGTTATTTGCTTGAAAGTTGGAATAGCTTGGTAATGGTAGTTAGTAATTATGTTTCTGGTTCAAATACATTGAAATTTGATGATGTTGTTAGTGTTATTTTGAGCGAGGAAATTCATAGAAACAAATTTAGTGGTACATCCACATCAGGAAGTGTTTTGAATGCAAAAAGCAAGGGAAGAATAAACGACAGAGGAAAGAATTTTGGAGGTCGTGGGAAGTTACAAGGAAAATACAAGGACAAGAGGTCCTAATATAGAGATAAGAGGGATTGCTAGTAATGTGGTAAGATGGGTCATTTAAAGAAAGATTGTTGGTCTCAAAAAAATAAAGGAGAAAAAAAAGGCAACAAAGAGGAAAATGTGGTAAGTAATAAATCTGATGAGGATGCTTTGATTCTTTCCCTTAATAATGTTGATGATTCTTGGGTGTTAGATTTAGGGGCTTCATTTCATGCTACACCCCATAGAAGTTATTTTCTTGATTATGTCCAAGGGGATTTTGGGTTGGTTTATTTGGAAGATAATGAACCTTATCAGATTGTTGGAAAGGGAAGGATCAAGATCAAGTTGCAGAATGGGAATCATTGGCTACTACATGAGGTAAGGCATGTTCCAAAGTTAAGCAAAAATTTGATTTCAGTAGGGCAACTAGATGATGAAGGTTGTGCTTATACAATTAATGATAAAAATTGGAATGTTACAAAAGGTGCCTTAGTGGTAAAAAAAAGGTGTGAAAGTACGCACCTTATATCTTTGTATAGGTCATAATACCTCAACCTTAATCCCTCAACCCTCAACCCTTAATTCGTCAACCCTCAACCCTTATACACTCTACCCTATACATTGCACCTTTAAACCTAATCCTTCAACTATATGCCCTCAATCCTATACCCTAAACCCTCTACCCTCAACCCTAAACCATCAACCTTAAACCCTTAAACTCTAAACCCTTGAACCTTGTACCCTCTACTCTCAATCCATTACCCTCTATCCTCAACCCTAATCACTCAACCCTATACCCTCAACCCAATACCCTAAACCCTCAACCATTTATGTCCTCAACCCTATACCCTCAATTCTCAACCCTCTACCCTATACATTATATCCTGAACCCTCATTTATCTCTGTCCCTCCCTCATCTTCTCTCCTTCTCTCTATCCCACTTCTCCCTCGATCTCTCCCTCCCTCCATCCCTTCCTCTCTACCCTAATCCCTCAACCCTATACCCTCAACCATTAAACACGCAACCCTAAACCCTAAACCCTCAACCATTAAACCCTCTACCCTCTACCCTCAACCCAATACCCTCTACCCTCAACCCTAATCCCTCAACCCTTAAACCCTCAACCCTCAAAATCAAGTGTCTACCCTCTACCCTTAAACCCTAAACCCTCAACCCCTATACCCTCTACCCTATACCCTCAACCTTAAACCCTCAAACCTTAACCATTAAACCCTAAACTCTTAAACCTTGTACCCTGTACCCAATACCCTCTACCCTATACATTAAACCTTGAACGCTCAATTGTCAACCCTCAACCCCTAATTCCTCAATCCTCAACCCTTAAAACCTAAACCCTTAACCCCTATACCCTCTACCTTATACATTGGACCCTCAACCCTAATCCTTCAACCATATACCCTCAAACCTATACCCTAAACACTCTACCCTCAACCCTAAACCCTTAAACCTTCTACCCTCTAGCCTCAATCCAATACCCTCTAGCCTCAACCCTAATCCCTCAACCCTATACCCTCAACCCAATACCATAAACCATCAACCCTATAGGTCCTTAACCCTATACCCTCAATTCTTAACCCTCTACCCTATGCATTCGATCCTCAACCCTCATCTATCTCTTTCCCTCCCTCCTCTTCTCTCCTTCTCTCTATCTCACTTCTCCCTCCATCTCTCCCTCCCTCCATCTCTCCCTCTCTACCCTAATCCCTTGACCCTATACCCTCAACCCTTAAACCCTTAAATAATCAACCCTTAACCCTAAACTCTCAACCCTTAAACCATCTACACTCTATCCTCAACCCGATACCCTAAAACCTCAACCCTAATCCCTCAACCCTATACCCTTTGTTGATGGTGTTTTCTGCACAACAACAACTCATAAAAGATACAAGTATCCTATCTCTCTTGAAAGGTAAATCTCTATTAGCAAACCTCAAGAGATAACCCCAAGGTCTCTAATGTCAGGTCTTGAAAATGCATAAACAACTCAGTAATAAATGTGAAAATGATGGTAATCACAAGGGGCCTTACAAACAAATACTGGATCTTCAAACTTATCAGATTTTACAATATTTTGATACTTCAAATCCTAAATCTAACCCAAATGATAAAAGAAATAGAAAAAGATGAGAGTTTAAGAGAGGTCTCTAAGATTAAATTACTCCTAAGACCAACAATGCAAATGATGAAATACTTGAAATGGACCAATCCCTTAAAACCAATTTTTGCTTAACCCAGATGTAATTTGCAATTTCACAAAAATAGTGCAATCTTCTAAGGAATTAAAGATTTTAAAATCATGAACATTCATTCATACGAACCCCATTTCACAATTGAAATGAATAAAACATCCACAATTGAACTAAGCACAACAAATATAAGGTCCAAGATAACTTTACACAACTCACAATCAACTAGTTGCTAAAAGTATGGACCGGGGATTGCTACAAACACTTCAAGCATCAAACCATAAACACCATTTAATCATATCTAACTTCAAATCTAACATCTATTTAATATTTTCCAAGAAATTCAAAAGATAGAATGACAAGAACCATGCAAGATTAATCATGACAAGAAATATAACCAAAGCACAATGTATTTACTTGTATTGAATCACCCAAGAGTAGCAACAATTCCAGTAATATGTGTTACAACACTTGCTTCAAAATAAAACTAACTCCTAGCACTAGTTGTTTTCTCTATCACTTAACTTGCTTCAATAGCTAACTATCTAGCCCTTGCAAATGAGGCAAAATTCCCTACTTATAGAAACTTCATGCTATGTTAGCCCAAATAGGGTTACAAAGATGATCGGCCACAAAATAAGTCAGCCTATAAAATTCTTAAAATAAAATATAATGTTGCATTAAATTCTTGGGAATCTTCTAGGTCATCCTGGGTTCTCCAATGTAGCCCTATCCAATGCATGTAGAAAATGAAGAAGAGATAATGGGAAGCACACATTTCAATGTAGTTACTCATTGGCTAGCCATTTGTCATTATCTCGATTCAATTTATCTTGCACCTTAAGAAAAATCTCCTCTAGGTTGGCCAAAGGTGGAGTAATTAATACTTTAAACCTTCTCTCAATGGATTTAATATCCTCCCTTGATTCTTTGATGACCCTATCCCATTCTACCTTGAGATCTTGATATTTCTCCATGACAAAAAAATAGGTAGATGCATCATCTAAATGGTGGGCTATGATTGGACCATAATCAATTGGGGAATAAACTTCATGCCACCACTTCCTTAATTGCTCTAAACTCAAATGTTTCTGTGCAAACTTCTTTCTCCCAATCATTATCTCAAAGAATGAAATACACTTATTGTAGATATCATTCAAAGTATTTCCTACCTGTTGACCTTGCTTATGAATCTTTTTTAGAACCCTCTGTTTGATCTACAGTGACTCATACCACTTCGAAGGTTCTGAAACCTTTGAGGAGGGTAGAATTCCATCACTCACCAATTTTTCCTCAGTATAATCCATGATGATCCTTGTTTTCTGCAAGAGGAGGTCAACGCCAACTTTATCTTGATCCAATAAACTCTACAACCATTCAAATGATCTGTGTGCATCTCCACAAGTTGACACAATCTCCTTAGTCATGTTGTTTCCTTGGGGTCCTACTCCTTGTAACCATTCATGCATAGCCTATGTGGAAGCCTTCATCTTCTCAAGCTCACTGAATGCCTCTTTAGGAAAAAATCCTTCAGGGGAAACTCCTTCACTTCCTACAGTTTGTAGAGGTCTCATTAGATGCTGCACATATCTATACATATCATTCAATTTTTTCTGCAACCTTTCTTTCTTTGCTGTCTCTTTATCTAACCTCCTAAGGATGGTTTGGGAGGACTCTTGAAACTCTTCTTTCTCTTGATCCTTGCTTGTAGGTCCGAATTTTATTGTCTGAATGGTGTAATCTTGAGGGACTATCTCATCTTTATTTTTATCTGCTGCAAGAGTAGCGATGTGGATTATCTTGTTATCTACCTCATCTCTGGTGATTTTGGAAATTACCCTAGCCTTCTTCTCTACTTTTTATTTTCCAATGTTGGCTAGCAGATCATCCCAACTTAGAGGAGTATCATCCACAACTATCTGCTTGCTCTTCAATCTCTCACTAAGCCAACTAGGAGTAGGGACACTTGGCTATCATTCATCTCACTTCTCTTGTTCTGGCTGATCTATGTAGGAGTCAACATTCAAATCTTGCATGGTAAGAAATTCTTCACCTTGGTGTCCTTTCTCTTTGTCTATCTCCTCTGGATTATGATTTTCCTCTTGATTAATTGTCTCTATTCTCACTTCATGAGTTGGAGAAGGAGTTTTCTTATATATCTATTATTTTTCCATGATCTTCTCTCCTTCATCACCAATAGGGGAGTTTGTGTATGACACCAAGGATGAGTGCAAAATATTATCAATATCTACCTTTCACTATGAAGATCTCCAACATTAAAGTCTTCTACTTCACCACCTTGATGAGTATCTTCACCAACAACTTTTGTTAATTCTTTCTCTTCATTATGCAACTCTTGGGTTGAAGGAGTGGCAAAAGTATCTTCTTGTTACTGCACAATAGAGGAAACTACAGGGACATCTTCTTTCACCAGACCATCATTGGGAGATGGATTTCTAGCCTTCCTGGTATAAACATGTGTCTTCTCCCCTAAAATTTCAACATCTATTAACTGTGGTCCTGTTTTCTCTTTTCCTTGTCCCTTAGGGGGATTATTCTATTTTCTTGATGTTCTTGCCACCCTTCACCTTTTAGGCATAGGAGCATCATCTTCCTCTCCTTCTTCCTCATGTTCCTCTTCTTGAGCAACTTCTTTCCTTTGGAGGCTATGTTTCTCTTCTTTGTAATTGGATTCCTTTTCTTTCCATCCTCAGCCTTCACTTGAATACCCTTGATTTTGATTTTGAAGGGAGAGCCTACCTTTTCTTTTCCCTTTGAATCTTGTTCTTCCTCCTTAGAAGTGGAGTGAGATTCCAAATTTCCCATCAAATCATATGTGTATTGCTTCCCTTCATTGTCTAGCTCCCATATCTTATGTTTGAGCCACAACTTAGTATATTTAATAACATTAGCATTGATTTTCTCCAACTCTATCTTCTCCTCCTCTAGCCAGTCAATCTCACCAATGGGCCTGTCTTTAATTGGCTCATAATCATGGCTTTGTATCACTTCTCCATCATCCTCAATCTGATTAGGGATGGCCTTGATGCTATATAATCTGTTCAAATTGGCTGGCAACATAGAGAACTTCTTTTGTTTGACCTCAAATTCATCCTTATAGTTAGCCCAATAATCCTCAATATCATCTTTGTGTCTGAAGTCTCTACTAGATTTCTTTTGGGCACCACCTATTCTATCAAACCTAGATCTCTTAGAGTGGAATGTAAAACCAAGAGTGCTCATCTCTTCTTTAGAGGAGTGTCATGTAATCAGAGAAGGGCAAGCCTCATGGAAAAATTATCAATGGAAAATCATTGCGAAAACTAGTTTTATGCATGTATTTCTTCACAATAGCATCAAAATTAGAGATTTTCCTAGTAACTTAAAAAAGTATGATGTGATTAGTCGGATACCTAGGCAATCTATAAGGATTTCTTTGACAACCATCAATCCTCATGTAGGAGAAGGTGGGAAATTGTATGAACCATGCCCCATTTTTTTGGATCAGCTCCTTGGCAGCATCAAAAATCCTTACATGCTCTACTCCTTAGACTAACCTTGTGATATACATGGTGAATGCATCATTCACCCTTCTGTAACTAGAACTGCCCAAATGTAGTTGTGGATAGACCTCATAGATCACATCTTGTTCGAATACCCCTCGAGTGCTCAATCCCTTGTATGGATGGAATCTTGCCAAGGAATAAACCAAGTAGGATGTCATAGTGAAGCTCTTGGTTTGTAGTACATTGCACAATTGCTTCAACTTTCAAATACTCTTGCATTCATCAAGCCCATCACTCTACTGAGAAGAGTGATTGTATCATAGTACTCTGACTTGAACTTTATCCTGAATAATTTCTTTGGCGGCTTGGAATAATGTGCCTTAGGTTTCTCCAGCCAAGAGTTAATAACTTCTAAAGCCTTATTTGTATCCTCTGCATAGTTCTTCTTGGCTATATCCCTATCAAAATGCACCACATGGGACCTATTTGGCTTATCACATGTTTGGGCTACTGAAATAGGAGAGAAGTTTTCCAACACTCTTCCTTGTGGACTGATCACCCTCTATGTGCCTAGATCATAATGTATGGCACATTCTAAAACCAACTCATAGCACTACATTGTAGAAGTAAAACTAGCCACATGAGCTAGCCCAGAGCTCACCAATCTTCTTGCCAACAAAGGAGGATCCTGCACTGCCATCTTGGCCTTGAACTCCTCATAGTCCCATCTTCCAACATTTGTATTAGTCACTTCTGACCAGATGGAGGCCAGCTTGGTCTTAGGAACTTTTCTCTTCACATCCAATTTGATCCTTTTAGCCTCTAAGATAGAGGATCCCTCAACATCAACATCCATTTGTTTTCCTTGGACTTTTCTAGCCATTACCTTGCTTGATTCAGCCTACACTCAACAAAAGATCACAATAAATATCTATTACAACATGAGAGTCTGGGTTAGTCCATCACAAATAACATTTTCATAAAAAAAAAGCCCAAAGAATGACCAAAATCCCTTAAAACACCATAAAGCACAATTTGATAAAAGCTCAGGATTTTCACCCCTCTGCGGAATTCAGGCCAAAAGAGAATTTTGGGAAATTCTGAGCTAGGCAAAATTTAGTGATGAAATCACAATGCTCACTCCGAAAGGTTACTCAATCATTATTATAACTCAAGAAACAACATAATTCACCTTTTAATCACTCAAATCAATCATGTGATGCAAAATCATTAAGTATTAATTCATGCATTCCCTCAATTCCTTGTTTCCAATAGGTTTTTGGGGAATTTCGTCAGGGACGAAAATCCACGAAATTGGAAAGACTTCACACATTCTGGGAAAATGACAGGGTGATGGAAATCCGGGGATTTCCTAAGGCAGGGGAATTTTGCGAAGTCCACATGGTTTCACATTTCATGCACATTTTCAGGAAAATGATGAGGCAATGGAAATATGGGGAATTCCTAAGGCAACAGAATTCTGCGAGACACTCAAAATCCTAAAATCTTTGACTTCATCAGGATTTCACCCAAATTGATCGAATGATCATGAATTTGGGGAATTGGGCTCAAATGTTGTTTGTCTCAAATCTTTCATCAAAGGATCTAGATCTAGGACTTGCTCAAAGACTACTCGACTGACCTTGGCAATGGATTCAAAATGAAAACCCTAGGGTTTCGCCATGAATGTACAATTTCAATCTCAATCTATTCTCATACTCATCTAACCAGGATAAATCCCTCTAAAATCTCCAAAGCAAAGTTATCATCGAGTGCAAATGAAAATGAAAAACTCAAATCTACCTAGGATATCAAATCTATCGAATGCAAAGGATCCAAAATCAAAACCCTAGGTCAAATCAAAATCACGCACAAGACCAAATTTAGGGGGGGGAATCTAGCAATGGATGGCACAATCGAATCATCATATTAGTTAGGATGGTCATACCAATTTTAGAGGAAGCATTAAAAGAACAAAGGGGTAACCCTAGTTTAATTACAGACCCTCAACACACTGAAATCCAAATTCAAAGCACATCCAAAACCATATAGCCATTGATACTCATCAGTTGAAAGTAAAGGCATCATAACATACCATGGATGAAGAGCAAATAATGAAGATAGCGACTGGAAAGGATCTTCAAACTCAAGCAAATACAAATGGTACTAGAAAGATGTCACCAAAGCATGTGATCCAAAGCTCAAACACAAGACTCACACACAACACTTAGAGGTTAAGCTCTTCCAAATTCAAAGCAAGACAATGACATTGATTCATAGCATAAAACCTCCTTAAACTTCATTGAACACAATTTTCAAAGCCCGTACGAAAGAATAAATGCAGTGAAAAGACAACCTAGAGCAAGTTTCAGGAATCCAAGGGGGGAAGGAGTTTCGGGGACTTGAAGACCTAAAGGAATTTTGGGAAAATCCGATAGACATGGAATTCCATGAAAATCCAAAATCTCCAATGCACAATGTTAAGTAGTCCCTGTCAGGTATCCAGGGCATGAATGGAAATCGGGGAATTCAACCCAAGGAGAAAATTCCTGAAATAAGAGAAAAACCCGAAAATTGCCCTAAGACTTAGGATTTTCAAAGTATTACTTCAAGGGGGAATTTGCATGAGCAAAGTAAACATTCAAGCACATCTCAAAGTGTCCAAATTTCACAATCAGAGGATCAAAAGCACAAAAGGCCAAAGCAAGAGAGGGTCCCTACTTTTAGTGGGGCATGTGTACGAAAATTGCACAACACCCTCAACCCTTAAATTCTCTACCCTAAACCCTTAACTGTCAACCCTTAATACCTCAACCCTTAAACCCTACACCCTCAACCCTTCATCCCTCAACCCGCAATCCCTAAACCCACAATTTTCAACCCTTAATCTCTCGACCCTAATGCCTCAACCCTCAACCCTTAAACCATAATCTCTCAACACTAAAACCCTTAAACCCTCAACCCTCTACACTCTATAATATACATTAAACCATGAACCATCAATTCTCAACCATCTACCCTATACATTGGATCCTCAACCATAATCCCTTAACCATATAACCTAAAACCTATATACTCAACCCTATACCCTAAACCCTCAACCCTAAACTTCATCCCTCAACTCTTAAACCCTTAAACCCTCAATCCTTAAGCCCTCAACCCTTAAATGCTTAAACTCTCAACCCTCTACCTTTTACATTATACCCTCTACCCTATACATTGGAACCTCAACCCTAATCCCTCAATCCCTATCCCTTTCTCTCTATCTATCCATCTCACCTCTCCCCCCCTTCATCTCTCCTACCCTCTCTAATTGTCTCTATCTAACCTCTCCCTCTTTCTACGTACCTCTTGTTCAATCAATCCCTACCACTCTCTCTCAATCCCTCTCTCTCTCTCTCTTCCTCCCACTGCCTCTCTATCAATCCCTCTCTCTCCCACTTCCTCTCTCTCTCTCTCTATTAGGTCTCTCCCTCCCACCCCCCTCTCTCTCAAGTCTCTCCCTTTGGAACCCTACCTAGGTAACTCTCTCTCTCTCCCCCCTCTTTCTATCTATCCCTCCCACCCTACCTAGATAATTCCCTCTCACCCCACCTCCTCTCTCACACTCCCTCTCTCTTAGGTTACTCCCTCTCACACCCTCTCCCTCTCTCAGGTCTCTTACTCTCACACTCCCTCTCTCTCCCACTCCCTCTCTCTCATACCCCCTCTCACTACCTCTCTCTCAAGTCTCTCCCTCTCACCCCACTCATATTATCAAGTCTCTCCTTGTAGCACCCTACCTATATAACACACACTCTCTCTCTCTGCACCCTACCTATATAACACTCTCTCTCTCTCTCTCTGCACCCTACCTATATAACACACACTCTCTCTCTCTCTCTCTCTCTCTCTCTCTCTCCCCCTCTCTCTCCTCCTCTATCCCTTCCACCCTACCTAGCTAAGTACCTCTCACTCCAACCCCTTCTCTCCCACTTCCTCTCTCTTAGGTCTCTCCCTTCCACCCCCTCTCCCTCTCTTAGGTATCTCTCTCACTACCTCTCTACCTCTCTCTCTCTCTCTCAGATCTCTCCCTCCCTCTTTCCCTCCCACCCTACCTAGACAACCCTCTCTCTCTCTCTTAAAATTTTCCCTCCCTCTAAAGACATACATAAATACATACATATAAGTAGACATACATACATACATATATACATACATACAAGCACACATACATATGTACATACAATCTTACATTAATGCAAGCATACATGTACATATGTACATACAATAATACATACATACATACATACATATGGGCATACATACATATATGCATTGATATATACATACATGCATGCATACATACATACATACAAGCATGCATACATACATACATGCCATACAAGCATACATACATACAAACATACAAATATATATATATACATACATTCAATAGAGTAGCATTTAGCACAAAGCAAGACATAATGTGAGTGTGTTATAATGTGCTCACATTATGTCTAGCTAGACATGTCTTGCACAAATGCAAAAACCATGCCAAAACTATGAAATAATGCGAATGTGTTATAACACGCTCATGTTATAATGAGCTCAGGTTATTTATTTCTTTGGGAATCCCCAAGCCTTGGGATTGGTATTTTCCTTGGAATACCAACCCAAAGGCTTGGAGGGCCTTCCCAATGTCCAAAGATGTGTTTTTGTAAATTTTACAATATTTCACACAATTGTGTTTGTGCTCACTGTTAGGTTTTCACGTGTTTCAATGTCTAACAAATCGAACACCTACGTAATGTAAGGCTCTCTCTTATCTATCTACCGATGTAATTTTTTGACTTTTTGACAATGTTAAGCCTTTTATCCATAATTTATTTTGTTCATGTGTCTATTTTTTGTCAAAAACTAGTGTTTGGTGTTTATTTCATTATAAATTAACCATTCATCAAAATTTCAAATAAATTACATTTTTAGAGATTAGACTCCATTCTACACATATTAAAAAAAATTCAATTAGTTTCCAAAATTTATAGGGGTAGCACGTCCAAATTTTTTTTTCCAGGAAGTGTCTACTTTGAAAATTAGTAAAAAACAAAATATTCATTGAAAAATTATCAGAAAAATCTAGCATAAACCACATACTTTTAGCTAATTTCTCACCAAAGTGATTTTAAAAATACTAAAAATAAGTTAACCGTGCTAGCGAGCCACAAAAGTTGCCATGTTATGTTTTTTTGACAAAAACAACACCAATTTATGTGGTCCCCTCTTTTGAACCCCTTAATCTCAACCATTTTTTTTTTTTTAAATAGTAGTTTAGAAAGTAGACTCAGAGAACTATGATCCTTGTTTTTGTTGCATCTCAAAAATTTTAGTGTAACTATCCTGAATTTCACGTCTAAGGTTAGTATATCCTGATTTAAAAAAAAAATGGCCACTTAAGCCCTCTCTTTGGCCCCCCATCTTTTTGCACTTACTCTATACATTTATATAGTTCAAAATATCTCTAAGTTTTATCTACAATTAGATACATTAGTAGTGGTAGATAAATAAGAAAGGAAAGTAGATCTATAACTTACTCAAAAACTAAAGATTAAGAATTCAAATCCACATACTTATAAACAATTTCAAATTTACTACATTATATAATTTACATCCTTTCTTTTTTATAACATTTGTGCTCTTCCCATAGAGAGTCAAAATCTTTTTTAATTGGTTTCTTTTGATTTCTCGCCAGTTGTATATTTGTTGCCACAATCAAATGTGAGTAGTGCATAATTATTTTATGTTTCATAATCCTTAAATGTAAGCATACCATTATTCCCTATAAAATATTTTTCTAGTTGAGTACCATTGTCAATCATAGAAATTATTAGATACTCAAATTTATCATCATCTACTCTAAGATCTAACAATTTATATTTTGTCTCAACATATCAAGCCAACCAATATTTTTCCCTCTTCATTATCTTTAGGTGCAACAACATACACGTCTTGTTACAAAAAAATAACAATTCAATAAACTAGGAAGTGATATAACTCAAAGAAACACACATGTATAAGATAGATTACTAAACAATTTAATAAAACTAGATACCAATGTACTTTGTTGTACAAGATCTAAAATGTGATCATTGTCTTGTAATGCTAACATTTCGTTATCCTTTTTAAATTTTCTCATTTTGATACATGGTTGTATAGGTGTTAAGGGTATATGTTACCATTCATCAAACCATTTTATATTTTTATATGATTTTAACTCACCACCAATGTATAACTAACAAAAACATGCAAAATTTCTAATCAACTTAGTCTGTGTTTTCCTTTGAATTTTGAATGAATGTCATTTTATTAATCCACTCACTATCTTACAATCCTATCCTAGTAAGATTTATTCTTCTTTAACTAATCAAAGAACTACTAAAATTTTGAATTTTTAGAATATTCGATAGATAATTTTGTATTACACCAATCCACTCACTATGTCTGATGAGGATTGGGATATTTTGGATAGAAAGGCACTTGGAAGTATTCATTTATGCCTGGCATAAGCAATGGCATTTAATATTTCAACAACAAAGACAACGAAAAAATTTGATGAGGACCCTGGCAAAACTATATGAAAAGATTTCAGCTTTGAATAAGGTATTTCTTATGAAGTGTCTATTTAATATGAAAATGGTAGAGGGTGGGTCATTTCTTGATCATTTAAATGAGTTTAATACAATTACCACTCAATTAACTTCTGTAAATGTAAACTTTGATGAAGAAGTTAGGTCTCTTTTGATTCTATGTTCTTTGCCTAAAAGCTGGAATAGCTTGGTAATGCTGGTTAGTAATTCTATTTTTGGTTCAAATACATTGAAATTTGATGATGTTATTGGTGTTATTTTGAGCGAAGAAATTCGTAGGAATAGCTTTGGTAGTACATCCACATCAAGAAGTGTTTTGAATGCAGAAAGCAAGGGCAGAACAAAGGAGAGAGGAAATAATTTTGGAGGTCGTGGGAAGTCACGAGGAAAATAAAAGGACAAGAGGTCCTAATATAGAGATAAAAGGGATTGTTGGTACTGTGGTAAGCTGGGTCATTTAAAGAAAGATTGCTAGACTCATAAAAATAAAGGAGACAAAAAAGGAAGGGAATAAAGAGGAAAATGTGGTAAGTAATAAATCTAATGAGGATGCTTTGATTCTTTCCCTTAATAATGCTGATGATTCTTGGGTGTTAGAATTAGGGGCTTCATTTCATGCTACACCCCATAGAAGTTATTTTCTTGATTATGTCTGTGATAGGGAAAAAATACTTGTTAAAAAATGAATAGCAAACAAAAGGGTGCAAATAACAAATACAAACACCCTACACCTCAAGATTGGCCTAATCATTAACTTAACTAAGCAAAATGAAATATTTCACCTTGTTGAGTTGTCCTTTGGTTGGCCCTTCGATCTTTGATGTTGTATGCTTCTTTGGTGGCAAGATATGCAAGATATGAGATGAGATGAGGATGGAAAATAAGTGAAAATGGATGCAAGCATGAGAATTTGGCTAAGTATGGCTCAAGAGAAAATTTTGCAAGATTTTGGCTAGCATAAATGATCTCTCCCAAAATGAGAGAAAAGAGGGGGTATTTATAGAGAATTTTGGACTTTCTAGGAAAATAGATGGTTGAGATTGAGCCACCAAGATCAAAATGAAGGGCTAAGGTGAGTTGAGAACTCACAAGCCCTCACATCTTGACATGTGGCATGTGAAGTGGCTTGAAAAGGATGATGTGTACATGAGGTGGAAAGAGAGTACATGACATGGAGGTACTACATAGTACCTTGGTATTGGACAATATCTCCTCATAAAGGAGGTTCTTGTCCCCATGTGGGTGAGAGGACATGTGAGGAATTAAAAATTCCTCAAATATCCACATGGGGATGAGAAAAGGAATTTAAATTTCAAGGAACGCATTGGGATTAAATGTGAATTAAAATTTCACATGGGGAATGGAGTGCCTTCTCCAAAAGGAGAAAGCCTTTAATGAAGTTGACTTATGACACATTCCATAAATGACATGGGGATTAGGTTTTCCTAATTAAGTGATTAAGGTTGTACAAGTACTTGATTAGACAAATTAATGACATATTAGAGGCAAGTGGGAAATTATGGAGGATGTGACCCTAATGATGATTAGGGGTGTGCACATCTTAATCATAAATTAATTATGATTAAGAAACAGGTTTAGATTGTTAAGAGGGATTAGAGACCAACTTGCAAAAGTTGGAGGATATGACAATGAGAGAGAAAGTGAGGAATTAAAAATAAATTTAAAATTCCAAGAGGTAATATTGACTAAATTAAATAAAGTGATATATTTATTTAATTTAGAGAGGAAAGAGGGGAAAAGTATTTATTAAATTAAATACTTTGGAAACCTCATGTAGGACATGAAATATTAATTAAATGAATGATTTAATTAATACCAATAAAAAGGATGAAGTAGATGAGTAAAAGGATGGTTAAGGAGACGTCTTTGACCATATGGAAGTGGTCAAATTTAGATGTCTATAATTTCCAAGGGGACTTTGGGATGGTTTATTTGGGAGATAATGGACCTTATCAAATTGTTGGAAAGGGAAGAATCAAGATCAAGTTGCAGAATGAGAATCGTTGGCTACTACATGAGGTAAGGCATGTTCCAAAGTTAAGCAGAAATTTAATTTCAGTAGGGAAACTAGATGATGAAGGTTGTGTTATTATATTTAGTGATAAAAATTGGAAGGTTACAAAAGGTGCCTTAGTGTTAGAAAAAGGTGTGAAAGTAGGCACCTTATATCTTTGTACAGGTCATAATCCCTCAACCCTTAATCCCTCAACCCTCAACCCTTAAACCCTAAACCCTCAATCCTTATACACTCTACCCTATACATTGTACCATTAACCTTGATCCTTCAACCATATGCCCTCAATCATATACGCTAAACCCTCTACCCTCTACCCTAAACCCTCAACCCTCAACCCTAAACCCTTAAACCCTAAACCCTTAAACCTTGTATCCTATACCCTCAACATAGTACCCTCTACCCTCAACCCTAATCCCTCAACCCTATACCCTCAACCTAATAACCTAAACCCTCAACTGTATAGGTCCTCAACCCTATAGCCTCAATTCTCAACCCTCTACCCTATACATTGGATCTTGAACCCTCATCTATCTCTGTCACTCCCTCATCTTCTCTCCTTCTCTCTATCTCACTTCTCCCTCCATCTCTCCCTCCCTCCATCACTCCCTCTCTACCCCAATCCATCAACCCTATACCATCAACCCTTAAACCCTTAAAAACTCAACCATAAATCCTAAACCCTCAACCCTAAAACCCTCTACCCTCTACCCTCAACCCAATACCCTCTACCCTCAACCCTTAAACCCAACTAAACTCTCTACTCTAATCCCTCAACTCTCAACCCTTAATCTCTCAACCCTGAAACCCTCAACCCTCAACCCTCTACCCTCTACCCTCTACCCTCTACCCTTAAACCCTAAACCCTCAATCCCTATACCCTCTACCCTATACATTGGACCCTCAACCCTATAACCTCAACCCTCTACCCTCAACGCTCAAACCTTAAACCCTAAAACCTTAAACTCTCTACCTTATACCCTATACCCTATACCCTATACCCTATACATTAAACCGTCAACCCTCAATTCTCAACCCTCAACCCTTAATCCCTCAACCCTCAACCCTTAAACCCTCAACCCTCAACCTCTATACCCTCTACCCTATACATTGTACCCTCAACCCTAATCCTTCAACCATATACCCTCAAACCTATATGGGCTAAACACTCTACCCTCAACTCTAAACCCTTAAACCGTAAATCCTTAAACCTTCTACCCTTTAGCCTCAATCCAATACCCTCTACCCCTCAAACCTAATCCGTCAACTCTATACCCTCAACCCAATACCCTGAACCATCAACCCTATAGGTCCTTAACCCTATACCCTCAGTTCTCAACCCTCTACCATATACATTGGATCCTCAACCCTCATCTATGTCTGTCCCTCCCTACTCTTCTCTCATTCTCTCTATCTCACTTCTCCCTCCATCTCTCCCTCCTTCCATCCCTCCCTATCTACCCTAATCCCTCAACCCTTAAACCCTTAAAAACTCAACCCTCATCCCTCAACCCTCAACCCTTAAACTGTCTTCCCTCTAGCCTCAACACAATACCCTAAAACCTCAACCCTAATCCATCAACCCTTAATCCCTCAACCCTTAAACCCTACACCCTCAACCCTCAATCCCTAAACCCTCAATTTTCAACCCTTAATCTCTCAACCCTAATCCCTCAACTCTCAACCCTTAAACCCTAATCCATCAATAATAAAACCCTTAAACCCTCAACCCTCAACCCTCTATAATATACATTAAACCCTAAACCCTCAATTCTCAACCATCTACCCTATACATTGGATCCTCAACCATAATACCTCAACCAGATACCCTAAAACCTATATACTCAACCCTATACCCTCAACCCTTAACCCTAAACCTCATCTCTCAACTCTTAAACCCTTAAACCTTCAATCCTTAACCCCTCATCCCTTAAACACTTAAACCCTCTACCCTCTACCCTTTACATTATACCCTCTACCCTATACATTGGAACCTCAACCCTAATTCATCAACCTTTATCCCTTTCTCTCTATCTATCCATCTTTTCTCTCTCTCTCCCTTCCTCTCTCCTACCCGAGCTCTAATTGTCTCTATCTACCATCTCCCTCTTTCTACATACCTCTCATTAATCAATCCCTACCACTCTCTCTCACTTCCTCTATATATATCTCTCTCCCCCTCTCATTGCCTATCCATCACTCCCTCTCTCTCCCACTCCCTCCCTCCCTCTCTCTATCTCTCAGGTCTCTCCCTCCCACCCCCTCTCTCTCTAGAACCCTACCTAGGTAACTCTCTCTCTCTCCCCTCTCTCTCTATCTATCCCTCCCAACCTACCTAAATAAGTCCCTCTCACTCCACCCCCTCTCTCACACTCCCTCTCTCTCTCCCTCTCTCTTAGGTCACTCTCTCCCACATCCTCTCCCTCTCTCAAGTTTCTCACTCTCACACTCCCTCTCTCTCACTCCCTCTCTCTCCCACCCCCTCTCACTACCTCTCTCTCAAGTCTCTCCCTCTCACCCCCCTCATATTCTTAAGTCTCTCCCTCTAGCACCCTACCTATATAACTCTCTTTTTCTCTCCCCCTCTTTCTCTCTCCCCCTCTCTCTCTTTCTCTCCCACCCCCCATTTCTCTCTCCCCCTCTCTCCCTCCCACCCTACCTAGCTAAGTACCTCTCACTCCAACCCCTTCTCTTCCACTCCCTCTCTCTCAGGTCTCTCCCTTCCACCCCCTCTCCCTCTCTCAGGTCTCTCTCTCACTACCTCTCTACCTCTTTATCTTTGAGGTCTCTCCCTCCCTCTCTCCATCCCACCCTACCTAGACAACCCTCTCTCTCTATCTCTTAAAATTTTCCCTCCCTCTAAAGACATAAATAAATACATACATATAAGCAGGCATACATACATACAAACATACATACATACTTACATACATACATACATGCATACAAGCATACATATATATGTGCATACAATCTTACATACATACAAGCATACATGTACATATGTACATACAATATTACATACATACATACATATAGGTATACATACATACATGCACTGATACATAGATACATAGATACATACATACATACATGTCATAAAAGCATACATGTCATACAAGCATACATACATACAAACATACAAATATATATACATACATTCAATAGAGTAGCATTTAACAAAAAGCAATACATAACTCGAGTGTGTTATAATGTGCTCATGTTATGTCTTGCTAGACATGTCTTGCACAAACACAAAAAACATGTCAAAACTAAGAAATAACATGAGTGCTTTATAACAAGCTCATGTTATAACGTGCTCACGTTATTTATTGCTTTGGGAATCCCGAAGCCTTGGGCTTGGTATTTCCCTTGGAATACCAAACCAAAGGCTTGGAGGGCCTTCCCAACATCCAAAGACATGTTTTTGCAAAGTTTACAATAGTCACACAATTGAGTTCGTGCTCACCATTAGGTTTTCATGTGTTTCAATGTTTAATAAATCAAACACCTGGTTAATGTTAGGCTCTCTCTTATCTATCTAACGATGTAATTTTTTTCACTTTTTGACAATGTTAAGCCTTTGATCAATAATTTCTTTTGTTTGTGTGCCTGTTTTTGGCAAAAACTAGTGTTTTATGTTTATTTCACTATAAATTAACCATTCATAAAAAATTCAAATAAATTACAATTTTAGATATTAGACTCCATTCTACACATATTAAAAAAAAACTCAATTAGTTTCCAAAATTTATAGGGGTAGCACATCCAAAATTCTACTTTTCAGGAAGTGTCCACTTTGAAAATTAGTAAAAAATTAAATATTCATTAAAAAATTATCAGAAAAATCTAGCATAAACTACATACTTTTAGCTAATTTCTCACCAAAGTGATTTTAAAAATACTAAAAAATTTAGCTGTGTTAAGGAGCCACAAAAGTTGCTATGTTATGTTTTTCTGACAAAAACAACACCAATTTTTGTGGTCCCCTCTTTTAAACCCCTTAATCTCAACCAATTTTTTTTAAAAATAGTAGTTTAGAAAGTAGACTCGGAGAACTATGATCCTTGTTTTTGTTGCATCTCAAAAAATTTAGTGTAACTATCCTCAATTTCACGTCTAAGGTCAGTATTTCCTGATTTTAGAAAAAAAAGTGACCACTTAAGCCCCCTTTTTTCCCCCCCATCTTTTTGCACTTACCCTATACATTTATATAGTTCAAAATATCTCTAAGTTTTATCTACAATAAGATACATTAGTAGTGGTAGATAAATAAGAAAGGAAAGTAGATCTATAACTTACTCAAAAAATAAAGATTAAGAATTCAAATCTACATACTTATAAACCATTTCAAAATTACTACATTATATAATTTACATCCTTTCTTTTTTATACATTTGTGCTCTTCCCATAGAGAGTGTCAAAATCTTTTGTAATTGGTTTCTTTTGATTTCTCACCAGTTGTATATTTGTTGCCACAATCAAATGCAAGTAGTGCATAATTATTTTATGTTTCATAATCCTTAAATGCAAGCATACCATTATTCCTTGTCAAATATTTTTATAGTTGAGTACCATTGTCAATCATAGAAATTATTAGATACTCAAATTTATCATCATCTGCTCTAAGATCTAGCAATTTATATTTTGTCTCAACATATCAAGCCAACCAATATTTTTTCCTCTTCATTATCTTTAGGTGCAACAACATGCACATCTTGTTACAAAAAATTAACAATTCAATAAACTAGGAGTTGATATAACTCAAAGAAGCACACATGTATAATATAGATTACTAAAATTTTTAATAAAACTAGATACCAATGTAATTTGTTGTACAAGATCTAAACTGTGATCATTGTCTTCTAATGCCAACATTTGGTTATCCTCTTTAAATTCTCTCATTTAGATACATGTTTGTAGAGGTGTTAAGGGTATATGTTACCATTCATCAAACCATTCTATATTTTTATATGATTTTAACTCACCACCAATGTATAACTGACAAAAACATACAAAATTTCTACTCAACATAGTCTATGCGTTTTCCTTTGAATTCTTAATGAATGTCATTTTGTTAATCCACCCACTATCTTACAATCCTATCCTGGTAAGATTCTTCTTCTTTAACTAATCAAAGAACTACTAAAATTTTGAATTTTTAGAATATGTGATAGATAATTTTGTATTACACCAATCCAAAATTACACATATATCTCTAAATCCCATTGCATGATAAATGCTAGATTTTTCTTAGCCAAAAATATTTTCATACATGCTCCAACTCCATCACACTCTCCTTAACTATTGTCAAGTTCAAAGAAACTCCACATTTTGGACAATTTTTTTCTTTATGAACCTTGCATCTAACAAATTTGAGAATTTTTAACTACCATTTACAATTGTCTAAGCATATGAGATGTTTCATTTGGATTTGGCTTTCCTTTAAACTATTATAAAATACACTAAAATAATATTGCACAAAATTTGATAAATATAATAAGTTATTTCTCAAATAGAAATGATGCTCGCTAATTTTTTTTTCTATACTATCAACTACATGTCTATATACAATATGAAAAAAAACTCTACCTATATTAATTTTTCTCTTGTTGTGCAACAATGTAGTTTTCTACAAAGTCAACCAATAAAAATATAGTTCCCATTCAAAATACAACTGCATTTTGTCTTGATGATCAACTTTTTTCTGCAGTTTATAATTGCATTCTACTCTATGTAACTTGCATTTTTTCAGTATAACAAAAAAAAGTATAGTTCCAATTCAAAAAATATATTTGTATATTTGAAATCGCTAATCAGGCCACTATGCATATTGAGAGTTTCATATATTTATAAACGGGCATATTCTTGAATTATGCGATGAGTCCATAGACTCTACTTTTTAAAATTTTCATCTTTTAGTGGATATTGAACATTCTTGAACCTCTTCACATACATTTACTATTTTCTCCAAAATCGTGTGAAGCATCTTTATCCATATATTCTTCTAAGAATAAGAAATATTATCATATTTATTGCACAATATTCTTCAGAAATATAATCTTCTGAGTAAAAACTATGGTCCAAAATTTTCAAAAACAATTCATTAAAAACTGCCTAATTATTGTGAGTTTGAAGATTAATACCACATTTCTACTCAATTTAATTACTTAGCATGCATCTTGTCGAATTTGTTAGTTTAAAGAATAAAAGATCATATATGCAAGAAATTATGCTATTGTTTTATAGATTCCTATCTTTTAAATTGCAAATACTTAATAGTCTAGCATAATAAATTTTGACAAAGCTATAATCATAATAATTAAATCTAAAAGTAATAACGTGCCATTTGAGCAGCTTTAATGATTGCCAACATGATATATTCTCATGTCTTAGAAATGTTTACAACTTTATCAAAAAATATATTCTCTCTGTCTTACAGATGTTTGCAACTTTATCAAAACGATAAACTGAATTGGAACTAAAGAATAAAAAATTACGCATAAAACTTCGAAACATCTTGAAAGATTTTGAACTCACCTTCAATATCTAGAAAGTGCTCTTCTGTAGCATAAGAGAAAGAATTATTTGCCTCAAGACTTTTGCCAAAATAGTCTAAAGCTTCTGTAACTATAAAACAATAAAAGAAAATGCTTTGGTAAGAAAACTATATGATCACACCACATATTTGCCAAATAAATAAAAAATTAGATGGCAAACCCTTCCAAACATTCCTAAGAGAAGCTCACAAATTAATATACTGCAAACAAACCTGATATATAATAATAATATTGAATCAAAGCTTAGATCAAAACAAGAGAATGTTTTCTTATAGAAAGATATCATAAATTCTACGTGAAAATCTCTTGTTTGTTAAGGGTTAATTTCAGTACATGGTCTTCTTATCATTGTAAAATTTGTTCCTCCATTTGTAATGTAAAATTATAACTAGATCTTAAGTTTGCTAGTGCTGGGAATGTACGACGCAGGATATGAATGATCTGTTTTTGGCTTTCAGTGTACAAAACTGCTTATTGTTACTGTAATAATGGCATATTTTGCTTTTGGCTATAAGTACTGTATCTATCAACTCTTTAAGAAACGAAGTGTTAAAATCAACTGTAGATGAATAGAGATACGTAAACGATAAGCAACTAATGATCAATGATTCATCTGTCGTCAGCGAAGATGGATTCAATATGTATTACTTTGAGACGTGTTGCAGAAGGATTATTTTGTTTCCTGTTTGCAAATAATAATAATGCGTGGAACCCAAGAAAACTTTGGAATCACGCCAGTGGTGCAACTGTGCATGCATATGCAACAAAAGCCTATAACAAAACCAAAAGAATCTCTCAAAAGTGCAGTACATGTAAATTTTGCTGTTCCAAGTTCATACCAATAAATTTTGCTGTTCCGAGTTCATAGCAATCTATATTAGTACTATCATGGATCAATATTATAGAATTGCAAATAATATTTAATTGGTGTGAGTTTTCCACAATTCATGTAGTATTAATATTAAGATTGTTTTTCGATTTCTTCTACATATTTTTCATTCAACGTTTTGAATCACACTCAATGATTCATTATCAAGAATAAGACAACGATGATGGGTCACTGAATATGATCTAAAACGTCAAATGAAAAAATATACATGATAAATCTAAAAGCAATCTTAATATATATGCCCAAAAAAATGTCAAAATAGTTTGTGTAAGACTAGTTTAGAGTGAGAGAGAGAGAAGGAAATAGGGGATATAGAAAAGTGGATAGATAGAGATAGAGATAGAGGTAGAGGTAGAGGGAGGCATAGGGATATAGTGAGAGATAGGGAGAGAGGATGATACAAAGAGATATACATAGAGGGAGAGGGAAATAAATAAAGATAGAGAGATAGGGAGAGAGGTCAAGAGAAGGGGAGAGATATAGATTTAGAGAGGAGAGAGAGGGAATACATATAAAGAGGGATGGAGAGATAGGGAGATAAGAGATAGAGGGGGAGAGGGGGAGAGGGAGAGGGATAAATAGAGGGAGATATAGAGAGATAGAGAGGGATAGATAGAGATAGAGTGAGAAGTACATAGAGAGATAGATTGAGGGGAGATAGAGACAAGTAGAGGAAGGGGAGAGGGAGGTATAGAGAGATGGGGAAGGAGGGACAAAGGGAGGGAGAGGTGGGTTAGGAGGGATGGCCGAAGGGGAGAGATAGAGAAAAGTAGAGAGGGATGAGAGGAGGGAGGTAGAGGTAGAGAGGTAGGGTGGGAGGGATAGAGGGAAGGAGAGAGATAAGGAGAGGTAGGTAGAGAGGTAAGGTGGAAGGAATAGAGGGAGAGGTTGGTAGAGAAAGTGAGAGGATATAGAGAGAAGTAGAGGGGGAAAGGTAGAGAGA
>VDFB02000015.1:373219000-373332817 GCA_007258455.2 Sequoia sempervirens | reverse complement strand
CTTGCATTTGACAACTTTTCCCTCAATTAAAAAGTCGTCACCATAGGAAAATGCCTTTGAGATAGAAAAAAATTGAAAGAGGTTATTATAGAGGGGCCCAACACGATTCTGTAGCCTCATACAAAGAGTTTGTGAGTATCATGGTTTTCGATTAATAGCCTGTCGAAGATTGCATTCATTTTGCATTTTGGACTCTTAAGGGATCGAGTCGGTTGAATGTAGCTCAGAGTGATTTAGCATGTTTGGGTGTGAAAGAGGACCATGCCTAGCGTAAACGTACCCATCCAGACGTGTTGGAATAGTCCATTCGGTCACACGAGTTGTAGAACAAAAGTTGCACCACTTTGCAACTTTACACTACTTGCATTTAACAACTTTTTTCTCAACTGAAAAGTCGTCACCATGGGAAAACGCCTCCGAGATAGCAAAAAATGAGAGGTTATTGTAGAGGGTCCCAATGAAATCTTGTATCCTTAGATGAAGAGTTTTTAAGCATCATGGTTTTTGAGTAATAGCTTGTCAAAAATTGCAGCCATTTTGCACTTTGGACTCTTAAGGGATCGAGTTGGTTGAATGTGGTTCGAAGTGATTCGGCATGTTTGGGTGTGAAGAGGACCATGCCTAGCATAAACGTATCCATTCAGATGTGTTGGAACAATTTTTTTGGTCACATGAGTTTCAAATCAAAAGTTGCACCACTTTGCAACTTTACACTGCTTGCATTTGACACTTTTTCCATCAAGTGAAATCTGGACACTACGAGAAAACAACTCTGAGATAACAAAAACTGAGAGAGGTTATTGTATAGGGACCCAACACAATCCTGTGGCCTTAGATGGAGAGTTTGTAAGTGTCACAATTTTTTGGGTAATAGCTTGTCGAAGATTGCAACCATTTTGCATTTTGGACTCTTAAGGAATCGAGTCGGTTGAATGTAGTTTAGAGTGACTCAGTGTGTTTGGGTGCAAAAAAGGACCATGCTTAGTGTTAACGTACCCATCCCAACATGTTGGAACAATCTGTTTGGTCACATGAGTTGCAGAACGAAAGTTACACAACTTTACAACTTTACTTGCATTTGACACTTTTTCCATCAAGTGGAAATTGGACACCACGGGAAAAAGACTTTGAGATAACAAAAATTGAGAGAGGTTATTGTAGAGGTTCCCTACATGATCTTGATGCCTCAGATGGAATTCTCGTAATGGACACATTCTATCGGTAATAGGGCATCAAATATTGTTGCCTTTTTACAATTTGGACTGTTAAGGGATTATGTTGCATGAAATACAAATGTTTGAGGGCAGCAATAAATTTCAAATTTTGAAAAAATATCATTACAAATGTTTGAGGGCAGCAATAAATAGGTACTAGGGAACTAGATCACAAACCCAATTACAAATGTTTGAGGGAAACCATGCATTTTTAATTAGAAAACATGTGTGAAGAACTTGTGGGGTACTTGAGTTAATTCATGTTACTTGAAAAACATCTAACAAGTCATACATGCTTATATTACTTGTAAATGTGATTATTTTTATGACATTTTGACATTATTTTATGACATTATGCATTAAAAATGTTTACAAATTGAACTTCTTAAATGTTTATGTGAATAGATGGTATGTTATATTGATATTGATATATAATCATTAGGTTGATTTTTTTTAATAAATGAAGTTTTTATAATAAGTTTCTCAATTGGTGCTAGTTATAATAGGGAGAGAATAAAAGAAGAAAATGAATGATTGGTAACCATCAATGGTTATTACACTCACTATATTAATAATATGATGTTTACAATAAAATGAGATTTATTTGGTAGTTGTAATTCTTATGTGTGTGCTACAATTGTCTAATATGCTTCATGCACCAATATGACATACAAGTGCTTGTACTTATAGGCACAATGCTTTCTCAAAACTATCAAGTGGTAATACAAAATCATGATAAAAAAATCAACCTATGTGAATTCCAACACCCCACTTAAATCAAATATTGAATCAATGTGCTCCATTTTCATGCACACAAACTCAACTTATAAGATTCTCTTACAATAGCCAAAAATAGGATTCAAGGATGCCTTAGGTACTCCACTCTCATAGATCTTTTACAATGTAACTCATACATTTGAGATGATCTTATAATGTATACATCATAGCTACTCACGATGAAGTTAACTTCAAATGAATAACTTGAAATCCCCTTGCTAAACTTGACACACACTTTTATAATGTCTACATCATAGGTGGTCATGATGAGGTTAAATTCAAATGAATAATTTAGTACCATCTTGTAGTCTTCAATTTGGCATATACTTTATAACTTCATTTAGGTTTACTAGCTCCCATTGAAACAAAGAAAAGAGTATAAATATTAATAATCACATAATCACTTAATCAATTCAAATAAACATGTGATATGTCAATAATCTAAAACTTGTGTGCTCTATTATGCAATATCTTATAACTTACCACTAGTCAATCTAGCCCATTGAATATCTTAAAAAGTAATTTTTATAAGAATATCAAGCATACCTCCCATCTATCAGGATTGAACTTTAGAGGGTCCTCGAAGTAATTGTTGTGTGGTCTCATAACATGCTCAAAGACTGTAAGACTTAAGGACCCAAGAAAAAAAAAATAACTCTTTTGGAAAGAGCTAACTAGTTGAGAAGATCACCAGAAGTGAAGAACAAAGAGAAATATTTAATCAAAGAGTACTTCGTAATGTAGTGTTCTGAGTACCAGATACTGAGAATCGGGAATGTTTGAAAAAGGAAAAATGTAATGCAAATGTGAGCAGAATGTTTTGGTTCGATATTTGAAGTCCGGTAAGATGGAAGTTCCGGTAAAAATGAAGTTTGGAAAAATTCATGGGTAAATTTGAATACCAGGTACTAGGTACCAGGTAGCAATGTAAAGTGAAGTTTTAAAATATTAAGGTTATCTAATGAGTCTGATAGTCCGGTAACTCGGTATGTAGAAGATAATCATTCAAGGATTTGTAATATGCCAAAAAGCATGTTATTTATGAGAGATTTATGTACTAACAATTGAATGATGGTTTTATTTACATAAGATTTTTATAAATGTTTTTTTTAAAAGGGAAATAATGAGTAGAATTTTTGATTGCAGGAGATGTAGATTGTGATGCAGAGTTCGGGTATGGATGGTTAGGAAAATCAAATTTGTAGATAGATTCGATCGTGTTTCTAGGTTCAATAATACACTTTAAAAGCTCATGCTGGAATAGAGTTCGTTGTGAAGATACATCAGATACTGGGAAACTGGGACTCTAGAGTTTAAGCTTACGACAAAGAAGTGTATCCATTCTGGGGGTGGCTCATTCTTGGAATGTTCAAACCAAGGATGAACGTGAATGTAGGAATGAAAATTCCACTTGATCATTTTGAATGTGTGGGAAGTTCCTATATTTTGTTTGATCGGATTTGTTTAGTTCTAAGAAAAAACCTTGATAATAAAAGATAAAAGCTTGAAGCGCTTCAACGTGTGATTGGAGTTGACCTTCGTTGACTTTGGTTGCAATTCTCTTACTAGTCACTACATTTCGCATTACCTTGATGTGATTCGTCCCTTGGATTGCCTCTCATGTATTTGTCTTGTCCTACCTATGTCTTACTTCTATAAAAGGACAAGGGATACTTCTTTAAAAGTTAAGTTCAAAATTTGTGGATGTTGGAAGAGCCAAAACTTCTTTCAGTTTTTTTCTTTTTTCATGTTCTCTAAATCATTCCAAACTAAAAACTTGTATTCACATAGAAATTAATCAATATCGAGAATAATTTGATAGCTACCTATCTGCTGGATCTTTGTAGCTGGTTTTGTTAGTTTAGTTGAACAAGGCGTGTTCTCACGTCATCTAAGGGTGCATACAAAGCCACCATTCTGAAGCAAAACCCTCTCTTTAAAAGATTGCACCTTTTTATATGTAGTTGTGAAGCAATTTGGTGAAATATAAAGTGGTTTACTTTGATTTGGTTAATTCTTTGGGGCATGCGTGGAGAATAACTGAGATAAATTTTAATTTTTAGTATTTTATGCTTTATTTTAGAATAGATGTTTAATTTTTTGAAATGTTCCAAAAAATAGATGAATGCATGAAAATTTATTGAAAATCACTGAATGCTTAAAGCTAAATCTACTTAAGTGATAGAAAAATTGTTGATATTCATGAAATATTATTTCAAATCTTTCGATTTCATGATATTATTTTATGATCCAATTGAAAGTTTAGTTTCTAATACATATGATTTCAAACAACTATATTCCCTTTGAGATTAACAACAATATCACATCATACCCTAAAGTGAACCTAGTACAGTCAAGACTTGACTACCAGAGACTTGGAATTGAACTAAGTCAATATTTTCCTTTGATATGAATTCCTCTTTTAGATTGTCTTTGTTCTAGATCTTTCAAGAAGGATAGGCTCTTCACGGTTTGTCTGTGAATAATTTATTGGCCTTGTTCCTGTGAGTAACATCATTGTCAATAGGAACTGGCACTAGGAGGGACTATATTGAAGTTTGTATTAGTCCCGAGTTTAAGGAGAAAGCTTGTAAAGTGAAAATTTAGTGCAAGGTGGTATTTTGATATGGAAGTGGAGAAAATTTGGACAAATTTTAACCAAAGATTACGTCCTTAGAGTTTATTCACCTTTGGTAGAGTCACCGAGTGTAGAATTCATGATACAACTGATCACAATGAACTTGATTGTGAATTTTTTTAAACTACGGTAAGTTTGTCCATATGTAAAGTGATTCTATTAACATAAGAAGTTTTAACTACTGGAAGAAAGGAATTGTTAACGAGAAATACGTCCAACCCTAGTGGAATTGGAAATATTAAAAAATTAATTGATACATCAAAATGGTTTGCAAACAACAATTATTATAAAGAAAATCCTAGCATTTTGTAGGAAAATAGGCGAGAATGCTGAGATTCAGAGACATCGCATCAAAAATGAGGAAACGGTATTGATGAGTCATCATTCTCCTTATATGTGGAAAACACAAATGAAGAGAAAGAGTGGGAAAATCGAGCGGTAGATGCGTGTATTTTTCTCCAAGTTGAATATTCACAAGTTATAAAAGGAAATTTTCCTGATTTTATGCAAGATACAAAGTATTAAGCTTTTACTTTTTCTCTTTGATAACAATATAAATTGTGATATATCTTGGTCTAACAAAGTGCAAAGTGAAGACAGGACCAAAAACATGAAGATTTTTAGAGGAGAAGAAATCCGAAAAATGGACAAAACCATTCATGGAAATGAACAGAGTAAAGAGAAAAACCATGAACCAAGGCTGAAAGAAGGTAGAGTATGGTTGCATCAGACGAAGTGTGTGTAGTCGACCTTTAATGAAGTCGTTTTCATACATATGAGCCAAGTTATTGGTAAGTACGATTTGAATTTATGATTATTAAACACAAAAAATTTAGAAGAATTCATTGTTATAGTAGATCTTTTGAAATTTCTTTGAATGAATTTAAGGATAAACCTGCTATAATTCATACCAAAACAACAATGGAAATAGTCATAGAAATTAAAATAATTTTTTTTGTTAAGGTTAATCGCTTGTTAGATTAGAGTTTGGTTAGTTAAGGTTAGTTTTCTTTTTGTAGGGTTTGTTTTTCTTTTGTTTTTGTTTGTTTTTCTTTCTTTCTTTTTCATTTGACCTCTACATTAGCAAGTTCTGCTTAACGTATCTTACACATGAGAGTTAATTCAAACATTTGTAAAATTGTGCTGTGAAATGTAAAATTATAAAACCATGCACAATAAATACATTTTTTAAGATGTACTAAAAAGCTATATATATGTGTATATCACGTATATACATGGAGTATCAAAATTCTTGCTTCAAAAGATCAAAAATAAAAAAAAGAGTGAGTCGAGCTATAGATAGGAGTAGCCATTCAGTCGATATGGGATGCCTCATCTATCAGGGCCAAATACCCCATGTAGGCGAGTTCCCGGTGAAATTCAAAGTCATGAATATGGAGGTCAGTGAGGAAAGGCCAGACTGGAACCACTTCCCTATGTTTTAGGAGTCAAGGAATATCATCCATGGAAGGGATTCCAATGGCCAGGTGTGCAACAGAAAAAATAGTATCCAGATTCTCCAAATATTCAGGTCTTACTATCAGATTGGCATTTGAGCGAACATCTTCAATAGGAAGCCCAATATCCAGGAGTGATGCTACAAAGTGAGAAGCCACGCCAGAATAGAAATGGAAGTAGCGGATGGATTCTACATACTTTTCCCCAAGGACTAAGCATAAATTTGGTACAGTGAAACTGGAAGTCTAAATGAAGAAAACCTTTTCAAGCCTTTGTGGTGTGATACTTCCTAAGAAAACATTCTGGTGGTGAGAGCAGCCCAAGAAAATTGGAGTATCCATAACTTAGAAGCAAGCAAGAATGAGTAGAGCAAGAAATGCAGAATAACAAAAGAAAGCTAAGGAAAAGTGTGAAGAATTCGAAAAGAAGTGCAAAATTTATAGAAATCCGTGAGGAAGTTGTGGTAGCTAGTTTCCTTGAGTGAAGTCTTGAAATTCGTAAGCAAGGTGGCCAACCAGATAATTTTCTTCAGAGCAGAATGTTAAATCAAATTAATTCTTTGCACATAGTTGGTGATAAATTACTTCAAATTTGATCAGTATGAAGATTTCGAATCAATCAAGTTGAATATTTCAAAGTTAATAGTGGTCATTTCATGCTTTTTTTAAAGCTATATTAATTATGAAGGTGCTTATGTGTGTGAAGTAGAAAGGAAAATGAAGCTGGTAAGGCAACACACGCCATCACTTGGGTAATTTGAAAGAAGTAATACGTGCGAGTTGAGGCGTGCAAATTTAATGCAGAATAATGTGATCGTGTTTCAATGTAATCATGACATTTTTGATCCATTAATGTGGTGCAACGTTGTGAAATTGGAAGTGCTAGATGGATATTTAGCAGTTGCCATAAAATTTAATCGGAAGGGTGGTGACTAATGGTTCTAAATTTAGATTTAAATTTGGTGATTAAATTGTTCATTGCTAAATTTTAATTTATTTATATTTTCTAACACATAACGAGTTGCAGTTAGCTAGGATTTGGCATAAAGTGATAAAATTTAGCTTGAAATACACACCAATGAGAAATTATTAAATGAGTTTTTGGGAAGTAGTGAATTGACAAAGGGATTTTCATTGAATGAAAAATCAAAAGGTAACCTTCACTACCATTGTAATTCCCAACCTAATAGTGGGTTTCATTGCTTGCAAGTTGAAAAATGAGCTATCATTGAAATATCAAAAGAGAAAATGAGCTTTCATTGCAATATATAAAAAGGAAAAGAAAAAGAGAAATAAACTCTTTAGGCTATCCAAATATCTCTACCGGGGCTATAGACGCATGGTTGGCAGTAGAGCTATTTTTGGAGGAATTACAGAGATAACATTGTCAGGGCTATGGAGGCTTCATTGGCAGCAAGGCTCTATCCCTGCTTAGATTTGGAGGATTGCCAAATTATGTAGTTCAATATCAATGAATTGATTCTTTTTACTGAATTCAAAAAAATGGAATTAATTAGAGCAGACACAGATGTTTCTAGGGGAGTTTTACTTTTTTTATGCTTGAATCTAGGTAAAGGTAAAAGTTATTGTTTTAAAATATGCATAAATTATAATTTACAACTGGTGATTTGATCTCAAGTTTTGGTTTAAATTTGATTTTATTGGTTGCAAGTTGTTGTGTGGTCTCACAACACGCCCCAAGATTGTAAGACTTAAGGACCCGAGAAAAAAAACTAACTCTTATGGTAGGAGCTAGCTAGTCGAAAAGATCACCAGAAGTGAAGAAAAAAGAGAAATCTTTAATCAAAGAGTACTTTGTAATGTAGTGTTTTGGGTACCAGATACTGGGAACTGGGAATGTTTGAAAAAGGGAAAAGGTAATGCAAATGTGAGCAAAATGTTTTGATTTGATATTTGAAGTCTGGTAAGATGGAAGTTCTGGTAAAACTGAAGTCCAAGAAAATTCATGGGTAAAGCTGAATACCGGGTACCAGGTACCGGGCAGTGATGTAAAGTGAAGTATTAAAATCTTAAGGTTATCTAATGAGTCCGATAGTTCGGTAACCCAGTATTTAGAAGATAATCATGCAAGAATTTGTAATATGCTAGAAAGTGTGTTATTTATGAGAGATTTATGTACTAACAATTGAATGATGGTTTTATTTACATGAGATGTTTATAAATGTTTTTTTTAAAGAGATTTAATGAGTGGAATTTGTGATTGTAGGAGATGCAGATTGCAATGCAGAGTTCAGGTCTGGATGGTCAGGCAAATCAAATTTGTAGATAGATCCATTAGTGTTGCCAGGTTCAAAATTATGATTTAAAATCTCATGCTGGAATAGAGTTCATTACAAAGATACACCAAATACTGGGAAACTGGGACTTTGGAGTTTAAGCATGCAGAAAAGAAGTGTATCCATTCTAGGGGTGGCTCATTCCTAGAATGTTCAAACTGAGGATGAACCTAAATGTAGGAAAAAAAATTCTACTTAATCATTCTGAATGTGTGGGAATTTCCTATATTTTGTTTGAGCAGATTTGTTTGGTTCCAAGAACGAACCCTAATGATAAAAGATAAAAGTCTGAAGCGCTTCAACGTGCGATTAGAGTTGACCTTTGTTTAATTCGGTTGCAATTCTCTTACCAATCACTACATTCCATGTGCCTTGATGTGACTCATCCCTTGGATTTCCTCTCATGTATTTGTCTTATCCTATCTATGCCTTACTTCTATAAAAGGCTAGAGAATACTTCTTTTTATTTTAAGTTTAGAATTTGTGGATGTCGGAAGATCCAAAAATTCTCTAAGTTTTGTTCTTTTTTCTGTTTTTCTGAATCATTTTGGTCTAAAAATTTGTCTGCACATATGCATTAATCAATATCAGAGCCAATTTGATAGCTACCTATCTCATGAATCTTTGTAGCTGGTTTTGTTAGTTTAGCCAAAAAAGACTGTGTGCTGCGATGTTTAGGGGTGCATACAGAACCTACTCAGTGTCCAAACTAAAACCCCTCTCTTTAAAAGTTTGCACTGTTATATATGTTGTAAAGAAATCTGGTGAAACATAAAGCGGTTTGCTTTGATTTGGTTAATTCTTTGGGGCATGCGTGGAGAATAACCAGGATATTTTTTAATTTTCAGTATTTTTATGCTTTATTTTAGAATAGATGTTTAAATTTTTGAAAATGTTCCAAAAAATAGATGAATGAATGGAAATTTATTGAAAATATTTCATTTTCTATGAAATTGTTGAATGCTTAAAGCTAAATCTACTTAAGTGATAGAAAAATTGTTGATATTCATGAAATATTATTTCAAATCTTTCGATTTCATGATATTATTTTATGATCCAATTGAAAGTTCAGTGTCTAATACATATGATTTCAAACAACTATATCCCCTTTGAGATTAACAACAATATCACATCATACTCTAAAGTGAACCTAGTATAGTGAAGACCAAACTACTAGAGACTTGGGATTGAATTGAGTCATTATTTTCCTGTTAAACAGATTCCTCTTTTAGATTGTCTCTGTTCTAGATCTTTCAAGAAGGATAGGCTCTTCATAGTTTGTTTGTGAATAATTTATTCACCTTGTTGTTGCGAGTAACATCGTCATCAACAGTAATGAGGATCAACATGAATAGAATGTAACCAAACTATTAATTTCCAACCTTTTGGAAACTTGTAACTTTTTATAATAGTAGCACAATTTAATCTTCCACTTAGTTTACTAATCTATTGAGAATATCCTGCATCAATTTTTTTGCATATTTTTGAGAAAAAATAAAATACCATTGAACTTTATATCCTTTTCCACAGTTCTAAACATAAAGTGCATTTGCAAGTCTGATATCTTCCTCAATCACCTACATACATGATATAAACATTAGATGATAGCATTGGCATCATACAAATTAATGTGCATTCTTACAAATTAATAAGAACCAATGTGCATACTTACAAATTAATCCAACGAACCATCCAAGTTTGCTCTACTCTTTATTGTGTCAAGTATTGCCTCATGGTTAGAGTTACACACATTCCACAAGGTCTTGTTCAAAGGTCTATCCCCATATTTGATCAAATGAACATTGGATGTTATGACAAGGTTTGAGTAATGAAGAATCTTTTGATGCATGTCAAAGTCCTGAAACGGCTAGACATTAACACTCTTATGTGAGTACCTTCTAAGCCATGTTCCAGTAACAACCACTAAGCCTGTAGGGTATTCAATGTTTTCTCCATCTATAATTGCGTCCTCCAATTTATTTTTGGCCTTAACACAACGACACAAGTAATAATCTGTTCCCTCTTTGTTCTTCATTTGCAATAACTACATAAACATGCCCTACATTGATATGTGCAACAAATTAGATGAAATTAGTGAACATTACAAATACACAACAAAGCAAGATAACAATAGGAAAGTTCAAAAACTATGCAAGTAGATATATTACCTAGTTGAACTAGATCTAATATGTGGTCAAAGTCAATTGATGATTCCATCTATGTCAATTCCAATGCCGTTGGAGGGTGATATGTGTGAAGTGGGCTAAGATAACTTAACCACCATTCGTCAAGCCACTCTTTTGACTCACACTCATCCCATACTTTCATTGTACATGATGAACAAAAGCATGCCATCTTCCGTGTATGGATACTCGATGAACCTGCATTTGAGCTAAGGAAAGAGTGTACCTCCCTTGATCCTGTTAGTGTACAACAATCCTTATATGGTGCAATGTTAGTATCATCCATCAACCAAAAAAATATACAAACTGAAGACTTGTACCTTCATTACCTAGACCCATCGAACCATTACACCACTTGATGATTGATTTTAAATTTGTCAACTTTGCATTGTCTTTATACTTTAACTCTTCTCGTGCTAATGCACTTTTGACACATGCTCCTGCACCATCATGCTCCCCCTTTCCATGCTCAGCCTCACAAAAGTTCCAAATATGTTGAACACCTATAATGACATGCATCTTGCTCAACTAGTAGAACATCTGCGAGTTCTTGTACTGTGCTGCACAGTTATCCAACCATATTATATGCTGACTGTATGCTATGCCCCTATGAGCCAAATCACTACAAAATAACTAGAAGAAACCTTGCATGGACTCTAGAGAATTTGTACGATCATCACTAATATAAAATTGGCACTCCCTCAATATCTTCATTTGGTCCTTTGTACTATCAACTGCATGAATGAATGCTATGTGCACAAATATAGAAACCTATGTGGAGTTGTAATATTACAACTTCACCTCATGCTATGGCTGTAGAGTGTAGTTTTTTGCAAAGTTGACCACTGAAAATATGCTACCAATTGGAAAGGTGTCCTTGCATAACTTGAATTGCAAGTCCAACCATCAAGCTCTATGGGTATGCCTTGCATACTCATACACTATACTGTCATGAAATGTAAAAATAAACCGATACACTGGCATCTTCTGAATAACCAAATCACACATTTTTGATTGATTACCATCTTTTGTAATGTATGCCACTATTTTATACTTCCCAAACTCTACGATTTTCTTTCCAACTGCAAGTGTGCTTTCCATATGTTGACATACTGGCATACATTGCAAGCCACCACAATATTGACATGAACCATCCAAGCATAGTTTCCTGTAGAATACTTGGCCATCCTCTCTTTCACATAATTTTTTTGATATGAAATACCTTGAAGATGTTGGTGGGGCATGAATGCAAAAATCCTGTAAAACATTGTTGGTATGCAAATATAAACATATAGAACAATAAACATCATAATGGTTAGAGAATTAAATATGTAATCTACAACAACAAGTAGTGCATGTGTGATTTATCTTGACATAAAAAGGTGTAAGCATTTGAAAATATCTTTGAAAAATTTGAATTTGAGGATAATCCTCTTGAAATTTATGAAAAAATTGTGTTTGAGTAGTATCCAAAAAATGCTTTGGATGTGGCTCACAGTTTCGACTACCAATTCTCCTTCTTACCACATCCCTTTGATTTAGAGATGTCCTTGTGTTATTCTTCCAATAGTCTTCAATTAGTGTTCTCAATGCTTCAACAATTGGTTTATCTTTTCACTGGAGTCTCCCTGAGAATGCCCATAGTTAAGTTGAATCGGTGTCCTCAATGCTTTGGCACCTTTAAATGGATCTTAATAAAGTTTTTCTATTAATTCTCAATTGTTGACTCATCTTTCTAATGATACAAGATCTCCTTGTTTGATTACTTACCAAAGTCACTGTAATGACATGCTAGGTGACATTACTATCTTTTGAGTGTGAGGTCTTACCCACACTCTCATAAGCATCCATTAGATACTTTACAATAGTATTTTCACTTGAAGCATTCGATGTTCTCAACCCAAGAATCTTCATGATGTTTCTATACTTTATACCTCACATAATTTCAACAAATAGTTGACATCTTGTGGTCTCATTTAACTTTTCAAAGAACAATTTCTAAATCTTATCAACATATCTTCTACAAGTGCATTTTGGAATCTTACCTTATATTGTCTGCAAAATATTCTCATCAATATTAATCAAAAACTTTGGCTTTTTATGAAAAATTCTGGGTGGTGTTCTCCTAGGTACATACATATCAACATAAGGAATTTCATCAATATTTAAGTGAGATGGGCTAGATTGTATACTTTTTATTGAGGGTGGAATAGATGATATACCTTGAGGTTGACATGGGGATGATGGCATACCTCCTTCCTCAAATGCGAGTGATGATATGCTCTCAACTTGAGATGAGCTAGATGGTGTCCCTCCATATTCACTTGCGGTAGAGGGTGTGTCTCCAACTACGGTATTCAAATCTATCTTAGCATGATACTTTTTCATTCGTTCCCTTTGTTCCACCAATGCCCTTTGTGCCAGCAATGCTCACATGAATTTTTGGATGGAATTCCTTAAAGAAATGTGGTCATGTGTCATGCCATGATTGCAAGATAGGCTCAAAATGGAAACATAGACAATCCATGTGAGTTTTTTGACATTAAGTTTTTGGTAGACATGTATCCAAAATGTGGTACCATTGACAAGCTAGTGAGCTCACTAGCTTGTCAATGCGGTAGGGTTGACAGGGTAGGGGGATGTTTGAATGAGACCACATTTCTATGAGGAATTTTTTCAAGCAACCCCCTACCTTTTCAATCCTACCGTAATCACTGTGAGACCCCATTTCTATGAAACATTTTTTCAAATTGCCCCTACCTTGTCAACCCTACCACATTGACAAGCTAGTGAGCTCACTAGCTTGCCAATGCTCACATGAATTTTTGGATCCAATGCCTTAAAGAAATTTGGTCTTGTGGCATGCCATGATTGCAAGATAGGCTGCACCTTTCCCCATGTTGCTAACTTAGCCTTAAATAAAGAGTCTTGAAACAGTGGAGACAAGGGTTACAATCCCTTGTCGGTAGACTAATCAAGTCAACATTTAAAATATATCGCAACATTAGTGATGAGGTAAGTTTAGAAATAGAGATGATAACCAAAATAGATTTAAAGATCTATCAATGTGGGAGGAGTATATTCCAATTTTGTAGAGACATGTGTTGAAAATTTGGTACCATAGACAATATAATCATATTTTTTTAAAAAATGCACCTCACCATGAGACCCCATTTATTGGAGGCATTTCTTCAAACAGATGATTTCCTTGTCTATGTTGTTTGATAAAATGATTTGGTAGACATGTATGGAAAATTTGGTAGTGTAGTCAAGGCAATCAGTTGCTTGGTAGAACTATTTGACAAAATACCTCAATGAGATATGTCGTCATGGACTAGAATGATTGCAAGATATGTACAAAATGAATTTGTTGAAAAGGCTTTAGAAAATTTTAAGCATATACAATTTCTAGGTGTAAAACCAAATTCCACTACATTTTCCAATATCCCTCATGACTATACCAAAATGAAAGCTTTGGAGAGGAGTATGCACATCCATAGAAAAGGATTGAGAATTGATGCATCAATTTACATACTTATAACTTCTCTCATATATATATGTGTATACAAAATGTGGAAGCATACATAAGGTAAGTCAATTGTTTAACATAATTCTTTAAAGAGATGTGGTTTAAAAATGTAATTGGCAAGTGTAAAGAATTGTGTAATTTAAAATGTGCATTGACAAGCTAAGGTTATAATGACAAACAAATAATGATGAACATGAAATATGCAAAATAAAAAAATCAAAGCAAGCCAAAATAGAATGAAATAAAATATAAAGAAAATGTGTAAAGACTTCGCATACCTAAAAAATGAAGATTTGAATGGAGGAGTTCTACCCAATTATGTAGCCTTTGCTTCTTCTTGCTTCAAACTCCTCAAAAATTTGAGTTTTTCAAAAGCTTGTTATATGAAATTTGACGCGAAAACTTTGCTATTTCATACAAAGGTGGTGAAAAAATCATAAAAAGGTGGTAGAATGTGAAAAAATTGCATGCACACCTCACAAAAGCATCAAAAAGCTTCTTTTTGTCAGAACACACACATAACGAGCAGAATATGTAGAATTTGGGCCTAGAGATCATGGGTATATTGAGTTTTTTTTATCATTTTTAGAGCAAGAAAAAATGCACTTGTGTTAAAACATGCTCGCATTAAAACATGCTTGCATTATGGGAAAGTTGATTTTTTATAGGTTTCTTTTCTCTCTTGCTCTATCCTTATCCATCTAGGTCTCTCACTTATCCCTAAACCCTCAACCCTAGACACTATGCCTTCAACCCTAATCCCTTAAAATTGAAACCCTAAACCCTAATCTCTCTCTCTCTCTTTCACTCTCTCTTAGGTCTCTCCCTCTCTCTCTCCAACTCTCAAGTCTCTCTCTCTCTCACTCACCCCCTCTATCTCTTTCCCACTCTCCTCTATCTCTTTCTCTCTCTATATCTCCCTCCCTCCCTCCCTCTCTCTCTCCATCTCTCTCAAGTCTCTCCAACTCCCTCTCTCACTCTCTATCTCTCTCCCACTCTATCTCTCTCTCCCTCTCTCTCTCACTCCTTTATCTCTCTCCCACTCTCCCACTCTCCTCTCCTAGGGTCTCTCCCTCCCACTCTCTCTCTCCTCCTCTCTCTCTCTCTCTCAAGTCTCTCTCTTCTACCTCCTCTCCCTCCTCTTAGGACTCCTCTCTCTCTCTCTCACACCTCAATCCCTCTATTCCCTCCCTCTACACCTCCTTAACCCTATAATCTCTAATTTTTTAACCTTAAACCCTCTAATTCCTCTCAATTCTTTTAACCTCTCTACCCTCTATCTATCTCCCTCCTTCCCCTCACTCTCAAGTCTCTCCCTCCTACCCCCTCTCCCTCTCTCAAGCCTCTCTCTCTCTCTCACTCACTCCTATCTCTCGCCCCTTTACCCTTAACCCTTAAACCCTCTACCCTCTACCTTTTATCTCTCTCCCACTCCGTCTCTCTCTCTCTCTCTCTCAAGTCTATCCCTCCTATCCCCTCTCCCTCTCTTAGGTATCTCTCTCTCACTCACTCCCTCTATCTCTCTCTCCTCTACCCTAAACCATAAACCCTAAACCACAAACGCTTAAACCCTCTACCCTCTATCTCTCTCCCACTCCCTCCGCCCCCCTCTCTCTCTCTCTTAGGTCTCTCTCTCACTCTCTCCTATCTCTCTCCCCTCTACCATTAACCCTAAACCCTAAACCCTTAAACCCTCTACCCTCTGTTGTGTTATGGAGACCAATCAAACTTGGATAAAATCTTCATATTATTTTATTATTAAATAATTTTCTGCACTTATTAAATATTTATGTTACACTTGTATCTAAAAGGTGGTTACACATAAATATTAAATGTTGGAAGTGATTAGGTATAGATGGAAGTGATTAGTTACAACCGGAAGTGATTAGTTACAATATTTTTATTATAAAGTCAAAAGATAGTTGAAAATATTAAATGTAGCCACCCAAAGAAAATGGTTTTTTGGGTGCATGAGGCACAACCAATGGCCACACTTCATTGGTAATTAATGGGACATGTGTGGGAGAATATTAGAACACTTGGTGATGAGTTTTCAGAGTAGAAGATCATGAAAAATATTAGCAGAAATTTGCAGAGCAGTGGCTGGAAAAACATAGGAAGTGTCGTGGGTACCCATAGCAATGGTTGTGTAAAAACAAGTGAAAAACATGATGAAATGCATTGATACAAGTTGAAAATGTTGCTGCATGCATTGTAAAGGTTATTTATTGGAAGTTTAATATATATTGGACCCTGTGTTGGTGGATGTAGCTAAGTTTTGGGTGAACCACATCAAATATTTGTGTTCTTTTGTTGTCTAGAATTTCTATGTGTTCTATTTCTCTATTTTATTGATTAAATATGCATTTAATTGATAGATATCTACCTTCTAACCCTGACAAGTGGTATTAGAGTAGTTTGTGTAAAGTTATCCTTTGCATGAAGGTCTCACAGTTGAGTCGGAGTCTCACGGTTGAGTGGGAGTCTCATGGTTGAGTGGGAGTTATGGCGAATGAGAGTAAGTTGAAGGTAGAAAAATTTAATGGGTAGAACTATTAGTTATGGAAGATACAGATGGAGGACTATGTCTATCAAAAGGATTTATGGCATCCATTAGAAGGGAAAGCAAAGAAACCCCTGGCTATGTCTGATGAGGATTGGGATATTTTTGATAGAAAGGCACTTGGAAGTATTTTTTTATGCCTAGCACAATTGTTGGCATTTAATATTTCAACAAAAAAGATAACAAAATATTTGATGAAGACCCTGGAGAAGCTATATTAAAAGCCTTCAACTTTGAATAAGGTATTTCTTATGAAGCGTCTATTTAATATGAAAATGGTAGAAGGTGGGTCAGTTGTTGATCATTTAAATGAGTTTAATATAGTTACTAGTCAATTAACTTATGTAAATGTAAACTTTGAAGAAGAAGTTAGGGCTCTTTTGATTTTGTGTTCTTTTCCTAAAAGATGGAATAACTTAGTAATGGTGGTTAGTAATTCTATTTCTAGTTCAAATACGCTAAATTTGTTGATGTTGTTTGTGTTATTTTGAGCAAGGAAATTCTTAGGAACAACTTAGGTGGTACATCCAAATCAGGAAGTGTTTTGAATGTAGAAAGAAGGGACAAAACAAAGGAGAGAGGAAATAATTCTAGAGGTCGTGGGAAGTCACAAGGAAAATCAAAGGACAAGAGGTGCCAATACAAAGTTAAGATGGATTGTTGGTATTGTAGTAAGCCGGGTCATTTAAAGAAAGATTGTTGGTCTCGAAAAAATAAAGGAGACAAAAGGGAAGGCAATAAAGAGGAAAATGTGGTAAATAAAAAATATGATGAGGATTGTTTGATTCTTTCCCTTGATAATGTTGATGATTCTTGGGTGTTATATTTAGGGGCTTCATTTCATGCTACGCCCCATAGAAGTTATTTTCTTGATTATGTCCAAGGGGATTTTGGACTAGTTTATTTGGGAGATAATGAACCTTGTTAGATTGTTGGAAAGGGAAGAATCAAGATCAAGTTGTAGAATGGAAGTCATTGAATACTACATAAGGTAAGGCATGTTCCAAAGTTAAGTAGAAATTTAATTTCAGTAGGGCAACTAGATGATAAAGGCTATGTTGTTACATTTAGTTATAAAAATTGGAAGGTTACAAAAGGTGCCTTAGTGGTAGAAAAAGGTGTGAAAGTAGGAACCTTATATCTTTGTACATGTCATACTGTTCCTTCTACTTTAGCTATTGTAGATAAAAATCAATATTTAGGAATAGTTGTTGTAGTTCAGCAGGTAGAAAATTTGATAGTTGATGTGGTTATGAATCAACATTGTGGCATAATAGACTTGGGCATATGAGTAAAAAAAAAATGAAAGTACTGCATTCAAAGAATGTTTTACCAAGTTTAAAATGTGTTAATATGGATTTTTGTGAAATTTTTGTGTATAGAAAACAAAAGAGAGTTAGTTTTCTCAAGGATGGGAAGCAAAATAAAGATGAGAAATTGGAGCTTATGCATATGGATGTATGAGGACCAACTCAAGCATCTTCTCTCAATGGTTCTTAGTATTATGTCACTTTTATTTATGATGCAACAAGAATGGTATGGATTTATTTCCTTAGGAAGAAATATGATGTTTTTGAATCTTTTAAAAAATGGAGAAGCTTGGTTCAGAATGAGACAGGTAAAAAGTTAAAATGTCTCAAATCTGATAATGGTGGTGAGTATTACAACAAAGAGTTTGAAGATTATTGTCCCTCTGATGGTATTCATAGGAAAAAATGGTTCCAAGGACTCCACAGGAAAATGGAGTGGCTGAGTGCATGAATAGAACAATAATGAAGCGTGCACGAAGTATGAGATTGCATGTTGGGCTACCTTTAAACATGTGGGAAGAGGCTGTACACATTACTATTTATATGATTAATAGAGGCCCCTCTAATCCTTTGGGCTGTGGTATTCTAGAGGAAGCATGGAAAAGTAAGAAGGTAAGTTATTCTTTTCTCAAAACCTTCACTTGTATAGCATTTGCACATGTAGATTCAGAAAATAGAACCAAGATTGATGCTAAATCAAAAAAATGTATATTTGTTGGATATTACATTAATGAATTTGGTTATAGACTTTGTGATTTTGAAAATCATAAAATTTTGAGAAGTAGGGATGTCATATTCAATGAGAAAGTGTTGTACAAAGATTAGTTGTAGCAACATGAGAAGAAAGAAAATGATTATGTAGTGTTGGATGATACTTCAAACAAAGATGTTCCAATGGTTCCTCATGCTCCGCAACAACAAGAACAACAAATATCACAAACTCTAGTGAATGCTAGATGATCTTCAAGGATAAGTAGACCTACAAAAATATTTTCTCCCTCTTTGTATTCTATTTAATTAACTGATGTTGGTGAACTAGAATGCTATGATGAAGCTATGCAAGTGAATTCCAAGGTTCAATGGGAGCATGGAATGGAAGAAGAAATGGACTCTTTGTTAAAAATTGGACTTGGGACTTATGCAAGTTGCCTACAGGTAAAAAGGTTTTACCAAACAACTGGGTTTATAGGATGAAAGAGGAAGATGGAGGTAAGAAAATATTTAAATCTAGGTTAGTTGTACAGGGATTTGTACAAAAAAAGGGTATTCATTTTGATGAAATATTTTCTTTAGTTGTTAAAATAACTTCTTGTACTGTTTTAAGGATTGTGGCTACTGAAGATTTGTATTTAGAACAACTAGATGTTAAAATGATCTTTCTTCATGGTGATTTGGAAGAGGAAATATATATGGAACATCCACAAGGATTTGAGGTCAAAGGTAAGGAGAAACTAGTGTGTAGATTGAAGAAAAGTTTATATGGCTTGAAGCAAGCACCTCGACATGGATCACATAAGGGAGTTAAAACAACAGTTAGCAAATTCATTTGCTATGAAGGATTTAGGGGCAACAAAACAAATCCTTGGTATGAAGATTACAAGAGATAGAAAAAATAGAAAATTGTTTTTATCTCAGGCTGATTATGTTGAGGTGTTGTAGAGGTTTAATATGGAGAATGTAAAAGTTGTTAGCACACCTTTGCCTAGTCATATCAAATTGACTAAGGATATGTGTCCAAAGACACAAGAGGAGGAAGACAAAATGTACAAGGTACCATATACTTCAGCTGTAGGTAGTTTAATATACACCATGGTATGCATGAGACTGGATATTGCACATGTCGTAGGAGTTGTTAGTAGATATATGAGTAATTTCGGAGTTGAGCATTAGAATGTGGTAAAATGGATTCTCAGGTATTTGAGAGGTACATCCAATAAATGTTTATGTTTTGGGGGCTCTAATACTGATTTAAAAGGTATGTTGACTTAGATTTGGTAGGGGATACTGATTTAAGACCAATAAGATTGAGATAAAATATTTATATTATTTTATTATTAAATAATTTGCTGCACTTATTAAATATTCATGTTGCACTTGTATCTAAAAGGTGGTTACAAACAAATATTAAATGGTGGAAGTGATTTGTTATAGCTAGAAGTGATTAGTTACAATATTTTTTATTATAAAGTCAAAAGATAGCTGAAAATATTAAATGTAGCCTTTCATAGAAAATGTTTTATTAGGTGCATGAGGCACAACCATTGGCCACACTTCATTGGTAATTAATGAGACATGTGTGGGAGAATATTAGAATAATCAATGATGAGTTTTGAGAGCAGCATGTCATAAAAAACATTAGCAAAAATTTGCAGAGCAGTGGCTAGAAAAATGAAAGAAGCACCACAGGTACTCATAGCAATGGTTGTGTAAAAACAAGTGAAAAATGTGATGAAAAAAGTTGCTATAGGTTGCAGATGTTGCTGCATGCATTGTAATGGTTATTTACTAGAATTTTAATATATATTTGACCCTATGTTGGTGGATGTAGCCCAATTTTGGGTCAACCACATTAAATCTTTGTGTTCTTCTTTTGCTGTCCAGAATTTATGTGTTCTATTTCTCTATTTTATTGATTAAATCTACATTTAAGTGATAGATATCTACCTTCTAACCCTAAAAAGTGGTATCATAGTAGGTTGTGTAAAGTTATCCTTTGCAGGAAGGTCTCATGGTTGAGTGGGAGTCTCATGGTCAAGTGGGAGTTATGGTAGATGAGAGTAAGTTGAAGGTAGACAAATTTAATGGGAAGAACTATCAGTTATGGAAGATGCAGATGGAGGACTATCTCTATAAGAAAGATTTATGGCAGACATTAGAAGGGAAAGCCAAGAAACCCCCGACTATGTTTGATGAGGATTGAGATATTTTGGATAGAAAGACACTTGGAAGTATTTATTTATGCCTGGCATAATTAGTGGCATTTAATATTTTAATAACAAAGACAATGAAAGATTTGATGAAGACCCTAGAAAAACTATATGAAAAGACTTTAGCTTCAAATAAGGTATTTCTTATGAAGCATCTATTTAATATGAAAATGGTAAATTACCAGTCAATTAACTTCTGTAAATGTAAACTTTGATGAAGTTAGGGCTCTTTTGATTATTTGTTATTTGCTTGAAAGTTGGAATAGCTTGGTAATGGTAGTTAGTAATTATGTTTCTGGTTCAAATACATTGAAATTTGATGATGTTGTTGGTGTTATTTTGAGCGAGGAAATTCATAGAAACAAATTTGGTGGTACATCCACATCAGGAAGTGTTTTGAATGCAAAAAGTAAGGGAAGAATAAATGAGAGAGGAAAGAATTTTGGAGGTCATGGGAAGTTACAAGGAAAATACAAGGACAAGAGGTCCTAATATAGAGATACGAGGGATTGCTAGTAATGTGGTAAGATGGGTCATTTAAAGAAAGATTGTTGGTCTCAAAAAAATAAAGGAGAAAAAAAAGGCAAAAAAGAGGAAAATGTGGTAAGTAATAAATCTGATGAGGATGCTTTGATTCTTTCCCTTAATAATGTTGATGATTCTTGGGTGTTAGATTTAGGGGCTTCATTTCATGCTACACCCCATAGAAGTTATTTTCTTGATTATGTCCAAGGGGATTTTGGGTTGGTTTATTTGGGAGATAATGAACCTTATCAGATTGTTGGAAAGGGAAGGATCAAGATCAAGTTGCAGAATGGGAATCATTGGCTTCTACATGAGGTAAGGCATGTTCCAAAGTTAAGCAAAAATTTGATTTCAGTAGGGCAACTAGATGATGAAGGTTGTGCTTATACAATTAGTGATAAAAAATTGGAATGTTACAAAAGGTGCCTTAGTGGTAAAAACAGGTGTGAAAGTAGGCACCTTATATCTTTGTATAGGTCATAATACCTCAACCTTAATCCGTCAACCCTCAACCCTTATACACTCTACCCTATACATTGCACCTTTAAACCTAATCCTTCAACTATATGCCCTCAATCCTATACCCTAAACCCTCTACCCTCAACCCTAAACCATCAACCTTAAACCCTTAAACTCTAAACCCTTGAACCTTATACCCTCTACCCTCAATCCATTACCCTCTATCCTCAACCCTAATCACTCAACCCTATACCCTCAACCCAATACCCTAAACCCTCAACCATTTATGTCCTCAACCCTATACCCTCAATTCTCAACCCTCTACCCTATACATTGTATCTTGAACCCTCATTTATCTCCGTCCCTCCCTCATCTTCTCTCCTTCTCTCTATCCCACTTCTCCCTCGATCTCTCCCTCCCTCCATCCCTTCCTCTCTACCCTAATCCCTCAACCCTATACCCTCAACCATTAAACACGCAACCCTAAACCCGAAACCCTCAACCTAATACCCTCTACCCTCAACCCTCAAAATCATGTCTACCCTCTACCCTTAAACCCTTTTCTCAACCCCTTTCTGCAACCCTCTACCCCATACATTAAACCTTGAACCCTCAATTCTCAACCCTCAACCATTCCCTCAATCCTCTTCCTACCCCATACATTGGACCCTCAACCTAATCCTTCCTATACCCTCACCTATACCCCAAACTCTACCCCCCCTAAACCCTTTCTACCCTCTAGCCTCAATCCAATCCCTCTAGCCTCAACCCTAATCCCTCAACCCTATACCCTCAATACCATAAGCCATCAACCCTATGGTCCTTAACCCTATACCCTCAATTCTTAACCCTCTACCCTATGCATTCGATCCTCAACCCTCATCTATCTCTTTCCCTCCCTCCTCTTCTCTCCTTCTCTCTATCTCACTTCTCCCTCCATCTCTCCCTCCCTCCATCTCTCCCTCTCTACCCTAATCCCTTGACCCTATACCCTCAACCCTTAAACCCTTAAATAATCAACCCTCAACCCTTAACTCTCAACCCTTAAACCATCTACACTCTATCCTCAACCCAATACCCTAAAACCTCAACCCTAATCCCTCAACCCTATACCCTTTGTTGATGGTGTTTTCTGCACAACAACAACTCAGAAAAGATACAAGTATCATATCTCTCTTGAAAGGTAAATCTCTATTAGCAAACCTCAAGAGATAACCCCAAGGTCTCTAATGTCAGGTCTTGACAATGCATAAACAACTCAGTAATAAATGTGAAAATGATGGTAATCACAAGGGGCCTTACAAACAAATACTAGATCTTCAAACTTATCAGATTTTACAATATTTTGATACTTTGAATCCTAAATCTAACCCAAATGATAAAAGAAATAGAAAAAGATGAGAGTTTAAGAGAGGTCTCTAAGATTAGATTACTCCTAAGACCAACAATGCAAATGATGAAATACTTGAAATGGACCAATCCCTCAAAACCAATTTTTGCTTAACCCAGATGTAATTTGCAATTTCACAAAAATAGTGCAATCTTCTAAGGAATTAAATATTTTAAAATCATGAACATTCATTCATACCAACCCCATTTCACAATTGAAATGAATAAAACATCCACAATTGAACTAAGCACAACAAATATAAGGTCCAGGATAACTTTACACAACTCACAATCAACTAGTTGCTAAAAGTATGGACCGGGGATTGCTACAAACACTTCAAGCATCAAACCATAAACACCATTGAATCATATCTAACTTCAAATCTAACATCTATTTAATATTTTCCAAGAAATTCAAAAGATACAATGACAAGAACCATGCAAGATTAATCATGACAAGAAATATAACCAAAGCACAATGTATTTACTTGTATTGAATCACCCAAGAGTAGCAACAATTCCAGTATTATGTGTTACAACACTTGCTTCAAAATAAAACTAACTCCTAGCACTAGTTGTTTTCTCTATCAGTTAACTCGCTTCAATAGCTAACTATCTAGCCCTTGCAAATGAGGCAAAATGCCCTACTTATAGAAACTTCATGCTATGTTAGCCCAAATAGGGTTACAAAGATGGTCGGCCACAAAATAAGTCGGCCTAGAAAATTCCTAAAATAAAATATAATGTTGCATTAAATTCTTGGGAATCTTCTAGGTCATCCTGGGTTCTCCAATGTAGCCCTGTCTAATGCATGTAGAAAATGAAGAAGAGATAATGGGAAGCACACATTTCAATGTAGTTACTCATTGGCTAGCCATTTGTCATTATCTTGATTCAATTTATCTTGCACCTTAAGAAAAATCTCCTCTAGGTTGGCCAAAGGTGGAGTAATTAATACTTTAAACCTTCTCTCAATGGATTTAATATCCTCCCTTGATTCTTTGATGACCCTATCCCATTCTACCTTGAGATCTTGATATTTCTCCATGACAAAAAAATAGGTAGATGCATCATCTAAATGGTGGGCTGTGATTGGACCATAATCAATTGGGGAATAAACTTCATGCCACCACTTCCTTAATTGCTCTAAACTCAAATGTTTCTGTGCAAACTTCTTTCTCCCAATCATTATCTCAAAGAATGAAATACACTTATTGTAGATATCATTCAAAGTATTTCCTACCTGTTGACCTTGCTTATGAATCTTCTTTAGAACCCTCTGTTTGATCTGCAGTGACTCATACCACTTTGAAGGTTCTAAAACCTTTAAGGAGGGTAGAATTCCATCACTCACCAATTTTTCCTCAGTATAATCCATGATGATCCTTGTTTTCTGCAAGAGGAGGTCAACGCCAACTTTATCTTGATCCAATAAACTCTACAACCATTCAAATGATCTGTGTGCATCTCCACAAGTTGACACAATCTCCTTAGTCATGTTGTCTCCTTGGGGTCCTACTCCTTGTAACCATTCATGCATAGCCTGTGTGGAAGCCTTCATCTTCTCAAGCTCACTGAATGCCTCTTTACGCAAAAATCCTTCAGGGGAAACTCCTTCACTTCCTACGGTTTGCAGAGGTCTCATTAGATGCTGCACATATCTATACATATCATTCAATTTTTTCTGCAACCTTTCTTTCTTTGCTGTCTCTTTATCTAACCTCCTAAGGATGGTTTGGGAGGACTCTTGAAACTCTTCTTTCTCTTGATCCTTTCTTGTAGGTCCCAATTTTATTGTCTGAATGGTGTAATCTTGAGGGACTATCTCATCTTTATTTTTATCTGCTGCAGGAGTAGCGATGTGGATTATCTTGTTATCTACCTCATCTCTGGTGATTTTGGAAATTACCCTAGCCTTCTTCTCTACTTTTGCTTTTCCAATGTTGGCTAGTAGATCATCCCAACTTAGAGGAGTATCATCCACAACTATTTGCTTGATCTTCAATCTCTCACTAAGCCAACTAGGAGTAGGGACACTTGACTATCATTCATCTCGCTTCTCTTGTTCTGGCTGATCTATGTAGGAGTCAACATTCAAATCTTGCATGGCAAGAACTTCTTCACCTTGGTGTCCTTTCTCTTTGTCTATCTCCTCTGGATTATGATTTTCCTCTTGATTAATTGTCTCTATTCTCACTTCATGAGTTGGAGAAGGAGTTTTCTTATATATCTATTGTTTTTCCATGATCTTCTCTCCTTCATCATGAATAGGGGAGTTTGTGTATGACACCAAGGATGAGTGCAAAATATTATCAATATCTACCTTTGCACTATGAAGATCTCCAACATTAAAGTCTTCTACTTCACCACCTTGATGAGTATCTTCACCAACAACTTCTGTTAATTCTTTCTCTTCATTATGCAACTCTTGGGTTGAAGGAGTGGCAAAAGTATCTTCTTGTTACTGCACAACAGAGGAAACTGCAGGGACATCTTCTTTCACCAGACCATCATTAGGAGATGGAGTTCTAGCCTTCCTGGTATAAACATGTGTCTTCTCCCCTAAAATTTCAACATCTATTAACTGTGGTCCTGTTTTCTCTTTTCCTTGTCCCTTAGGGGGATTATTCTATTTTCTTGATGTTCTTGCCACCCTTCACCTTTTAGGCATAGGAGCACCATCTTCCTCTCCTTCTTCCTCATGTTCCTCTTCTTGAGCAACTTCTTTCCTTTGGAGGCTATGTTTCTCTTCTTTGTAATTGGATTCCTTTTCTTTCCATCCTCAGCCTTCACTTGAATACCCTTGATTTTGATTTTGAAGGGAGAGCCTACCTTTTCTTTTCCCTTTGAATCTTGTTCTTCCTCCTTAGAAGTGGAGTGAGATTCCAAATTTCCCATCAAATCATATGTGTATTGCTTCCCTTCATTGTCTAACTCCCATATCTTATGTTTGAGCCACAACTTAGTATATTTAATAACATGAGCATTGATTTTCTCCAACTCTATCTTCTCCTCCTCTAGCCAGTCAATCTCACCAATGGGCCTGTCTTTAATTGGCTCATAATCATGGCTTTGTATCACTTCTCCATCATCCTCAATCTGATTAGGGATGGCCTTGATGCTATATAATCTGTTCAAATTGGATGGCAACATAGAGAACTTCTTTCGTTTGACCTCAAATTCATCCTTACAGTTAGCCCAATAATCCTTACTATCATCTTTGTGTCTGAAGTCTCTACTAGATTTCTTTTGGGCACCACCTATTCTATCAAACCTAGATCTCTTAGAGTGGAATGTAAAACCAAGAGTGCTCATCTCTTCTTTAGAGGAGTGTGCTGTAATCAGAGAAGGGCAAGCCTCATGGAAAAATTCTCAATGGAAAATCATTGTGAAAACTAGTTTTATGCATGTATTTCTTCACAATAGCATCAAAATTAGAGATTTTCCTAGTAACTTAAAAAAGTATGACGTGATTAGTCGGATACCTAGGCAATCTATAAGGATTTCTTTGACAACCATCAATCCTCATGTAGGAGAAGGTGGGAAATTGTATGAACCATGCCCCATTTTTTTGGATCAGCTCCTTGGCAGCATCGAAAATCCTTACATGCTCTACTCCTTGGACTAACCTTGTGATATACATGGTGAATGCATCATTCACCCTTCTATAACTAGAACTGCCCAAATGTAGTTGTGGATAGACCTCATAGATCACATCTTGTTCGAATACCCCTCGAGTGCTCAATCCCTTGTATGGATGGAATCTTGCCAAGGCATAAACCAAGTAGGATGTCATAGTGAAGCTCTTAGTTTGTAGTACATTGCACAATTGCTTCAACTTTCAAATACTCTTGCATTCGTCAAGCCCATCACTCTACTGAGAAGAGTGATTGTATCATAGTACTCTGACTTGAACTTTATCCTGAATAATTTCTTTGGCGGCTTGGAATAATGTGCCTTAGGTTTCTCCAGCCAAGAGTTAATAACTTGTAAAGCCTTATTTGTATCCTCTGCATAGTTCTTCTTGGCTATATCCATATCAAAATGCACCACATGGGACCTATTTGGCATATCAAATGTTTGGGCTACTGAAACAGGAGAGAAGTTTTCCAACACTCTTCCTTGTGGACCGATCACCCTCTATGTGCCTAGATCATAATGTATGGCACATTCTAAAACAAACTCATAGCACTACATTGTAGAAGGAAAACTAGCCACATGAGCTAGCCTAGAGCTCACCAATCTTCTTGCCAACAAAGGAGGATCCTGCACTGCCATCTTGGCCTTGAACTCCTCATAGTCCCATCTTCCAACATTTGTATTAGTCACTTCTAACCAGATGGAGGCCAGCTTGCTCTTAGGAACTTTTCTCTTCACATCCAATTTGATCCTTTTAGCCTCTAAGATAGAGGATCCCTCAACATCAACATCCATTTGTTTGCCTTGGACTTTTCTAGCCATTACCTTGCTTGATTCAGCCTACACTCAACAAAAGATCACAATAAATATCTATTACAACATGAGAGTCTGGGTTAGTCCATCACAAATAACATTTTCATAAAAAAAAATCCCAAAGAATGACCAAAATCCCTTAAAACACCATAAAGCACAATTTGATAAAAGCTCAGGATTTTCACCCCTCTGCGGAATTCAGGCCAAAAGAGAATTTCGGGAAATTCTGAGCTAGGCAAAATTTAGCGATGAAATCACAATGCTCACTCCGAAAGGTTACTCAATCATTATTATAACTCAAGAAACAACATAATTCACCTTTTAATCACTCAAATCAATCATGTGATGCAAAATCATTAAGTATTAATTCATGCATTCCCTCAATTCCTCGTTTCCAATAGGTTTTTGGGGAATTTCGTCAGGGACGAAAATCCACGAAATTGGCAAGACTTCACACATTCTAGGAAAACGACAGGGTGATGGAAATCCGGGGATTTCCTAAGGCAGGGGAATTTTGCGAAGTCCACATGGTTTCACATTTCATGCACATTTTCGGGAAAATGATGAGGCAATGGAAATATGGGGAATTCCTAAGGCAGCAGAATTCTGCGAGACACTCAAAATCCTAAAATCTTTGACTTCATCAGGATTTCACCCAAATTGATCGAATGATCATGAATTTGGGGAATTGGGCTCAAATGTTGTTCGTCTCAAATCTTTCATCAAAGGATCTAGATCTAGGACTTTCTCAAAGACTACTCGACTGACCTTGGCAATGGATTCAAAATGAAAACCCTAGGGTTTTGCCATGAATGTACAATTTCAATCTCAATCTATTCTCATACTCATCTAACCAGGATAAATCCCTCTAAAATCTCCAAAGCAAAGTTATCATTGAGTGCAAATGAAAATGAACAACTCAAATCTACCTAGGATATCAAATCTATCGAATGCAAAGGATCCAAAATCAAAACCCTAGGTAAAATCAAAATCACACACAAGATCAAATTTAGGGGGGGAATCTAGCAATGGATGGCACAATCGAATCATCATATTAGTTAGGATGGTCATACCAATTTCAGAGGAAGCATTAAAAGGACAAAGGGGTAACCCTAGTTTAATTACAGACCCTCAACACACTAAAATCCAAATTCAAAGCACATCCAAAACCATATAGCCATTGATACTCATCAGTTGAAAGTAAAGGCATCATAACATACCATGGATGAAGAGCAAATAATGAAGATAGCGACTGGAAAGGATCTTCGAACTCAAGCAAATACAAATGGTACTAGAAAGATGTCACCAAAGCATGTGATCCAAAGCTCAAACACAAGACTCACACACAACACTTAGAGGTTAAGCTCTTCCAAATTCAAAGCAAGACAATGACATTGATTCATAGCATAAAACCCCCTTAAACTTCATTGAACACAATTTGCAAAGCCCGTACGAAAGAATAAATGCAGTGAAAAGACAACCTAGAGCAAGTTTCAGGAATCCAAGGGGGGAAGGAGTTTCGGGGACTTGAAGACCTAAAGGAATTTTGGGAAAATCCGATAGACATGGAATTCCATGAAAATCCAAAATCTCCAACGCACAATGTAAAGTAGTCCCTGTCAGGTATCCAGGGCATGAATGGAAATCGGGGAATTCAACCCAAGGAGAAAATTCCTGAAATAAGAGAAAAACCCAAAAACTGCCCTAAGACTTAGGATTTTCAAAGTATTACTTCAAGGGGGCATTTGCATGAGCAAAGTAAACATTCAAGCACATCTCAAAGTGTCCAAATTTCACAATCAGAGGATCAAAAGCACAAAAGGCCAAAGCAAGAGAGGGTCCCTACTTTTAGTGGGGCGTGTGTACGAAAATTGCACAACACCCTCAACCCTTAAATTCTCTACCCTAAACCCTTAACTGTCAACCCTTAATACCTCAACCCTTAAACCCTACACCCTCAACCCTTCATCCCTCAACCCGCAATCCCTAAACCCACAATTTTCAACCCTTAATCTCTCGACCCTAATGCCTCAACCCTCAACCCTTAAACCATAATCTCTCAACACTAAAACCCTTAAACCCTCAACCCTCTACCCTCTATAATATACATTAAACCATGAACCATCAATTCTCAACCATCTACCCTATACATTGGATCCCCAACCATAATCCCTTAACCATATAACCTAAAACCTATATACTCAACCCTATACCCTAAACCCTCAACCCTAAACTTCATCCCTCAACTCTTAAACCCTTAAACCCTCAATCCTTAAGCCCTCAACCCTTAAATGCTTAAACTCTCAACCCTCTACCTTTTACATTATACCCTCTACCCTATACATTGGAACCTCAACCCTAATCCCTCAATCCCTATCCCTTTCTCTCTATCTATCCATCTCACCTCTCCCCCCCTTCATCTCTCCTACCCTCTCTAATTGTCTCTATCTACCCTCTCCCTCTTTCTACGTACCTCTTGTTCAATCAATCCCTACCACTCTCTCTCATTCCCTCTCTCTCTCTCTTCCTCCCACTGCCTCTCTATCAATCCCTCTCTCTCCCACTTCCTCTCTCTCTCTCTATTAGGTCTCTCCCTCCCACCCCCCTCTCTCTCAAGTCTCTCCCTTTGGAACCCTACCTAGGTAACTCTCTCTCTCTCCCCCCTCTTTCTATCTATCCCTCCCACCCTACCTAGATAATTCCCTCTCACCCCACCTCCTCTCTCACACTCCCTCTCTTAGGTTTCATTCCCCCTCACACCCTCTCCCTCTCGTGTCCTACTCTCACACCCCCTCTCTTGCACCCTCTCACTACCTCTCCTCTCAAGTCCTCCCTCAAATTCCCACCATATTATCATCAAGCCCCTCCTTCTAGCACCCTACCCAGAGCATAACTCTCTCTCCTCCTCTATCCCTTCCACCCTACCTAGCTAAGTACCTCTCACTCCAACCCCTTCTCTCCCACTTCCTCTCTCTTAGGTCTCTCCCTTCCACCCCCTCTCCCTCTCTTAGGTATCTCTCTCACTACCTCTCTACCTCTCTCTCTCTCTCTCAGATCTCTCCCTCCCTCTTTCCCTCCCACCCTACCTAGACAACCCTCTCTCTCTCTCTTAAAATTTTCCCTCCCTCTAAAGACATACATAAATACATACATATAAGTAGACATACATACATACATATTACATACATACAAGCACACATACATATGTACATACAATCTTACATTAATGCAAGCATACATGTACATATGTACATACAATAATACATACATACATACATACATATAGGCATACATACATATATGCATTGATATATACATACATACATGCATGCATACATACATACATACAAGCATGCATACATACATACATGTCATACAAGCATACATACATACAAACATACAAATATATATATATACATACATTCAATAGAGTAGCATTTAGCACAAAGCAAGACATAATGTGAGTGTGTTATAATGTGCTCACATTATGTCTAGCTAGACATGTCTTGCACAAATGCAAAAACCATGCCAAAACTATGAAATAATGCGAATGTGTTATAACACGCTCATGTTATAATGAGCTCAGGTTATTTATTGCTTTGGGAATCCCCAAGCCTTGGGATTGGTATTTTCCTTGGAATACCAACCCAAAGGCTTGGAGGGCCTTCCCAATGTCCAAAGATGTGTTTTTGCAAATTTTACAATATTTCACACAATTGTGTTTGTGCTCACCGTTAGGTTTTCATGTGTTTCAATGTCTAACAAATCGAACACCTAGGTAATGTAAGGCTCTCTCTTATCTATCTACCGATGTAATTTTTTCACTTTTTGACAATGTTAAGCCTTTGATCCATAATTTATTTTGTTCATGTGTCTATTTTTTGTCAAAAACTAGTGTTTGGTGTTTATTTCATTATAAATTAACCATTCATCAAAATTTCAAATAAATTACATTTTTAGAGATTAGACTCCATTCTACACATATTAAAAAAAATTCAATTAGTTTCCAAAATTTATAGGGGTAGCACGTCCAATTTTTTTTTCCAGGAAGTGTCTACTTTGAAAATTAGTAAAAAACAAAATATTCATTAAAAAATTATTAGAAAAATCTAGCATAAACCACATACTTTTAGCTAATTTCTCACCAAAGTGATTTTAAAAATACTAAAAATAAGTTAACCGTGCTAGCGAGCCACAAAAGTTGCCATGTTATGTTTTTTTGACAAAAACAACACCAATTTATGTGGTCCCCTCTTTTGAACCCCTTAATCTCAACCATTTTTTTTTTTTTTAAATAGTAGTTTAGAAAGTAGACTCAGAGAACTATGATCCTTGTTTTTGTTGCATCTCAAAAATTTTAGTGTAACTATCCTGAATTTCACGTCTAAGGTTAGTATATCCTGATTTAAAAAAAAAATGGCCACTTAAGCCCCCTCTTTGGCCCCCCATCTTTTTGCACTTACTCTATACATTTATATAGTTCAAAATATCTCTAAGTTTTATCTACAATTAGATACATTAGTAGTGGTAGATAAATAAGAAATGAAAGTAGATCTATAACTTACTCAAAAACTAAAGATTAAGAATTCAAATCCACATACTTATAAACAATTTCAAATTTACTACATTATATAATTTACATCCTTTCTTTTTTATAACATTTGTGCTCTTCCCATAGAGAGTCAAAATCTTTTTTAATTGGTTTCTTTTGATTTCTCACCAGTTGTATATTTGTTGCCACAATCAAATGTGAGTAGTGCATAATTATTTTATGTTTCATAATCCTTAAATGTAAGCATACCATTATTCCCTGTAAAATATTTTTCTAGTTGAGTACCATTGTCAATCATAGAAATTATTAGATACTCAAATTTATCATCATCTACTCTAAGATCTAACAATTTATATTTTGTCTCAACATATCAAGCCAACCAATATTTTTCCCTCTTCATTATCTTTAGGTGCAACAACATACACGTCTTGTTACAAAAAAATAACAATTCAATAAACTAGGAAGTGATATAACTCAAAGAAACACACATGTATAAGATAGATTACTAAACAATTTAATAAAACTAGATACCAATGTACTTTGTTGTACAAGATCTAAAATGTGATCATTGTCTTGTAATGCTAACATTTGGTTATCCTTTTTAAATTTTCTCATTTTGATACATGTTTGTATAGGTGTTAAGGGTATATGTTACCATTCATCAAACCATTTTATATTTTTATATGATTTTAACTCACCACCAATGTATAACTAACAAAAACATGCAAAATTTCTACTCAACTTAGTCTGTGTTTTCCTTTGAATTTTGAATGAATGTCATTTTGTTAATCCACTCACTATCTTACAATCCTATCCTTGGTAAGATTTATTCTTCTTTAACTAATCAAAGAACTACTAAAATTTTGAATTTTTAGAATATTCGATAGATAATTTTGTATTACACCAATCCACTCACTATGTCTAATGAGGATTGGGATATTTTGGATAGAAAGGCACTTGGCAGTATTCATTTATGCCTGGCATAAGCAATGGCATTTAATATTTCAACAACAAAGACAACGAAAAATTTGATGAGGACCCTGGCAAAACTATATGAAAAGATTTCAGCTTTGAATAAGGTATTTCTTATGAAGTGTCTATTTAATATGAAAATGGTAGAGGGTGGGTCATTTCTTGATCATTTAAATGAGTTTAATACAATTACCACTCAATTAACTTCTGTAAATGTAAACTTTGATGAAGAAGTTAGGGCTCTTTTGATTCTATGTTCTTTGCCTAAAAGCTGGAATAGCTTGGTAATGCTGGTTAGTAATTCTATTTTTGGTTCAAATACATTGAAATTTGATGATGTTATTGGTGTTATTTTGAGCGAAGAAATTCGTAGGAATAGCTTTGGTAGTACATCCACATCAAGAAGTGTTTTGAATGCAGAAAGCAAGGGCAGAACAAAGGAGAGAGGAAATAATTTTGGAGGTCGTGGGAAGTCACGAGGAAAATAAAAGGACAAGAGGTCCTAATATAGAGATAAAAGGGATTGTTGGTACTGTGGTAAGCTGGGTCATTTAAAGAAAGATTGCTAGACTCATAAAAATAAAGGAGACAAAAAAGGAAGGGAATAAAGAGGAAAATGTGGTAAGTAATAAATCTAATGAGGATGCTTTGATTCTTTCCCTTAATAATGCTGATGATTCTTGGGTGTTAGAATTAGGGGCTTCATTTCATGCTACACCCCATAGAAGTTATTTTCTTGATTATGTCTGTGATAGGGAAAAAATACTTGTTAAAAAATGAATAGCAAACAAAAGGGTGCAAATAACAAATACAAACACCCTACACCTCAAGATTGGCCTAATCATTAACTTAACTAAGCAAAATGAAATATTTCACCTTGTTGAGTTGTCCTTTGGTTGGCCCTTCGATCTTTGATGTTGTATGCTTCTTTGGTGGCAAGATATGCAAGATATGAGATGAGATGAGGATGGAAAATAAGTGAAAATGGATGCAAGCATGAGAATTTGGCTAAGTATGGCTCAAGAGAAAATTTTGCAAGATTTTGGCTAGCATAAATGATCTCTCCCAAAATGAGAGAAAAGAGGGGGTATTTATAGAGAATTTTGGACTTTCTAGGAAAATAGATGGTTGAGATTGAGCCACCAAGATCAAAATGAAGGGCTAAGGTGAGTTGAGAACTCACAAGCCCTCACATCTTGACATGTGGCATGTGAAGTGGCTTGAAAAGGATGATGTGTACATGAGGTGGAAAGAGAGTACATGACATGGAGGTACTACATAGTACCTTGGTATTGGACAATATCTCCTCATAAAGGAGGTTCTTGTCCCCATGTGGGTGAGAGGACATGTGAGGAATTAAAAATTCCTCAAATATCCACATGGGGATGAGAAAAGGAATTTAAATTTCAAGGAACGCATTGGGATTAAATGTGAATTAAAATTTCACATGGGGAATGGAGTGCCTTCTCCAAAAGGAGAAAGCCTTTAATGAAGTTGACTTATGACACATTCCATAAATGACATGGGGATTAGGTTTTCCTAATTAAGTGATTAAGGTTGTACAAGTACTTGATTAGACAAATTAATGACATATTAGAGGCAAGTGGGAAATTATGGAGGATGTGGGACCCTAAATGATGATTAGGGTGTACATCTTAACGCAACCACTATGATTGCTTAAACAGGTTTTAGATTTCGTTAAGAGGATTACACCAAACTTGCAAAAAGTTGAAGATAAGGACAATGAGAGAGAAAGCGGAGGAATTAAAAAAATAAACTCTAGAAATCTAAGAGGCACACACACCCAAATTAAATAAAGTGATATATTTATTTAATTTAGAGAGGAAAGAGGAGAAAAGTATTTATTAAATTAAATACTTTGGAAACCTTATGTAGGACATGAAATATTAATTAAATGAATGATTTAATTAATACTGGAAAAAAGGATGAAGTAGATGAGTGCTATTTGTTACAGACGCCTTTGGACTAGCGCAAGTGGGTCAAATTTAGATGTCTATACTCTAAGGGACTGATGGTTTATTTGAGATAATGGACCTTATCAAATTGTTGTTGGAAGAATCAAGATTAAGTTGCAGAATGGGAATCATTGGCTACTACATGAGGTAAAACACGTAGCAAAGTTAAAAAGAAATTTAATTTCAGCAGGGCAACTAGATGATGAAGGTTGTGTTATTACATTTAGTGATAAAAATTTGAAGGTTACAAAAGGTGCCTTAGTGTTAGAAAAGGTGCAGCAGCACCTTATATCTTTTGTACAGCCATAATCCCTCAACCTTAATCTCAACCTCAACCCTAAACCCTAAACTCCCTCAATCCTTATACACTCTAACACCTCTATACATTGTAACACCACTAACCTTGATCCTTTCCAACCATATGCCCCTCAATCATATTAATGCTTAAACCCTCTTACCTCTACCCTAAACCCTCAACCTCAACCCTAAACCTTAAACCCTAAACTCCTTAAACCTTGTATCCTATACCCCTCAACATAGTACTCCCCTACCCTCAACCCTAATCCCCAACCCTCCTGTACCCTCAACTCACAACCTAAACTCCCTCAACTGGGGATGGTCCCTCAACCCTATAGCCTCCTTGAATTTCAACCCTCTACCCTATACATTGGATCTTGAACCCTCATCTTCTCTCCTCTCTATCTCACTTCTCCCTCTATGTCTCCCTCCCTCCATCCATCCCTCTCTACCCCAATCCATCAACCCTATACCATCAACCCTTAAACCCTTAAAAACTCAACCATAAATCCTAAACCCTCAACCCTAAAACCCTCTACCCTCTACCCTCAACCCAATACCCTCTACCCTCAACCCTTAAACCCAACTAAACTCTCTACTCTAATCCCTCAACTCTCAACCCTTAATCTCTCAGTCCCCTAAACCTCAACCCTCAACCCCTACTCCCCCACCACCCCTCTACCCTCACCCTTAAACCCTAAAACCCTCAATCCCTATAATTCACCCCTATACATTGACCCCAACCCTATAACCTCAACCTCTACTCCCTAACGCTTCAAACCTTAAACCCTAAACCTTAAACTCTCTACCTTTATAATTCTATAATTCTATACCCTATAATTCTATACATGTCCTACTAACCCTCAAATTCTCAACTCGAACCTTAATCCCTCAACCCCAAACTTTAAACCCTCAACTTCAAACCTCGCTAATTCTACTCCCATACATGTACCTCAACCCTAATCCTTCCAACCATATACCCTCAAACCCATGGGCTAAACACTCTACCCTCAACTCTAAACCCTTAAACCAGAACTAAACCTTCTACCCTTTAGCCTCAAGCAATCCAATACCTCCTCTACCCTCAAACCTAACTCTGGCCAACTCTATACCCCAACCCAATAATTCCTAACCATCAGTCCCTATAGGTCCTCAAATCCTATAATTCCTCAGTTCTCAACCCTCTACCATATATAAGCATTGATCCTCAACCCCTCATCTATGTCCTCCGTCTCCTCCCTACTCTTTCTCTATTCTATCTCACTTCTCCCTCCATCTCTCCCTCCTTCCATCCCTCCCTATCTACCCTAATCCCTCAACCCTTAAACCCTTAAAAACTCAACCCTCATCCCTCAACCCTCAACCCTTAAACTGTCTTCCCTCTAGCCTCAACACAATACCCTAAAACCTCAACCCTAATCCATCAACCCTTAATCCCTCAACCCTTAAACCCTACACCCTCAACCCTCAATCCCTAAACCCTCAATTTTCAACCCTTAATCTCTCAACCCTAATCCCTCAACTCTCAACCCTTAAACCCTAATCCATCAATAATAAAACCCTTAAACCCTCAACCCTCAACCCTCTATAATATACATTAAACCCTAAACCCTCAATTCTCAACCATCTACCCTATACATTGGATCCTCAACCATAATACCTCAACCAGATACCCTAAAACCTATATACTCAACCCTATACCCTCAACCCTTAACCCTAAACCTCATCTCTCAACTCTTAAACCCTTAAACCTTCAATCCTTAACCCCTCATCCCTTAAACACTTAAACCCTCTACCCTCTACCCTTTACATTATACCCTCTACCCTATACATTGGAACCTCAACCCTAATTCATCAACCTTTATCCCTTTCTCTCTATCTATCCATCTTTTCTCTCTCTCTCCCTTCCTCTCTCCTACCCGAGCTCTAATTGTCTCTATCTACCATCTCCCTCTTTCTACATACCTCTCATTAATCAATCCCTACCACTCTCTCTCACTTCCTCTATATATATCTCTCTCCCCCTCTCATTGCCTATCCATCACTCCCTCTCTCTCCCACTCCCTCCCTCCCTCTCTCTATCTCTCAGGTCTCTCCCTCCCACCCCCTCTCTCTCTAGAACCCTACCTAGGTAACTCTCTCTCTCTCCCCTCTCTCTCTATCTATCCCTCCCAACCTACCTAAATAAGTCCCTCTCACTCCACCCCCTCTCTCACACTCCCTCTCTCTCTCCCTCTCTCTTAGGTCACTCTCTCCCACATCCTCTCCCTCTCTCAAGTTTCTCACTCTCACACTCCCTCTCTCTCACTCCCTCTCTCTCCCACCCCCTCTCACTACCTCTCTCTCAAGTCTCTCCCTCTCACCCCCCTCATATTCTTAAGTCTCTCCCTCTAGCACCCTACCTATATAACTCTCCCCTCTTTCTCTCCCTCTCTCTTTCTCTCTCCCCCTCTCTCCCTCCCACCCTACCTAGCTAAGTACCTCTCACTCCAACCCCTTCTCTTCCACTCCCTCTCTCTCAGGTCTCTCCCTTCCACCCCCTCTCCCTCTCTCAGGTCTCTCTCTCACTACCTCTCTACCTCTTTATCTTTGAGGTCTCTCCCTCCCTCTCTCCATCCCACCCTACCTAGACAACCCTCTCTCTCTATCTCTTAAAATTTTCCCTCCCTCTAAAGACATAAATAAATACATACATATAAGCAGGCATACATACATACAAACATACATACATACTTACATACATACATACATGCATACAAGCATACATATATATGTGCATACAATCTTACATACATACAAGCATACATGTACATATGTACATACAATATTACATACATACATACATATAGGTATACATACATACATGCACTGATACATAGATACATAGATACATACATACATACATGTCATAAAAGCATACATGTCATACAAGCATACATACATACAAACATACAAATATATATACATACATTCAATAGAGTAGCATTTAACAAAAAGCAATACATAACTCGAGTGTGTTATAATGTGCTCATGTTATGTCTTGCTAGACATGTCTTGCACAAACACAAAAAACATGTCAAAACTAAGAAATAACATGAGTGCTTTATAACAAGCTCATGTTATAACGTGCTCACGTTATTTATTGCTTTGGGAATCCCGAAGCCTTGGGCTTGGTATTTCCCTTGGAATACCAAACCAAAGGCTTGGAGGGCCTTCCCAACATCCAAAGACATGTTTTTGCAAAGTTTACAATAGTCACACAATTGAGTTCGTGCTCACCATTAGGTTTTCATGTGTTTCAATGTTTAATAAATCAAACACCTGGTTAATGTTAGGCTCTCTCTTATCTATCTAACGATGTAATTTTTTTCACTTTTTGACAATGTTAAGCCTTTGATCAATAATTTCTTTTGTTTGTGTGCCTGTTTTTGGCAAAAACTAGTGTTTTATGTTTATTTCACTATAAATTAACCATTCATAAAAAATTCAAATAAATTACAATTTTAGATATTAGACTCCATTCTACACATATTAAAAAAAAACTCAATTAGTTTCCAAAATTTATAGGGGTAGCACATCCAAAATTCTACTTTTCAGGAAGTGTCCACTTTGAAAATTAGTAAAAAATTAAATATTCATTAAAAAATTATCAGAAAAATCTAGCATAAACTACATACTTTTAGCTAATTTCTCACCAAAGTGATTTTAAAAATACTAAAAAATTTAGCTGTGTTAAGGAGCCACAAAAGTTGCTATGTTATGTTTTTCTGACAAAAACAACACCAATTTTTGTGGTCCCCTCTTTTAAACCCCTTAATCTCAACCAATTTTTTTTAAAAATAGTAGTTTAGAAAGTAGACTCGGAGAACTATGATCCTTGTTTTTGTTGCATCTCAAAAAATTTAGTGTAACTATCCTCAATTTCACGTCTAAGGTCAGTATTTCCTGATTTTAGAAAAAAAAGTGACCACTTAAGCCCCCTTTTTTCCCCCCCATCTTTTTGCACTTACCCTATACATTTATATAGTTCAAAATATCTCTAAGTTTTATCTACAATAAGATACATTAGTAGTGGTAGATAAATAAGAAAGGAAAGTAGATCTATAACTTACTCAAAAAATAAAGATTAAGAATTCAAATCTACATACTTATAAACCATTTCAAAATTACTACATTATATAATTTACATCCTTTCTTTTTTATACATTTGTGCTCTTCCCATAGAGAGTGTCAAAATCTTTTGTAATTGGTTTCTTTTGATTTCTCACCAGTTGTATATTTGTTGCCACAATCAAATGCAAGTAGTGCATAATTATTTTATGTTTCATAATCCTTAAATGCAAGCATACCATTATTCCTTGTCAAATATTTTTATAGTTGAGTACCATTGTCAATCATAGAAATTATTAGATACTCAAATTTATCATCATCTGCTCTAAGATCTAGCAATTTATATTTTGTCTCAACATATCAAGCCAACCAATATTTTTTCCTCTTCATTATCTTTAGGTGCAACAACATGCACATCTTGTTACAAAAAATTAACAATTCAATAAACTAGGAGTTGATATAACTCAAAGAAGCACACATGTATAATATAGATTACTAAAATTTTTAATAAAACTAGATACCAATGTAATTTGTTGTACAAGATCTAAACTGTGATCATTGTCTTCTAATGCCAACATTTGGTTATCCTCTTTAAATTCTCTCATTTAGATACATGTTTGTAGAGGTGTTAAGGGTATATGTTACCATTCATCAAACCATTCTATATTTTTATATGATTTTAACTCACCACCAATGTATAACTGACAAAAACATACAAAATTTCTACTCAACATAGTCTATGCGTTTTCCTTTGAATTCTTAATGAATGTCATTTTGTTAATCCACCCACTATCTTACAATCCTATCCTGGTAAGATTCTTCTTCTTTAACTAATCAAAGAACTACTAAAATTTTGAATTTTTAGAATATGTGATAGATAATTTTGTATTACACCAATCCAAAATTACACATATATCTCTAAATCCCATTGCATGATAAATGCTAGATTTTTCTTAGCCAAAAATATTTTCATACATGCTCCAACTCCATCACACTCTCCTTAACTATTGTCAAGTTCAAAGAAACTCCACATTTTGGACAATTTTTTTCTTTATGAACCTTGCATCTAACAAATTTGAGAATTTTTAACTACCATTTACAATTGTCTAAGCATATGAGATGTTTCATTTGGATTTGGCTTTCCTTTAAACTATTATAAAATACACTAAAATAATATTGCACAAAATTTGATAAATATAATAAGTTATTTCTCAAATAGAAATGATGCTCGCTAATTTTTTTTTCTATACTATCAACTACATGTCTATATACAATATGAAAAAAAACTCTACCTATATTAATTTTTCTCTTGTTGTGCAACAATGTAGTTTTCTACAAAGTCAACCAATAAAAATATAGTTCCCATTCAAAATACAACTGCATTTTGTCTTGATGATCAACTTTTTTCTGCAGTTTATAATTGCATTCTACTCTATGTAACTTGCATTTTTTCAGTATAACAAAAAAAAGTATAGTTCCAATTCAAAAAATATATTTGTATATTTGAAATCGCTAATCAGGCCACTATGCATATTGAGAGTTTCATATATTTATAAACGGGCATATTCTTGAATTATGCGATGAGTCCATAGACTCTACTTTTTAAAATTTTCATCTTTTAGTGGATATTGAACATTCTTGAACCTCTTCACATACATTTACTATTTTCTCCAAAATCGTGTGAAGCATCTTTATCCATATATTCTTCTAAGAATAAGAAATATTATCATATTTATTGCACAATATTCTTCAGAAATATAATCTTCTGAGTAAAAACTATGGTCCAAAATTTTCAAAAACAATTCATTAAAAACTGCCTAATTATTGTGAGTTTGAAGATTAATACCACATTTCTACTCAATTTAATTACTTAGCATGCATCTTGTCGAATTTGTTAGTTTAAAGAATAAAAGATCATATATGCAAGAAATTATGCTATTGTTTTATAGATTCCTATCTTTTAAATTGCAAATACTTAATAGTCTAGCATAATAAATTTTGACAAAGCTATAATCATAATAATTAAATCTAAAAGTAATAACGTGCCATTTGAGCAGCTTTAATGATTGCCAACATGATATATTCTCATGTCTTAGAAATGTTTACAACTTTATCAAAAAATATATTCTCTCTGTCTTACAGATGTTTGCAACTTTATCAAAACGATAAACTGAATTGGAACTAAAGAATAAAAAATTACGCATAAAACTTCGAAACATCTTGAAAGATTTTGAACTCACCTTCAATATCTAGAAAGTGCTCTTCTGTAGCATAAGAGAAAGAATTATTTGCCTCAAGACTTTTGCCAAAATAGTCTAAAGCTTCTGTAACTATAAAACAATAAAAGAAAATGCTTTGGTAAGAAAACTATATGATCACACCACATATTTGCCAAATAAATAAAAAATTAGATGGCAAACCCTTCCAAACATTCCTAAGAGAAGCTCACAAATTAATATACTGCAAACAAACCTGATATATAATAATAATATTGAATCAAAGCTTAGATCAAAACAAGAGAATGTTTTCTTATAGAAAGATATCATAAATTCTACGTGAAAATCTCTTGTTTGTTAAGGGTTAATTTCAGTACATGGTCTTCTTATCATTGTAAAATTTGTTCCTCCATTTGTAATGTAAAATTATAACTAGATCTTAAGTTTGCTAGTGCTGGGAATGTACGACGCAGGATATGAATGATCTGTTTTTGGCTTTCAGTGTACAAAACTGCTTATTGTTACTGTAATAATGGCATATTTTGCTTTTGGCTATAAGTACTGTATCTATCAACTCTTTAAGAAACGAAGTGTTAAAATCAACTGTAGATGAATAGAGATACGTAAACGATAAGCAACTAATGATCAATGATTCATCTGTCGTCAGCGAAGATGGATTCAATATGTATTACTTTGAGACGTGTTGCAGAAGGATTATTTTGTTTCCTGTTTGCAAATAATAATAATGCGTGGAACCCAAGAAAACTTTGGAATCACGCCAGTGGTGCAACTGTGCATGCATATGCAACAAAAGCCTATAACAAAACCAAAAGAATCTCTCAAAAGTGCAGTACATGTAAATTTTGCTGTTCCAAGTTCATACCAATAAATTTTGCTGTTCCGAGTTCATAGCAATCTATATTAGTACTATCATGGATCAATATTATAGAATTGCAAATAATATTTAATTGGTGTGAGTTTTCCACAATTCATGTAGTATTAATATTAAGATTGTTTTTCGATTTCTTCTACATATTTTTCATTCAACGTTTTGAATCACACTCAATGATTCATTATCAAGAATAAGACAACGATGATGGGTCACTGAATATGATCTAAAACGTCAAATGAAAAAATATACATGATAAATCTAAAAGCAATCTTAATATATATGCCCAAAAAAATGTCAAAATAGTTTGTGTAAGACTAGTTTAGAGTGAGAGAGAGAGAGAAGGAAATAGGGGATATATAAAAGTGGATAGATAGAGATAGAGATAGAGGTAGAGGTAGAGGGAGGCATAGGGATATAGTGAGAGATAGGGAGAGAGGATGATACAAAGAGATATACATAGAGGGAGAGGGAAATAAATAAAGATAGAGAGATAGGGAGAGAGGTCAAGAGAAGGGGAGAGATATAGATTTAGAGAGGAGAGAGAGGGAACACACATAAAGAGGACGGAGAGATAGGAGACAAGAGATAGAGGGGAGAGGGGAGAGGGAGAGGACAAACAGAGGAGATATAGAGAGACAGAGAGGATAGATAGAGATAGAGCGGAGAAGCAACGAGAGAGATAGACAGACAGAGACAAGCAGAGTGAAGGAGAGGGAGGCACAGAGAGAGACGGGGAAGGAGGACAAAAGGAGGAGAGGCACAGGAGGACAATGGTGAGAGACAGAGAAAAGCAGAGGAGGGACGAGAGGAGGAGGCAGGAGGTGAGAGGTGGAGTGGACAGAGGGGAAGGAGAGAGATATGAGAGGTAGGTAGAGAGGTGTGGAAGGAATAGAGGAGGAGAAAGGAGAGGACAGAGAGAAGGAAAAGAGGGGAAAGGTGAGAGATAGAGAGAATGGGAAGGAGGAAAAGGAGAGGTGGAGGGAAGGAGAGAGGAAGGTATAAATGGAGGTGGAGAGAGGAGAAGAGAGAGAAAAGAGGCAAAAAGAGGTGAAAGAGGAAAAGAGAGAGAGAGGAAGGAGGAAGGAGAGATAAAGGAGGAGAGAGGTATGGAGGTAGAGAGATGGAGGGAGAGAAGGAAGGAGAGAGGTAGAGAGAGGAAGGATGGACAAAAGGATGGATAGTAGAGATAGAGATAGTGGAGGGGGGAGAGAGAGAGGAAAGAGAGAGAGGGAGGGGGATGAAGGAGAGAGGTGGAGTGGATAGATAGAGATAGTAGATAAAAGAGATGGAGAGATAAAGGAGGAGAGAGGATGGAGAGATGGGAGGGAGATAGTAGAGAGGAATGGAGGTAGAGGGGTAGAGGAAGGAGGAGGGAGAGAGGGAAGGAGGGAGGGAGAAGGAGAGGTGGAGGGATGGAGGGGATATATAGAAGGAAGGGAGGGGAGGAGATGTGAGGGGAGGGTAGGGAGGGAGAGGTAGAGAGAGAGAGAGAGAGAGAGAGAGAGAGAGAGAGAGAGAGAGAGAGAGAGAGAGAGAGAGAGAGAGAGAGAGGGAGGGAGAGAGAGGGGGAGATATAGAGAGGGGGGAAGGGAAGGAAAGGAGGGAAGGGAGGGTGAGAGAGAGAGAGGGGGGAAGGGGAGAGAGGGGGGGGAAATGGAGAGGGAGTGGAAGGTGGAGAGAGATAGAGGGGATGGGGGAGGAGGTGGTGGATAAAGGAGAGGAAGGAGGGAGGGGTGGAATGAAGGAAATGGAGGGGGAGGGAAGGAGAGGGAAGTGGGAGAGAAGGAGAGGTGGGAGAAGTAGGTGGGAGGGATTGAGGGAAATATGGGTAGAGAGGAAGAGGGTGAGTAGAGATGGAGAGAAGTAGAGAGGGAAGGTGAGGGAGAGAGAGATGTACATATTTCTCTTAAATCCTTATAGTTTCATTTACACTTTTATTTATAATAAATATGATATTTAAAAGTCCTTTGCAACAATTCATCAAATATTTTTTTATAATATATTATATTATTATGTATAATCTTAGTATTTATATTATATAATATATATTATATTAATTATAATATATCCTAGTATATATTAATTTATCATATATTATATTTTATATTAATATTTTAAATATATACAAATATTTATATTAATATTAATATTATAACATATGTTAAATTTTAATCTATAGTCAACCTTGAAAAAAAATCAAGAAATGGATGTCCATTTCTTAAATTTTTTAAAAATGGATATATGTTTCTTAATTTAAAGAAATGGATATCCATTTTTTAACTTTAAGAAATAGATATCCATTTCTTAAAGTTAAAAGTGGATATCTATTTTTTAACTTTAAAAAATAGATATTTGTTTCTATTGGATATCCATTTTTTATAACAATTTTTTTTACCTCAGTTATTGCCCCAGGATTTGGCTTGGGGGTGTCAAACCTAAAAAATCAACTGTACCAACATGTTTAAAAGGGTTCTAGTGGTTTTTCAAACTTCACCAGGGTTCATGCTGACAACTTTTTTAAAATCCAAATTTGATGAAATGAAAAAGGGTTAATTTAGTGAATTTTTAGCATTCTTGTGCCTTTTGTACACATGCCCTGCTTGGACCGAGGACCCCCTCTTTTTTTGGCTTTATGCCTAGTCACTTCACACTTGCCTCATTTTTTGTGCCCCTATTTTACAACCAAGTTGATCAATGTGCCTTTGAATTACAAAATTCCATCATGCCTAGATCACTTGCCAAAGTTCCAGGAAGTTTCGAACTTTTGCAGAAATGTCAATGCGGGTTTCCCTTGTGCGGAAGTCACAACCCATTTTTCCATTCACGAAAATTGCTCTGTGGGTCTCCATGTGCGAGTCACTGCGTGTGGATTTCCGCTTTCACTGTGTCGTTCCTTATGACATGCACCCTTCACCTTTCCACACAACGTTTCACTTGCCAAATTCTACCTTTTAGGTTTCCACAATAGACTTCAACCCAATGATTTCTGCCCTATGTGTTTCTGCATTCATACCCTCCTATGTGCATTTCAAAAAACTTTTAATAAATGCTCACATTAATGGAGGCTGGGTTTATAAATCGAGGTCAACCTGTCATTTTCACCAAGATATTTCAAATTTGAAGAGCATAAGAGACTGTTGCACGTGCAAGAAAGTTTAAGGGCTCGAGCTTTGGTTGCCTCCTCCATACGTGTGATAAAGGTATGAGCTCAAATATTTTTCCAACCTCTATGTTACTAAATTTGCAAGAAATTGCTAGCTATGGTTTCTTAGGTTATCAAAATTATGGAGTCGAGGATTATATAGCCTGCAGTAGGGTTTTGGTTAAGTGTGACCAAAATGAAGCAAATGTCGTTAAATCCAAAACCCCATCTGCTAGTAGTTAACAAACCCAGACCTAGGAGAATCCCTTAATGGAAGTTTACCGCATATTCTTCCCCACATAACCCCATTCTCAGAATGTTGTTTAAATGACCTGAACCCTGATGCCACTCGCATCTCTACTTCCCACAACCAAGTTTGGGGTGATCAAGCTGATGGAGTCTTGAAATCATAAGTATCTTCAACTCAAAGCATATGTAGGTCTTTATGTGTGGAATGCCACTTGCAAAAGTTCATCGAGCCTAAGCCACTCCACTACGATAGACCCCTTATGGCTTCCTGGCTTGCGGATCCTGCCATTGTATTTTTCATTAGTATGAGGGTCAAAGATAATCAAAAGTGACTAAGTCTTTAAACCTATTTTTGGGTGACCCCTTGCAGGATGCCGTCGACGGGAAGCTATAAGAACCATGCCATTGTCAAACAATAAAGCCCTGATAGATTTCCCACTCATGGCTTCTGCTGTAACCATTCCCTCAAAGCATTGAAGCTAAGTCCTAAAAATCACTAAGTTTTTGAACTTCTATGGGTTATTCCCTATGGGAAGTATTAGGCAGAAAGGCGCTTGACCTTAACCATTGTTTCACAACAAATCACAAGCCACACTCCACTTGACAATCTCCTCCTTGGAATTTCTAAATGCACTTAATGACAACAACTAATGACATAAGAATCAATTCAAGTATAATCATGATGGCTTTCTTGAACAAAAATTGAAAGTCTTAAGTGAGGATGGAATGCAAGTTTCCTTGTGCGAAAGGTTGTGTGCGTGTTTCTGTGGGCTGAGTGCTATAACTTAACTGCCTAACACTCGACGATGTCCGCATGGGTGGAACCCGCATACCAAGTTTACATATTCCATAGAGTGACTAAATTTTCAAGTGAGGTGATCACACATGGTTCTTCATCCTGTACTCCACATCCTAAAATTAACTTATCCATGATTTTTCCACTATAAAACCACTACAAAGATTGAGGGGAAAAACTCCATTTGTGGAACGTCAGTCTTAAGGCCGTTATTAGCAGTAGAACCTAAAAAAATATCTAGGTGATGGCTTTCGCATCATAGTTCTTTGCATGAACCTAAGAAGCAAATTTTTCCAATGAAAGTAATCCCAAGTGCTCCAATTTGGATTTCCCACATGAATTAATGTGTTTACCTTAAAATTGGCTTAATGTTTAAACCTTGCAGAAGTATCATTGTAGAACTCCGTCTGTGGGTTTATGTGGTCTCTAAGTCGTTTCTTACAACCTTCATGTTGGAAGCTTGCGGAAACCTGTAGCTATTGACCTACAAAACTAAAAACCTTACAAATGAGCATAAAATGATGAAATTTGATGAATGTAATGATCTTTTCAAGGTATGTAGATGCATTTAATTACATTTTAGCATGATTTGATTAGCATTTCACTCTCTTGATTTATCGAGGCATTTACTACACAATTTTCGTACAAGATTTAAGGAACCAACTGAAAAAACTTATAAGGGCAAGAAGAGCATGAAATCTACAAGAGGAGAAAAGGAAAAGGCCAAAATGAAGTATGAGTTCCATGGGGTTGAATGCAGCTCAAAGATTACCTCAAATTGGGACAAGGTAACAGATACTGACTTAGGTCATGTCAACATAGATGAATTTAGGCAATTGGTCTTGGTTAGTGCAAAGACTAAAGAGGCTTTGAGGGTAAAGAAGAGTGGGATTGTAAAAGTGATAGGTTTTTCTCCAGCTCTAATCAACCTAGAGTTGATCTTTGCATGTAGAGAATGCTACCATCAACCAACTAAAGAATAGTTACTGTGGATGGAAGAGTGCTAGCTAATTTGACTCTTATGTTGATTAGGAGAACATTCAGGATCCCGCTATTTGACAATATGGAGGAAATTGAGAAGGAATATGCATTAAATGTATGAAAAGTAGACCCTACTAACTACAAAAGAACCATAAATCTGACATGGCTTATTGATAAGAGTGGTAGTGCCAACAAAGTACCTCAAAAGTTATACTAAAGTGATTTCACAAAGGAGGTCAATGACCTCGTAATACTCTTGAGTAGGGTAATGGGACTCCCCACTTCAGCAATCTTCGAGGAATGGATGTTGTACTTTGTAGAAGAAATCATCCGAGGTGAAGCTAAGTTTCACTAGGAAAAGATAATTAGTGATAATTTTCTCAAATAATTTGTTGCAATAAAGAAGACAAGGGAGTTCTATATGACTTCCTGCATCATATATCTTGTAGCAGTCACTTCCCCTACAAAGGATTGGATTATGTTAGTAAATTGGGAATAAAGAAGGGGAAAAACCCCATCTATGACTGCTACCCTCAGCTGTAATATAGATGTTATAAGAAAGATTACAGGTGGGTCAATGATGCCTTCACAATGCACATTGTTAGGACCCTGTCAAATGATTACCATAGAAGAATGTATCATAGTGCCAAGGAATTGGTCAAGAACTTTGTGTATAGGTTTATTTAGTTCCAAAATTTTACCTACATAAGGGAGGAGGAATTCTTAGGGTTTCCATATTGTTTTCCAAGATACCCCAATGACAGGACAATCCTACTAGAGCTCACCAGGCAGCTGCAAACAACCCATTCTTTGCTACATGAAAAACATCGTGTTAGGGTTCCTTACCCCATAGTTTTTAGACAAGGAGTATATTCATGACCCATTGCCCCATGTGCAAAAAATTTAGAAAAAGAACTTGCAGAGTACAACTTGGAATTACACACAGAGAGAGGAGGCTTGGATCCTCTTGGGAAACTAAAGAAATAGATTAGGCGGAAATATTCCCACATGCCCCATGTTGAAGACTTCTAGGTGGATTGCGATGATGATCACAAGGTCAAGAGAAGACACTATATGGGAATGATGACCAATTTTGAAAAATATGTTGATTTGTTCCCAATCCTTGACCAAGTGGTTGAGGATGATAATGTTCTTGATGAGAGATACAATGCTCTTACCAATGTGCCATTGTTAGCGATTGAATGGATAGATTTGGATGTCATGGATTTGGAAACTATTACTTTCCCAATAGAACAAAGGACTAAGAAGTGGTTGGATGATCAAGTAGCCCAATTGCAACAACAAGGCATAGAGCTAACCTATCATGGAGAATTAGAAGATGACCTTAAAAGAGAAATAAACAGTGGTGCTAGTGCAGGTTCTTTAGGTGAGGCTCTTAAGTCTCCACCTATCACCCATTCAAAGAAAAGAAAAGAGGCATCAAAACAACATACTAAACAAAAGGTGTACACTAGGAATGTTGTTGAGGGGCAGAGGCCACCTAAAAATCCCAAGAGAATAGGAACCTTCATTCTTGACATGCCTCCCATTCAAGAAGAGGAGTCCCCACTACGAGAGGGTGAAGCTAAGTAGCCACAATCACCTCTGTGCACCACATCCATGCTCCTAGTTGCCACCACTACAACATCTCCTTTCACTCCCTCGTCATTGCTTGTGTCATCTCCACCTACTTTGGACATCTCCATCCAACTCACCTCTGCTTCCCCGATCACTCTTGTGGGTGTGGTTGATTCCTCTTCCTCCATCACTTCTCCATTATCATCTTTCTCGCTCTTATCTCCATTTCTAGCTTTCTCCACATTGCCACCCTCTATTCCCACCACCTCTATGGCACCTATTTTCTTGCTAGAGACTTTTGTCTCTTATTTGCAAAACATGCCACCCAATTTTTAGAAGTTATTTTGAATCCCAAGGTCAAACTACTTATGACTTAGCTTGCTACATCATTTCTTGTCCCTCCACCTCCTACTGAGCCACTCAAGATGGAGGTAACAATGAAGATATGCGAGGAAATGGAGAGGAGGAGTGAAGAACAACCAAAGGAGATAATTAAAATTACCAAAGTGCCTGAGGATTCATACTGCGAAGATTATTTCGAACATGTTGAAGGCAGTTTAAGGATTGATTTAGATGAAGTAGCTTCAGATGAAGAAGGGAAGCAAACACCCATGGATGAGGAAATGAGTGGGTTTGGAACCCATTATGATGTGGAACCTCATACCAAGAGCCTAAGGATGAGTAACATCAAGAGCATAATGACAAGAAGGCGAGTCTAGAGGAGCATCGCTCAGAGGAAGGAAGAAATAACATAGAGACCGATATAGGAAAGGGTGATGAAATCCTAAAAGCTTGCCAAGATGAGGGTCTATATAATGAAGAAGTTCCTCTAGAAGGAGAATAGGATAAAGAGAAGAAGAGTGAGGATGAAAATCAAGATGAGCTAGTCTAAGAATAAGGAAATACTAATGAAAGAACTATAAAATCCATTGATCCTAACAAAGAGAAGGAGATAATGCAAGAAGGGCAAGAAAAGGAAGAAGAGAACACCAAAGAAGATCCTAGACATGAGGAGGAGGAACTTTCAAACAGTCAAAGGGAAGGGGATAATGAATTCAACACTACATCCCTTGACCAAGAAGCGAAAATACCCTCATGGCTAGAGCAATAGTTGAAGAGTAAAGATTTTGTGCTTCCAGACTCTAAGTCTCATCTAGAGGCCATACTAGCTTGAGCACAGGTGAAGATGCATGAGAAGAAGAAACCTAAAGTTAGATCCCACATTAAAATGGACGTGTCAGGCTCTCACATATTGTAGGTGGAAACCCCCGCTACGGATAAGGATGTTGACACTATACAGGCCAAAGGCTATCAAGTGACAACTATCAACCTGGGCCTCACATCCAAAGCCCAGAAAATTGGTGAATTTCAAGGGTTTGTCACTACAATTCTGCAACAAATCAAAAAAGATCAGGCCACAAAATAAGAATTAAAGGCATAGGTGGCAGAATTGGCTGCCTTTATACAATAATGGGCCACATTCGAAGAAGAAGCTCTAGTGGAATCACTAGTGCCCACCCTACTATCACAATAAGAGATTAATAAAATGAAAAGAATGAAGAATTGGACCAAGTCCACATTGGAATTGTTCAAAAGGTAATAGACATGGGCAATAAGGGTATCCTCTATGCAATAAAAATGCATAACCATTATTTGGCCTTACGAAAGGAGGTTGAGAAGGAGGCAGGGCCATGTAAAGATTTTCTTGATCTTTACAAAATCACATACCCCAAACTAAAGAGAATCCTGAAGCTATCTGTAGAAGTTTGGGAGAAAGAGTCGGCTCTACTGAAAGAAAGATCACTAGCTTCTTGAAGCTTGGTTGTTTAATCTTGAATTCAAAAGGGGGGTTCTAGAGAAGCCTCTAATTGAATTGGATTCTATTCATGCCCGTGTTGTAGCTTACTTGGCTGAAAGTGATGACCTCTTAGAATTGTTGACGGGATATAAGATGTTGACACAAGAATTGGATCGAGAAGTTGTAAAACACAAATTTCACAAGAGAATGGAACAGGGAACTAGTGACACTTTGTCTGCAGACTTCATGGATTTTGCCTCGCGGACTTTCTTTGAATTGGAACAAATGGTTCAGGAAAGAGATACATGTGTAAGGAATCATGATGAAATGATGGAGGAATTCGAAAGGATTGCCTTCTTCGACACTAAATCTGACTTCTCGGAGGATGCTAAGCTCTTGGCTACCATAGGAAATTTTTTCCATTATGCCTTATTTCAAAAGGAAGCTGGAAATCCTATAATAGTTGACGAATATTTAAAAAGGTAGCTAGAGGAAAAAATATACTACAAAACAAAATTGGCTAAAGGATAAAATAAGAAAAAGACAGAGAGTAGCCAATTTTATATTGTAAATTTTGTACTTGTATTAGGTGACGTGAAAATCCTAAGTTTAAATGAATCTGGGCCACTCATTGTGAATTAATCTTGGCCATTTATTTTTCATTTTGAAAGCTATAAATAGGGGCATCCTCTCATTTTCAAAGGGAGAGATGAGTTGTTGTAAAGGACATTTTACAACAATATATAAGAAAATCATTGAAAGTTGATGGTTTCTTGGTGTATTGTTCTTTATGTGTGCATGATTCAACCTCCATATGTTTATTTCAGTTAGCTTATTTACTATTTAAGTTTCATTTTAGCTTGTTAGTTTCTAAATAGCTTTAATGGTGACTACATGTTGCAGTACTTGATGCACTTGCAACTCATTTTTTGGTGATTTATTGATGATAAATTGTTGTGTAAAGCTAGTATGACCTTGTTTACTTGTTGCACTTAAGTTCAACTATATGTTCATGTTAAATAGGTGAATGCCACAGTCTGAAAATCTGTAAAGAACCTTAGAAGATGACACTAGTTTTGTGCCACTGTAGACTACTCTTGGTTAAGAAAAAATAATTTGGGAAGTCTATCTATTGTAACACCTCTCATTATTGTTGTTGTTCATATTTTTAGATTTAGGGTAACTTCTAAACCTTTCAACTTTTATCTCTTTCTTTTAAATCTGAATTAAACACACAATCACAACATTAGAGTAATGTTAAATCTGATGTACAAGATGAGTTTCAACTTTTGCTATTCTGAATTTAGAGTCATAGCATATCCATTTTGAGAACTCTAAAACTCCATTACAGAACCATAACTTCCATGCTTTGTGAACCATAAGGCCCCTTGTGATTACTAGCAGATCACACATCATCAACTGAGTTGTTTTATGCACAATCATGACTTGACATCTGAGAGGCCTTGGGGTGATTTTTGAAAACTCATTTGTAGATTATTACCTTTGAAGAGAGACTTAACAACTTGTGCTTTTTTTGTGTTGAGAAGTGCAAAAACACCCATCAATAGAACTAGTGCTAGAAGGAGGGTAGGCCTTTGGACAAAGCTAGATAAAATAGGGTCCTCTCCACAAAGATTTTATAGGGTAACCAGATCCACAACAGATAAAGTAGAGTTTCGAGAGTTAAAGACCCCTATTAGGGCTAGGAGAGCCAAGAAAGGGGAAGCTTCAACATCGACACCATTCAACTGACCCCCATCTCCCCCATCCCCTTCATCTCCATCTTCTCCTTCACTCTAACCAACTTTTCCTCCATTTACTATCCACATCCAAAACACTGTTACAACCACCATATCTTGGCCACAAGTTGTTGCAACTCATCAATTACCACTGCCAACCCTACCAATGGCTTGGTTGGGCAATAACCCCTTACCATTGTCCTTCAATGACTACCATGATATGCCAAAAAATCCAGAAACTTTTTGCTCTAAATTCTATGCGAATGATCCTTAGAGGATAGCTGAAGAACACATTAAAATCTTCCAAACTACCCTCAAAGATAGACAAATTAAACATGAAGATGTTGCTTGCAAACTCTTCCCATATTCACTTGGAGAGGAAGCATTTTACTGGTATATTCATCTACCTACAGGGTCAATCACTTCATGGAACCTCATGAAGGATACATTCTTGTAGAAATTCAAAATTCTAGTTAGCCCCACAGACTTATACTAGCAGTTCATGTCCTTCAAGAGGGAAGTTAATGATCTAATCAGCTCCTTCAACAAAATATTTCACCGAGCATATATGAGATTACAACCACCCTACGTGGTTGATGATGCTTCAACAAGAGTAGTATATTACACTACCTTAGACAATCTCACATCAACTTTGGTCAAGCGAATGCACCAGCCTCCTGCATGCCTGGTAGATGCTTATGAAAAAGTAGTGAAGGTAAGCACAAATTTGGGACAACACCTAGTTGTTCCACTACCTTCATTGGGATCTGCTTCCAATCCTGGATAAGTCCAGGGGCTTAGCCATGCCTTAGCCCATCAAACTCCATTAATGAATTAGGTTTCCCAGTTGCCTATTGTGCCACATCAAGGGCCTCCATTGAATCAACCTCCACTAATACCTAGTTATTTGTAGACTTCAAATCAATAGACCTTTTTCATAACATCCCAATATACCTCCATATTTACAAAAATTTGAAGCTTTAGTTGCTCAACAAAATTTGTCTACAACACACCTTGTTTTCCTCTAGAATTTTGTGCCAGCACAAAGCAATTCAAACAAGGAATGAATTAGTTGAGCAAGTAAAAAAGCTGACTACCAAAGTTACTCACTTACAAAACTAGAACAATCAGCTACAAGCATCTCAAAGAATCATTCAAGCTAGCTACCATAGATACAACCCTAACTTAGGCCTAGCTTCGGGGCAGAATTATGAATGAGGCCAAAATTCTCGACAAAATTTTGAAAGGAAACCCCAAAGACAAAATCGAATGTGGAATACCAAGCCCAACAATGGAGGGGTTCCTACACCACTCGACACACCTAGTAGTGTAGATAAATTGATGAGTGGAGTATTCTTGGCTAAGGTAGCATTATCTAGATGGTGTAGAATCCATTAGACCAATAGGCATTTTGAGCTTGAATTTTTGGAGTTTTAGAATGCTACTATAATCTTTCAAGTGGAAGTGCAAATTTTGTTGAAAGATCAAGCTATTGAGAACTAGTGCCCTCTAATCTATATGATTCAGTTTTAGTGGTCAACTAGGCGCCCTTCCCTCAAGGTAATAAGAATGAACCTAAGAAGGAGGCTACCAAAAAAAGGGTTAAGCAAACGAGGTATGTAATGAAGGAACTCTATCTCAAATGTTTGATTTGACAGATAATGGTCCTATAGACAATGAAGAACAATGAGAGGAAGAGGTTCACATGTTCCACCAATGCCTAACTCCTTATAACTTGAGAAATGGAAAAGCGAGTGGTCCATTCATGACCTCCATACCACCCAATAATTTCAACATGCCACCTGATCCAAATGCTAGCAATAACCCACCTTACCCTAGGGTTCCTTCTTAATACTTCCATAGGAATAGGCAGCCCGATCCTACCAAAGAGCAACATGTTGATCTCACCAAAGGAAATCCATCTGAGACGAATGTTGAGTAGATGGGAGAATATGTGGTAGAAGTGTTACCTTATTTTTGCTTCCAGCTAAATCAGGTAACTTATTGTTGTGTTTGCATTTAAAAATTAAAAGATACATCATTTTCTTCTAAATTTCATTAATGTACATAAAGGAAATTTTCAAAACAGATTGCATTATTCCAGTTTTGCAATTGCATACAAATAAGAAAGAGAACCAACATGTATTGAAAATGTAATCTTTATTGATGATCATAAGTGTATAATGTCCCTCACAAGTTGAGGGACTGACTAGTCTAATGCTTATAAAGAAAAGACTATATGCTTATAGATAAAGAAAAAATAAATGCACATAAAATAAAAAGGGACCCGTCATTGCTTGGTGGAATGACGAATCTCGTTGGCCTTGTCCTACATCATCTTAGTCTTCCCCGCTTGTCCTTCTTCCATTTGACGCTCTCCTCATTGCTCCTAGCCATCTGAAAAAAAGTGTTGTTAGAGCAATGAAAGGTCACTGATGAAAATATGTGTAAAACATCCATAAACATGTAATCTGATGTCCATAAGCATTAAAATAGATAGCATACCATAAGTGTTTAGGAAAACAAGGAAAGAGTGATCAAACATACCTATGATATGATTTGTTTATCTAACTGGTTTGTTCCTTGTGCAGATTTAGGACAAGTCTTGTTATTGTTTTGATTCCAACTAATTACAACATGTGACGTAAAATGTGGCTCCCATGAGGGTTAAGCCCAACATGCTACCCTCTTGTGTTTTAGGAGGAATAGGAAATTGAGCAACTTGATCAAACTGATAATCAAGTTTAATTATTGATGCATTCAATCAATATGGAATCACACCAGTTGATCAAATTTAATTATTAGATTCAAAAGATGCAACAAATAATGTGAGCTATCAAGAAATTTACCCTTCATCTTTTCACAATGAATCAATCAATAGGCCGCCATCATACCAAAAATGGCAGTATTTTGCTAGATATGTATTTCAATCTTGTTAAGTGGATCCAAGATCCATTTTATTAAAGAAGAAAATTATTTTTGTGATGCATCAAGTTCAATTATGCATCCATTAATATAATGAAGGAGATATCAAGTCATGTCTGAAACCATCATGAGTCATATGGAGCAGCAAGAAGGAACAAGGACAACCATGCATTGTTGCATGAAAAACACAATTCAATTAATCTCACTTCAATCCTATTGAACAAGTACACATCATTGAGAATTGTGAGATTTTAGGTCACCACCATAAGTGACATATGTTTTCCCAGTAGGATTAAAGCAAAAGAAGTGATGGAAAATATTGGTATTCATTAAGCAATCACGATTCAAGAGATGAGATTCATTTTTGAAGCCAAGGTCATGATGCCAAGTGAGGAATGATAGTAGCTTTTAAGAGAAGACAAATTAAAAATGATATTCCTTTCAGAGGTGCAAAGTAACATGGGATCAAATGGTTGATTGCAAGTGATAACAATGAGGATATGGTGGAATGTGAAGTGCATGATTCCTTACTATCAATGACCTTTCAGAGTTGGCATAGGTAGTCCTAAGTGAATAATGAGGACAACATAGATCAAGGAGGTAAGCTTCCTCAAAATATATTCATGATCTCATGCTATAGGATGGCAACAACGCATACTACATCTCATAAAGGACAACAACAATGAGTGCATGCTACAGGGCAGCAAGGGGAGCTTTTCTTGGTTTCAAAGAAGAGCTATCAAGCATTGTCAAAATGCAATCAGCAGGCCATGACTCTTCAATGGACAATAATTTCATTAAAAGATGCATTCAAATGTGCCATTGATCAAGTCATATGGTGGAAAGATGAAATAAATTCCTAAACATAAGACATGCATTTTATTTATATCAAATGGTTTCCCTTTGCAAAATGAATAAAGAAGTGCAATGTGTTGAAACAACTATATGCATTTTGAAAGGAAGACAATAAGTGCTCATGGTTAGTAAGGATACAATATGGAAATCAATTGAAGTAACAACCACCATGCCACAACAAACAATCACTATATAATGGTGATGAAGAAAGAGGTTGTTTCTTAATGCATACATATCAAGTCCTATAGTAAGATAAAGACAGAGCATGTAAGAGGTACAATCCATTTTGAAGGTGGCCACAAGTCATATTTGAAATGACTATTATAATATTCTAAGAAACAACCAAAAGACTGAAAAGGACAATCCTTGTTAATGGAATGATCTATGGAGGTAGTCCTCTAATCTTCAAAAGCATCAAGCAATTACAGGGGAATCAAAGACTCAAGTACCATATAAGGGTTTCAAATCTTGCCAAAGGTCAATACAAGCAGCTCGAGGACTCCAAGTCTCCAATTATGGTGAGAAATGTGAGATATATGTAAAGATACAACAAGTCTCCATGAATTCAAAGAGCTATGCATTGTTCACATTGAACAATTAATAATAATTCACTCAACAAAGGCACAAGTACATTCATTTGATGCTACAGGACAACAAGGATCAATGGACAATGCATTTCAAACAACTATGAGAAAAATGGTAGAAATAACATGCATTGGAAGTACAATGGAGGAAACAGTCAAAATAGCTACCATATACATTAGGAGACCATGCATGAAAAGGAATCAAATAGTGAGAGATGAGGTACTAAACATGAATTTTGTTTTGTATCTGAGATAAATACCATTCTTTTAATATTGTTGCTTTTCAAATGGTCAAATAGGCAATTGCCTATCAGTAAGTCTAAATGTTTTCATTTAAAGACCAAGCAATGATGTTAATAATGAATCAAAAAAAGAGTTCAACCATTTGATATCAACTCATGAACATTGAGTTACAAGACAATGCATTTCAAACAATAGTGAACAAGTGGAACAGTGCATGCTCATTACAGTCAGCAAGGAAGTGAACATTTGAAAGCATTGAAAAAAGAAAACCACACAGTCATGTGTGAAAATGCTAACCTATGATGTGAGAGTCAAAATTCCTAAAGGGACAGTTCTACAAGAAATCACTTCATCACCATGGTTGGAAATGAATTTCTCTGAAGTTCATACTTCACACTTCTAAGTATGTTTTGAAATATCAACATTGGAAGAAGAAATGACAATGTGATTGAAGTCTCTGAATTGCAAGAGAAGTGGGCAATCACTATGTAATCATAGTTATACACATGGGTGCTTTGAGTAGTACAAAATGGTCATCACAAAGCTTTAGGTCATTAAATCACAATTATTAGTGGACAGTCACATTCATAGCACAGAGAAGATAGTGACCATGGAGTTCAAAATATGAAGTCATTAATGTGCTAATAACAACAAGAATGCAGAAGATAAAATAGAGCCTTCATAATTCTCAAGAAGTTGCAGAATGGAAAATATGTGAAATCTCATTCATATTATAACCTTGCATGATTTTATCAACAAAGGAACTACAAAAAGGAGAGTAAATGTTGATTTATCATTATTTTTCTGTACAATGGTGTGAAATCATTTGGTTTGTTTGTTTTCTTCTCAGAAAGAGTATTTTTCATGTGGACCCATGTATGTAAATGTGTGAAGCCCAAATCCAATGCAAAGGAATACAAACCCTCGAGTTAGGGTTTCTTTAAAACATAAAGCGCAAGATTAGAAATACCCAGATGCATCATGAGTTCCTTTCTAGAAAAAATAGAAAAATGCAAAAATCCAGTTCATTCCTTCATGGTCATGGCTTGAGGAATCGATTTTCTTCATGAAGTGTTAGAACCCACTTGGGGTTTTGAGTCAAAATGAAAAAATAGAGGAATATGTTAAAAACCCAACTATTTATTCATAGCTGCGACTTGAAGATTCAATTTGCCTCACAAAAGCAAGAACCCACTTGTTGTTTTGCATCAATACTCAAACATAGAGGATTACAATGATTTATTTTGAAGAATTACAAGTTCCATCAAAGGTTTTCCTTCTTTTCTTACAAAGAATATCATGGAGTTTTTTCAAAAAAAGCAACAAAATTATATCAAAAAATCAAGATATGAGTATGATTGAATAGAAAAGAGAAAAATCAAGATATGAGTCTAATTGAAGCATACCTAAGCTAAAATTGCTCATTTTTCATTAGAATGCAAGTTGATTTCACCTTTAAAGCTTTAGGAAGTCACATCAATGGTGGCTGAAAGCAGATAGAATAATCACAAAGAAAGATAAAGCAACAAATTACTTCAGAAAATGCTCATGGCTGTGGCCTTAACACATGAAATGGCTTGCAAATGGTGGAAAAAAGCCAGTTTTGTTCAAAAAACACAATTACCTCTTGTTTCCCAGTGGAAATCATAAGAATTTGTCAAGAAATCGGTCAGAAAATCCATTCTACAGTGCACCCATCAAAACCCCATGGTGGCAAAAGAACTCTCCAGAAGCTCGATGGAAAAATTAATAACTTTTTGCTTTTTTCCCATGATTTTGTGATAGGGTTAGAAACCCTATGGAGGCCAACCAAGGTATTTTTACCTTGTGTTTTAAAATTTCCAAACACAACTAATGCTACGTGGGCTTGGAGATGAAGTATTATACCTTAGGCAATTTTGCCTTATGTTTCATTTTTAGACTTAGGCAATTTTGCCTTCTATCACATTTTGAAGACTAACCATGTGCCTTAGTGAATCTTTTGTCTCTTTGAAATATGCTAAGTCTTTCAAGACTTTAGAGTTTCCTTCTACCCTTCACATAGGTTGAGCCATAATTGACCATTTTTGCATGTGTTGATATGAAATGCTAACCAAGTGATAGTCATAAGTCACTTTTGACTTCTAAATGTAGAGATAGGGGTGAATTAAATTTTATTAAATGCCTTGGGAGTTTTGAGTTGGCTTAAATGCTTTTAAAAGCATTTGGAGTGATTAGTGATTTATTATCATTTCTTGCATTTATTCAATTGTAAAACATTATTTGAGTGATTTACAAATCACTTTATTTAATGTTAGTTATAATGCAAATGTTGATGTAATCCAAGGAGGTGGTGGGGCCTTTTATTTTGCATTTTTTTGAAATGTAAAATAGTTTGATTAAGTGATGTTATTATGAATCACTTAATCAAATTATTATTTTAAATGCAAAATAGAGTTTTGTACTTTTGCAAGAGCACTAAAAGTGTGGGTCAAAGCTCTTGGAGAAAAATGATGGCTGTCAGACATGAGAAAGGTGTGGGTGGATGTATTTGACTAATTTTGGAGGGAATGGGCTATTTGGAGGCAGTTTTGTCACATTTTTAGTGTGACTATGGTCTTGGCTTGACCTTGCTTCATGTGGAGGACAATTTGGAGTGTTTTTAGAAGGTTCTTTTTGGCCTTTTCTGCAACATCTGACTAGAACCTTCTAGATAGACTTGTGTGAGAGAGTTGTTTGAATTTTGCTTAAGTAACTTCAATCTTTGTTGTTGAGTTAGTTATTTCTTTCTAGAAGAGTGATAGCTTGATTTTTGGAGTTATCTTTTTAGCAAGAGCAGTATTGTAACTTAGAGATAGACTTGTATACCAGTGAGTACTTTGAATCAATGACATTGAATATTTTCCTTCTCATTTCATGTTTTATTGTGTGTAGTTAGTGGTTGATAAAATTACTTGTGAAATTTAGCTTTCCTTGTAGTTTTGTCTCATTGTCAAGCACCTGTTTAGCAGAAAAGTGTATTGTTGCAGGTTATAAGTTGTGTTAGTGAATGCAAATGGTATTAGTTGTGAAATCTTTTCCCTCTAAGAGTTTTGCTAAAAAACCTCCTTATAAATTACTTATGCAAGAATGCATGCAAAAAATGAGCTGTGTGAACCAGGTTTTGTCATTGTTTTGAATGTGTGTAAGTTGTTTGTAGGTCTTAGTTTTTTTTTTGGTGTATCACCCTTTGAAGTTTTTAGTTAAGTTCATTTTCATGTATCTTTTTACCCTTTCCTCAAGAAATTATTAGTTTAGGTGACATCAAAAGGGGAGCCAGCTGATAATCTAGAGGTCTACTTTCATGATAGGATACCCACAACCTAAAAGTAGTCCCATTTTACTCCAAATTTGCTAAGTTCTTTCACAACTTGATAGAGGGGTGCAAATTTGGATCTCTAATAAGTAGAATTTAAAAGGTAAAAGAAAGTCTGTCAGATTTTGTGCTGCTTAGAGTTCCCACCATTAGAAATGTCTTTTTTCAATCGTTGAATGGGACTTCACCACCAAAATTAGTCCAAGACATAGCAACAAAGAAGGTATCATTTGATACCTCTAGTAATGATTCGGTAATTAGATAAATCACAGGGAGGAAGCTTGATCAGCCACCGAGTAAGGATCAACAATTGGATAGGCAACCGACCAAGGAAAAAAATTGATGCAAACAAAAGATAAAGGCAATGAAAAGGATAAGGCTCAGGTAGCTCAAGCTGATGGCACTATAGGTTTTTTCCAAGGAAGAGGAGACCCCTCCTTTCCTATTGACCATCCATGCGTTTGGAAAAAATCTGCACAACTACCTACTAGATTTTGGAGCCTCTACTAATGTCATGCCCTTTGTAGTATGTTAGGCATTGGGTATAATTCCTACCCCATCCAAAAGGAAGGTGACTCAGCTAGATAAGACTGAGGTCAATGTGGTGGGGGAGCTGAATATAATCCCAATGCAGATTGCAGTAGACCCAAGGGTACACCAAGTCATTGACATCCAAGTTGCAGACATCCTTGATACTTATGGTATCATAATGGGAAGAGACTTCACCTAGACCCTTAATGGTTATAATTCAATTGAATATTCACATATGTGGCTCCCTTGGATGGGACTACCCAATTAGATTCAGATTGAACGTGAGCCTAGGATGAGATTTATGATAACTAAGTACAACAAGATAAATGAAGTATTGTTTGTAGAAAAAGTATTGGGGAACTATCTCCCAGTCACATATAGGGGTGAAGAAGAGGAAGAAGAGGTTCTTATGTTGTGTCACACCTCTCCCAACTTGACTACTCTTCCTAGTAGCACAAAAGCATTGATTGAATTTGATAATGAAGATTCTTAGGAAGATGACAATCTAGGTTTGTTTGATGGCTTTCAAGAATTCATGCAAAAGTGCTTGCAAGATCATCTCAATCTAGGAGCCAAAATGGATTTCAAGGAGCTATTTTTTCCTAGGTGGTGTTGAATACACGATGTGTCTCATTCCAATTTTGAGTGTTGTTTATGCCAAATAGTTGTAGATCATATTAAGAGGTAGATGACCCTGATAGAAGCTTCTGTGGAAAAGCAACAAGACCAAAATCAGTTTGGATGCAAACTGCTTGAGGGTGAAGGACTGGATGCATTACCCGAAAAGGAGATGTGCTCTATCAAGCCTAGAGGAGTGTGCCTTTACAAGTTTTTGACATTGCACTTTGATGGAATTAAGAAAAAGGGTTAAAATATTGCAAGTATTTGGGGATTCAGAGCTAGTAGTCAAATAGGTTAGAAAATTATACTCATACCATGATCAAAGGTTAGCTAGCTATATGCATAGGGTGTGGCATCTGATAGAGGGGTTTGATGCCTTTAATATCTAGTTAATTATTTGAGAAAAAAACCAAACTGTTGACGCATTAGCACAAGTAGCGAGCTCCTTATAGCCCTTGTCATTAACTGGCTTGAAGAAATTCATAGTATAACTCACCCCCACCCCATCAGTGCCAAATAATGTGACCAATTTCCAACTGTTCGAATATGAAAAACATATCTTATACTTCATTACCAGCTCGAATGTGTTTGCTTCTCAAATTATAGATGAAGTAGAGCCCAAGGAAGTGGAGCTTGAGGAAGTGGAGCTTGATATAGAATGGGTCATTAATTTGAAGACCAACACAATAACTAGAGGTATGGTCCAATTAGAAAGGATCTTTGACCTTGACCATATAAGGGATTAGGACTAGCAGACCAAAAAAGACTCCATAGAAAGCCAGTGTGATGTGCATAACTTGAGTATTGCAGAAAATGTAAAGAATGTCTTTATTGGTAAGGTCTACACTTTGGAAGAAAGGAAATGGATAATTGATGCATTACATACATATCATGATATAATAGCCTGCGGTATGAAGACCTCAAGATGTATGATACTTCAATAATTACTTACACCATTCCCCTCAAGTCGGATGCGAAGCCATTCAGGCAACGATAATGTCTAATCAATGCACTGCTAGAATTCATTATTTTTAAAGAAGTGAAGTTACTATCTACACATACCATTTTCCCTATCTAGAATTCCACTTGGGTGGCCAATTTGGTCCCCGTCTAAAAGAAGAATGGGGAGATTAGGCTGTGCATGGATTTTAGGAACTTAAATCAAGCCTCTGAAAAGGATAATTATCCAGTGCCTTCATTGGATGAAGTGTTGCAGATTGTTAATGGATCATAGATTATTTCCTTCCTCAATGGTTACTCGGGCTACAATCAAGTGATGGTGTATTATGAAGACAAACAAAAGACTTCCTTCACCACAAAATGGGGTAAATTTGCATATAGAAGGATGTTGTTCAGTTTGATCAATGCAGGAGCTATATTTCAGCATGCCATGGACATTTATTTTAAGGATGTAATAGGTAAATGTATCATCATGTACATGGATGATCTCATAGTATTCTCAAAGAAGAGAGGAGACCATATCTCTGATTTATGCAAAGTGTTCTAGAAGTACAGGGAGTTTGGCATTTCGTTAAATCCCAATAAGTGTATCATTGGGGTAACTGAGGGAAAATTGTTGGGGCACATAATCTCAGAAAAGGGTATATGAATTGATCTAGAACATGTTCAAGCCATCCTAAATATTCAACCCCTAGGAAGAAAGAAATAAATGAAGTCCTTCTTTGGGAATATTAAGTTTATAAGGAAGTTTATCACAAGGTTTACTGAGATCATGAAACCATTAAATGCTATGCTTAAGTAGGATGCTAAGGTTGAGTGGACACCAGAGGCCAAACAAGCTTTTACATAAATAAAGAAAGCCATTGCAGATGCTCCTATCTTAGTGAGCCCAAATTATTTTAAACCATTCTATATATATTCATTTACCTCAAATCACTCATGTGCTAGCATGCTAATGCAAAAAGATGACAAAGGAAGTGAGCATCCTATTGCCTTCACGAGTGCTCCACTAAAGGATGTTGAGTTGTGTTATCCTAGTGTTGAAAAGTAGGCATATTCCTTAGTCCGCCGAGTTAAGAAGTTCAGGCACTACATCTTGCAAAATAAGGTATTTGCTATTGTCTTGGACCCAGCTGTTAAGATATTGCTGATAAAAAATGAGCTAGGAGAAAGGCGGGCCAAGTGGGTTAAATTGTTTCAAGTGTATGATATGGAGATACAATCAATGAAGCTGGTTCGAGGACAAGCTCTTACATGCACAATGGCAAAAACAAAATGGAGCTCACTACCCAGTAGTACCACTTGGAGGATGTCTCTTCGAATGAATGGTATGATGACATTGTGTATTATGTGCTAAACCACAAGTGCCTGCTATGCTTGCAAGGAGTCCAAAAATGAGCCCTATAGCTAACAAGTAGTAGTTATATGCTAAAAGGTGCCATGTTGTACAAGATGAATCATGAAGGGATCTACCTCCAATGCCTTTGAAAAGTTGAAGTAGTCGAAGTTCTCAAGGAATTTCATGATAAATTTGAATGGGGCATGAATCAGGTCCTTCAATAGTCCACTAGATTCTGCGAGTTGGATACTACTGGCCGATGCTATTCAAAGATGCCCACAATCATGTTCGATCTTGTCATGTTTTCTAGATTGTTGCCACCAAGGAGAGGTATGTTGTTGTTCCATTACAATCGGTTGTCGAGGTTAGGTTGTTCATCAAGTAGGGAATTGAATTCATTGGTATGGTCAACCCACCATCCTCTATGGGACACAGGTATATTCTAATTGTAATTGATTATTGTACTAGATGGATAGAGGTTGTTTCTTCTAGATAATGTACAATAGAGGTAGTAGTTAATTTTATTGAAATTTATATTATCAATCATTTTTGATGCCCATTTGAATTAGTATGTGATAATGGTTTGTCCTTTGATTCTCTCAAATTCACAAGTTGGGATTTTGATTATGGGATTGTGCTAAAATTCTCATCAAACTATTATGGCCTTAGGCTAACAGGTTAACTGGATCCACTAACAAAAATTTGTTGACTATCATTCACAAGCTACTAGATAGGAACCCAAAGTACTAGCACACCAAATTATTATTTGCTCTGTGGGTAGATCGTACTAGACACAAAGAAGCCTTAGGGAATTCCCCACACCACCTTGTTTATGGTCTAAAACCTATTTTCCTGATTCACCTCAAGATTTCCATGTTACAATTTATCAACACTTACTATGATGAGGGATAATGTCATGAAGCCCATTTGGCTGAACTACTCCACTTAGAGGAGAAAAAAAATGAAGTAGAAAATTTCACCAAACACTAGGATGTATTCAATAGATGGTTTTATCGTAAAGCCAAGGTTAAGGCCTTTAGAATTATTGATCTAGTGCTATATTGGGATAAGGCTCATGAGAAGAAAGGGGGACATGATAAATTCGACAAGCTCTGGCTTGGCCCCTTTCAAATTTCTAAAATCCTAGAAGATAACGCCTTCTACCTAAACACCCTTATTGGAGAATACACCCTTTTTCCAGTTAATGAGTAGTAATTGAAGCATTATTTCCTTTCTTGAGTTGCTCTGGCTCATTCCTGTACATAGTTAGAGTAGGTGCTTTACTTTGCATTGTGCTTTGCTTTGTTTTTGCTTGTTTTGCTGGCTTTCGATTTTTGTTAAGGGAGTTGTTTAGTCTTAATGTGGTGGTTTTTCTTGGCTTGTTTAAAGGGCCCACTTTTTTACACATTCATGTTTTTTCCATGGATAAGTATTCATGAGTTATCAAGAATTTACTATTCATTTCCGTGAGTCAGGCTCCATAAACCAAACTCTTGCTCAACCTAGAATGAAATCCTTGACTAAATCCTTTCACATTTATCATAGATCCCACACAATACATATCTTTAATGCTCCTAACAAGCTATACAGTGGTCATCATGAGTCCTCAACAAGTGAAAAATCCTAAATCTATTTCAATGACCACTAAAATCTCCAAGCCTCGCTATAAGTTTCACAACTTATTTAGTTGAGCAAAAAGTACAAAGAAAAGAGAAAAAGAAAAGAAGAATATTGAAAAATAAGCAACTGTGTGGGTGTGCAAACAACTCTATCAGGCTATGGGCACCTGATTGGTAGTAGAGAAATGCTCATGGGGATTGCAGTGACAAGTTCGTTAGGGCTATTTACACTTGTCTGATAGTGGAGCAATGTCCAAGTTACTTTTAGAGTTAGATTATTTATGTATCTTGTATTGGTTGATTGGGCACTTACCTCTATAGTTTTTGAGGGAGAGGAATTCACTCACCATGCACACACATTTCTGAGATGCTTGTGGATTGATTTTGTTAAGGATTTCACTCTCCTTTGAGCCTTGAGTTTGCTTGATGATGCTTGTTTCTAGCCTGCAAAACTATAGATTTTGGGTTCTAGATGAAGCCTTATCCTTGGAATACTTGGGAGTGTTCCCCAACAACATCACCATTTTTCCTACCTTTTGTACACATGCCTTGCTTGGATTGCGGACCCCCTCTTTGTTTAGATTTATACCTAGTCACTTTGCACTTGCCTCATTTTTTATGCTCCTATTTTAGACCCAAGTTGATCAATGTACCTTTGAATTGAAAAATTTCATCATGCCCAAATCACTTGCCAAAGTTCCAAGAAGTCTAAAGATTTTGCGGAAATGTCAATGCGGGTTTCCCTTGTGTGGAAGTCGCAACCCCTTTTTCCATATGCAGAAATTACTTTGTGGGTCTCCATGTGTGATTCATCATGTGTAGATTTTTTCTTTCACTATGTCATTCCTTTAGGCATGTGCCCTTCACCTTTCTACATGGCCTTTCATCTGCTAGCTTCTACCTTTCAGTTTTTCACAACAAACTTCAACCAACGACTTCTACCTTGCGTGTTTTCACACCCGTACCTTTCCACACACATTTCAAAAAACTTGCAATAAATGTTTGCATTAATGGCAATTGGGTCTATAAATAGAGGTCGTCAACTTGTCATTTTCACTCAGATATTTCAAATTTAAAGAGTAGAAGAGATTGTTGCATGTGTAAGAAAGTTTAAGGGCTCAAACTTTGGTTGCCTCCTCCATACGTGTGATAAGGGTATGAGCTTAAATCATTTTCTAGCCTCTACATGTAACTAAATTTGCTAGAATTTGCTAGCTAGGGTTTCCAAGGTTATCAGAATTATGAAGTTGGGGATTATATAGCTTGTAGAAGGGTTCTGGTTAAGTGTAACCAAAATGAAGCAAATGTCGTTAAATCCAAAACCCTAGTCTGCTACCAATTAACAAAATATAGACCTAGGAGAATCCCTTAATAAAAGTTTACCACATATTCTTTCCCATGGAGCCATGTTCTCATAACACTATTTAAATGGTCTAAACCTTGACACCACCCACATCTCTCCTTCCTGTGACCAAGTACGGAATGGTTAAGTTGATGGAGTCTTGAAATCATAAGTACCTTCAACTCAAAGCATGTGTGGGTCCTTATGTGTAGAATGTCTCTTGCGGAAGTCCATCGAGCCTAATCCGCTCCACTATGGTGGGTCCCTTACAACTTCCCATATTACGGATCCCACCCTTGCATTTTTTGTTAGCATGAGGGTCCATGATAATCAAAAGTGACTAAGTCTTTAGGGCCATTTTCCGGTGACCCCTTGAGGGACACCATTGGTGGGAAGCTGTAAGATCAGAACCATTATCAAATAAGGAAGCCCTAACAACTTTCCCACTCATGGCTTCCACTCTAACTATTCCCTCAAAGCATTGAAGCTAAGTCCTAAAAATCACTAAGTTTTCAAACTTTTGTGGGTTATTCTCTACGAGACACTATAGGTGGAAAGGTGCCTAACCTTAGCCGTTGTTTAACGGTGAAAGTATTAAGTGAGGATGGAATGTGGGTTTCCATGGGCTGGATACCGTAACTTAACCGCCTAACACTTTCTCAGCGTCCACATGGGCGGCACCTACATACCAAGTTTCTGCATTCCACAGAGTTACTAAATTTTCAAGTAAAGTGATCACACATGGTTCTTCATCCTATTCTCCACATGTTGAGACTAACTTATCTAAGATTTTCCCACTATAAAACCATTGTAGAGATTGAGAGTCGGAACTCCATTTGTGGAACGTTGTAGCCTCAAGGCCATTATTAGCAGTAAAACATAAATAAATCTTTGGGATACGACTTTTGCATCATATTTCTTTGCATGAACCTAAGAAGCAAATTTTTCCAAGGGAAGTAATCCCAAGTGCTCCAATTTGTATTTCCCATGTGACTTAATGTGCTTACCTTAAAATTGGCTTGATGCTTAAACCTTACAGAAGTATCATTGAAGAACTCTATTTGTGGGTTTATGTGGTCTCTAGGCCGTTTCTTATAGCTTGCACGCTAGTGGCTTCCACAAGGCGAAAACCCGCAACTCCTAACCCGCAAAATTGCAAACCTTACAAACAAGCATAAAATGATGAAATTTGATGAATGTAATGATCTTTTCAAGGTATGTAGATGCATTCGATGATATTTTAGCATGATTTGATTAGTGTTTCACTCTCTTGATTTATTGAAGCATTTACTACATAATTTTGTGCAAGATTTATGGAATCAGCTGAGAAAACTGATAAGGGAAAGAAGAGTGCAAAAGCTATGAGAGGAGAAAAGGAAAAGGCCAAAATGAAGTATAAGTTCCACAGGGTTGAATGCAACTCAAATATTACCTTGAAAATTGGGACAAGGTAACATATATCAACTTAGGTCACATCAAAATAGACGAATTCAGGAAATGAGTCTTGGTTAGTCCAAATACTGAAGAGGCTTTGAGGGTAAAGAAGAGTGGGATTGCAAAAGCGTCAGGTTTCCTTCTAGCTCTAATCAGCCTAGAGTTGATCTTCACATGTAGAGAATGCTACCATCAACCAACTAGAAGAATAGTTACTATGGATGAAAGAGTGATAGCTGATTTGACTCCTATGTCGATCAAGAGAATATTCAGGATTCCACTATTTCACAAGATGGGGGAAATTGAGAAGGAACATTCCTTAAATGTATGGAAAATAGACCCTACTGGCTACAAAAGAACCATAAATCAAACATGGCAATAATAGGAGGGGTAGTGCCAAAAAAGTACCTCAAAATCTATACCAAAGTGATTTCACAAAGGAGGTCAACGACCTTGTAACACTCTTGAGTAGGCTAATGGGACTCCCCACTTCAACAATGTTTGAGGAATGGATGTTATACTTTTCAGAAGAAATCCTTTGAGGTGAGGCTAAGTTTCACTGGGAAAAGATAATTGGTGATAGTTTGTACAAACAATTTGTTGTAGTAAAGATGACAAGGGAGTTCTATATGACTTCCTACATCGTATATCTTCTAACAGTCACTTTCCCCTACAAAGGATTGGATTGTGTTGGTGAATTGGGAACAAAGAAGGGGCAATACCCTGTCTATCACTGCTACCCTCAGCTACAATATATACATTATAAGAAGGATTACTAGTGGGTCAACGATGCCTTCATAATGCACATTGTTAGGACCCTGTCAAATGATTACCATAGAAGAATTTCTCACAATGCCAAGGCATTGGTCAAGATATTTGGGTACTAGTGTATTCAATTCCCCAAGTTTACCTACATAAGGGCAAAGGGATTCTCGGGGTTTCCATATCATTTTCCAAGATACCCCAATGACAAGATAATATTGCTAGAGCTCACCAGGAAGTTTCAAACAACCCATTCTATACTGCATGAAAAACATCATGGAAGGGTTCCTTACCCATAGTTTTTGCACAAGGAGTATATTCATGCCCCGTTGCCCCATGTGTAGAAAATATAGAAAAAGAATGTGCAGAGTACAACCTAAAATTACACATAAAGAGAGAAGGCTTGGATCCTCTGGGGAAACTAAAGAAACAGGTTGGGAGGAAATACATCCACATATCCCATGTCAAAGAATTTTTGGTGAATTACGATGATGATCACAAGGTTAGGAGAAGGCACTATATGAGAATGATGGCAAAATTTTTAAAATCTATTGATTTGTTCTCAATCCCTAACCAGGTGGTTGAGGATGATAATGTTCTTGATGAGATATACAATTCTCTCACCAATGTGTCATTGTTGATGATTGACTGGATAGAGCCAGAGGTCATGGATTTGGACACTATGACACCCAATAGAACAAAGGACTAAGAAGTGGCTAGATGATCAAGTTGCCCAATTGCAACAATAGGGAATAGAGCTAACCTATGGAGAATTAGAAGATGACCTTGAAAGTGAAACAAACAGTGGTGCCAATGTAGGTTCTTCAGGTGAGGCTCCTAAGTCTCCACTTGTCACCCATTAAAATAAGAGAAAAGAGATGTCAGAACGATAGCCTAAACAAAAGGTGTACACTAGGAAAGTCATTGATGGGTAGAGGCTACCTAACAATCACAAGAGAATAGGAACCTTCATTCTTGACATGCATCCCATTAGAGAATAGGAGTGCCCACCACAGGAGGGTGAAGCTAAGCACCCAAAATCACCTCCATGCACCACTTTGATGCTCCTAGTTGCCACCACCGCACCATCTCCTTCCACTCCCCTGTTAGAAGGAGATGATTTACTATCCCTTCGATGAAACAATGAAGTTGCATTAAGGTGACAGTGGAGCTTTGAAGAGACAATGACTTAAGTATCTTTGACATAGTGATGAATGGAAGAAGGTGTGACGTGGAAAATAGGTGGAGCAATGTGGTTAACCGACATGTCATATCACATGCAAAAAAGGGTGACACGTGGTCATTGGAGAATGACAGCTCTAAGGTTCATCAAACAGATTGATGGACATTGATGAGACTTGTTGTTCAGTCTCTTCGACATTTTGAAATATAGAAAGAATGAAGCCTTGGTGGGACCCATTTAAAAGTTACCTAGGAGGATGGTGACATGTAATGACAAGTGGAAAATAGTGTTTCATCATTTTTTCAATTCACATCCTTGTTGTGAATTGCATGGCGATGATATGTCAGGTGGACCCCGAGGTTGGAAATTCAAGCATTTGAAGCAGTTTGAAGAGAAGGTGAAAGTTTGATAGGACCAAATGATTGGTCACTTTGATAGTCTAATAGAACTTCATCAAATAGACCTTTCTGTATCAGAGTGAGGAGTATCTGTGTCTCCTCGACATGGCGAAGTCACGGTGATGGAAGATGAATAGTGTCATGGTGGGATCTGATAGGAAGGTGATAGTGATGGATGATGATGTATGTAGATAGGTGGCGGCCAATGATTGCTCAGTATAAAAACTCACATCGGTGTTGTGAGTTGTATGGCACTGACATGGAGGATAGATGGCATGTGGGCCTGTGTGGCGTTAGAGTGAATGGAGTTTATCTGTAGGACTCTAAAGAGTCTTAGACCGATCTATAGATGTGTCTTCGATGGTGAGAAGCGATAGATAACAGTATGCATTAAGCATTGAGATGAACCCTAAGATCGACAACACCATTTTAATGAGATTAAACTTATGGTGGAGATTTAAAGGTGCTGAGAAGAATAGAGAATGTTTGATCTTGGTGTAGAAGAGAAGATCGACGGATAGTATTCAAACATGAGAATGTCAAATGGTTAGGTCCATGTGAATAGAGTTTTTCCTAGTGAATGATGTTGTGAATGAATTTAGTTTGTTCAAATTTTGCACTAACTATTTGACTGGTGATTTTATTTCCAAGACGGTGGCAAAAATTGCTATATCAAGTGAGAGATCAAAATTATATCGATCAAAGAGTAAAATGTATTTATTGAATATAAGATTTAGGGTTTTGTTGGATTCCATAGTCAACAAATCAGATTTGAATTTGATGGAGGCGTATGGCTCAAAAAGAACATGTAGCTTTCTAAAGAAGATAGCAGGAAAATCATAGCATAAGATTTGAGATGATCTAAATGATGGTGAGGATCTCTAGACTATGATGACAGGTCTGTGGAGAAAAGAAAAAGAATAAAGGAAATCAGAAAATTGTCTAAGGGGTGTATTTGATGTAGGTGAGAAGAAGCATAACAATTTGCAATTGAAGAGCGTGTAGCATATTGTGATAACTTGTTGAGTATGTAGCTAAGACAGTGAGGAAGTAGAGAGAGCAGCAAAGTAGGAAAATGAATGCAAACATGTAAAGAAAATTCCTAGATTATAATACAAAATATCATCTAGGTTTGCATTTAGGAGAGTGCAACTGTATGAAACACTGTAGAAAGGAAAAGAGTGTGTAGTGCAGCAAGATAGAGCATGATTGTTCTAAGTGCAAAAGAGAGAGAAAGAAGTGTAGAGCAGAAAGAGAGGTGAAGAGAAGAGCAAAGAGGAAAGTGCAAAAGGTATGCGTGTTGCTAAGAGTGCAGCTTTAGTAGTAGAAAGTAAGTTTCAGTTTGTGCAATAATGTATAGAATGCATTGATGCATTATCAGGTTGTGTAGAACCAAGTTTATGCATATTTGAATTTTTAACATTGTAAGAGGTGGTTACCTCATTTGTGTTGAGTTGGTGCTTAGTGTAGGGTGTTGGTGCATCCTTGGAGTTGGAGCTCCTAAATTAGGGATTTGATGCTTCCTTGGATTGGTGCCCTAAACATTGTCAGGGAGTTGGTGCTTCCTTGGGTTGGTGCCCTAAACTTTGTAACAAAATATTTCCTTGTTAGGTTGGCTTAGGATAGTAGATTACAACAAATTTACCAGTGTAGTTTTTCCCATCTTGGGTTTTCCATGTACATATGGTGTTATGTGATGCTTTTGTGTGTGTGCAATTTTATATCTTTGTGTGATTATATAATTTGCATATTGAGGATCAAAAGGATTAATCTACATAAAGTAATCTAAATTTTAAAGAAGTAATCTGCACTAAGGTTTTCAGAGTTGAGTTTTAAAATCTACTAATTCAGTCCCCTTCTTAGTAGATTTTTGTGTTCCAACAAAACAAAATAGTGCAATTGATGAAATACAGACTGCCTGCTAAGATTTATACCTTGTATTTGCAGGAAATTTTTTTATGTTTTCAATTTAGTTAGAAGATTAGTGACTTACCTATTTCCATGAACAATAAATTTTTGTTCTTAGATACTTTCTAGAACTCCACACCTGAAATGCAAGTGTAATGGCATGAATTTTCACCTAGGAAAATTTCCCATTAGTTTACCCTTTCCCAAAATCTCCCTATCATTTTGAGTCAGTGGAGGAATTTTTGTCGGAGACGTGTGCACACCATGCAAACATCCCTTCACTATGATGTCGTCTTGATAGATTCCTACACCTAGAATTTTTAGAAATGTTACACTTCCTAATTGCCTATGGAGGTAACATCTCCTACTGACTCTTGACCAACAAAAAAATGACTCTTTTCCTCCATTTATCCATTCAAACATCATTCTATCACATTCATTCATTCTCTCATTCTAATTCCTCACTCTTGCAAGATTTCTTGATCATTCTTGCAAGACTTCTTGCTTCTCCATCATTCTTTCTTGTAGCAACCAACTTTCTAATTGGCTTCTACAAAATCTTCTCACTTCAACACCATCATCTTTGTAGGTTTATGAATCTCTACCTCCTTGGCATGGTGGTGTCATATTTCTCCTTCCTCAATCGACCTTAAGTGCTTATAGCATTGGAGGTGATATTGTGTCTTTTCATTTACTTGCATCTATCATCGTGTAGAGTAGAATTTAGGTTGTCATTTCTCTCTAATTTTTGTGGCATTTCTATTCTCTTCTCTATCACTTTTTCTCCATATCATTGCATACTGGTTGTCCATGGTGGTGGGAACACCAAAAGGGGGTCTAGGACTGAGGTAGACCTCAAAACATAGCCCAATATTTTTCATGTTTCCTGTTTGAAGAAGGTAATTGGGCATAATATTCCCACTCAAACAACACTACTAGAGCTCGATGAAGAAGGAAGAATCATTTTGGAACCAAAGTGCATTCGTCAAACACACACAAAGAAGCTGAGGAATAGAACTCTCATTAAGTATCTCATCCAATGGATTACTAGTTGAAGATGCCACATGGGAGGACGAGGAGTTCATTCAAAAGAATCCAAACTTGATTAGCATTGAGGACAATGCTTCTTTGAAGAAGGAGGGCATGCTACGCCCTTAATATTAGTGTACATTGGGTTATGAATAGTCAGCTTGTCGCTATCTTAACTCTCTATTAAGTCTTATTATCATTAGTATATTGTTATTTAGTTGTTTAGGTTGGCCTAAGACTTATATAGGTGTGTCTAAGTTGGCCTCGGTGATATCCTAGGCATAAATAGGTATATATCTCATCCAATGAAATAACTTGCACAATAGAAGAATATGATATGAAATATGCTGAAAATACTTGATAATAATTGAGAATAACAAGCCACTTCAAGGGGGAAAACCTCCAAATATCTCTAATGAGAACACACTTCACAACTTGATGATGAAATAAGACTCACAACCTCCTATATATACCTATTTATGCCTAGGATATCACCTAGGCCGACTTAGAAACACCTATATAAGTCTTAGGCCGACCTAAACAACTAAATAACAATATGCTAATGATAATATGACTTAATAGAGAGTTAAGATAGCCACAAGCCGACTATTCATAACCCAATGTACACTAATATTAAGGGCATAGCATTCCCCCTTCTTCAACGAAGCATTGTCCTCAATGCTAATCAAGTTTGGATTCTTTTGAATGAACTCCTCGTCCTCCCATGTGGCATCTTCAACTGGTAAATTCTTCCATTGTATGAGATACTCAGTGAGAGTTCTATTCCTCAGCTTCTTTGTACATGTTCAAGACGAATGCACTCTAGTTCCAAAATGATTCTTCCTTCTTCATTGAGCTTTGTTAGTGTTGTTTGAGTGAGAATATTATGCCCAATTACCTTCTTCAAATAAGAAACATGAAAAATTGGATGTATCTTTGTTGTTGGTGGCAACTCTAGCTTGTAGGCAACACTACTGATCTTTTGCATGATTTGGTATGGATCATAATACCTTGGAGACAACTTATTATTCTTTTTTGTTGCTTTAGTGAGATTTTCTTATAAGGCTGCAATCTCAAGAAGACCTAATCCCCAACTTCAAAACTTCATTCACTACGATGTTGGTCTACCTATTGTTTCATTCGATTTTGTGCCATGGCTAAATTCTCCTTGAGTCCTGAAAGTACTTGTTGTTGATGAAGCAAGTGGTCTTCTACTACCTGAACTCTTGGTGACACCTTTATTGATGGTGTGATGGAAGGAGGATGATATCCATAAAGTGCCAAAAATGGAGACATTTTTGATGAGCTATGAAAAGAAGTGTTATACCACCATTCTACAAGTGGTAGCCAATCTACCCATTGGGACTGTTTCTCTGAAGTGAAACAACGTAGATATCCTTCCAAACACTTATTAACAACCTCAGCTTGCCCATCTGATTGAGGGTGGTATGAAGAGCTATGAGCCAATTGAGTACCCAAACATGAGAATAAATCTTTCCAAAAGTGACTAGTGAAGATAGGATCGTGATCACTAACAATAACCTTAGGTGTACCATGTAGCTTTTGGATATTCTCCAAAAAAGCTTTTTCCACTGCACTTGCTGTAAAAGGATGTGATAATGCAATGAAATGTGCATATTTAGTGAGGCGATCAACTACTACCATAATGACATTATGACCTTTAGATTTGGGAAGCCCTATAATGAAGTCCATGGATACCTCTTCCCAACACTAGCTAGGAATAGATAAGGGTTGCAAGAGACCTGGTGTCTTAATTGTCTCCCCTTTATTCCTTTGACAAACTAAACATTCAACCACAAATTTTTGAACATCACCTTTTAGCCCTTCCCAAAAAAAATCTTGCTTGACTTGATGATATGTCTTCAAAAATCTTGAATGACCACCCACTGGAGACTCATGCAACTCTATGAGAATCTTGTGTTTAAGAGTGGAATTCTTGCAAAGATACAAACGCTCTTTATACCAAAGAGTATCTCCCTTCTAAAAAAACTTATCTAAACTACTATGATCACTTTTTAATTGTTCGATGAGATTACTTGTCGCAACATCATTTTGCCACTTTGCTTTGGCTTCCTCCACCCAATTTGCTTGTAATATTGAAAGGGCACACAATAAGGCTTCATATTTCTCATCCTTCCTTGAAAGTGCATCTGCTACAATATTTTCTTTCCCTTTCTTATATACAATCTCAAAGTCATATCCTAACATCTTAGTGACCCATTTTTGTTGCTCTTCAGAAGATAGTCTTTGTTCCAAAAAATATTTTAGGCTATCATGACCTGTCTTAACCTTGAAGTGTCTACCCAATAGATAAGGCCTCCATTGTTTAACTGTATGGAGGATTTCTAGCATTTTCTTCTCATAAATAGGTTTTAGTTGATTCTTACCCTTTAATTGACAACTCTCAAAAGCAATTGGTTGACCTTCTTGCATGAGTATTTCTCCTATTCCATTTCCAAAAGCATCACATTCCATAATGAATTCCTTGGTGAAGTCAGGAGTGGCAAGTACTAGAGTTGTACACATAGCCTCCTTCAATCTCTCAAATGTTGTATTGGCACTCTTTCCAATGAAAATAATCCTTCTTCTATAGTACCCTATCAATCCTAAGAAATCCCTTAGTTTCTTAATGGTTTTTGGAATAGGCCATTCCATGATAGCCTTAATTTTGATAGGGTCCACCTTTACTCCTTCATGTGAAACTATGTGTCCCAAATACTCCACCTCTGTAAGACCAAAATAAAACTTGGATGGCTTAGCATAGAGTTTATGATCTTCAAGTATTTGTAATGCTTGATCCACATGTTGTGAATGTTCTTCCCAATTCTTGTTATAAATCAATATATCATCAAAGAATACTAACACAAACTTTCTCAAGAACTTCTTAAAAATGGAATTCATCAAACTTTGGAATGTAGATGGTGCATTGGTAAGACCAAATGGCATCACCAAAAAATAATAATGACCCTCATGAGTCCGAAATGTTGTCTTATTAGGAGTCTTCCCTGGAGTGACAACATTATTTTTGCCCCTTGTTGTAGGCCTCGTCATGTTGGGAACGACTAATTTTGAAATAAATCACACAAATGAAACTTAAATTCTCTAAATTTTTATTGTAACTTACTTGGGCCATAATAACTCTCACCTAGAAAAATCTCCAAGAAATAAGTAGATTTGCAGTGTGGAGAGTGATAATTGTGAAAATTTTAATTTTTCAATAAATTTCTTATTTCTACTCCAATTACTACAATTTTTTAATTGTAATATCCTTTAGTATGTCTTCCAAATCCCAATAAAAATAAGACTCCAATTCAACAAGATATGCGAGATATGTAGATTCCAAAATAATTGTGTAGAAACCCTAATTCTGCAATAATTCGCTTAATTATGCTCTAATTCTTTTGAAATATGGATTGTACCTTCTTTAATATTTTCTTCAAAAACTTTTTAAAAATCAGAGAAAAATTCACCAAAATATGAAAGATATGCTCTTCCCAAAATCGCCTCCAAAATTGAGAAGAAACCTTGCCTCTACGGTGCAAAGATCATGTTCTGATACCACTTGTTATGAAATAACTTGCACAATAGAAGAATATGATATGAAATATGCTGAAACTACTTGATAATAACTGAGAATAACAAGCCACTTCGAGGGGGAAAACCTCAAAATATCTCTCATGAGAACACACTTCACAACTTGATGATGACATAAGACTCACAACCTCCTATATATACCTATTTATGCCTAGGATATCACCTAGGCCGACTTAGACACACCTATATAAGTCTTAGGCCGACCTAAACAACTAAATAACAATATACTAATGATAATATGACTTAATAGAGAGTTAAGATAGCCACAAGCTGACTATTCATAACTCGATGTACACTAATATTAAGGGCGTAGCAGATTTGTTATACAAAACTTATGTTAAATATAAGATTGGGGGCTTGGCACTGAATGTTATCTATCTTGTATCTCCCTATGTTGTTTCCATAAAGGCCTTTATGATAGTGCAACACCAAGCTTCATCTTCTACCCCATCAAAAGGGAAGGGGAAGCTTACTCCCACTCTAGAGCCTTCTTCTATATCTTCTGCTCCATCTACTTCTACCTCTTTTCTTATGACAACATCTTTGGTTCCCACTCCTATGCATCGCATTGGAAGTGCAATGGTGGTCGTGTGGAAAAAACCAAAGCATCAAGTTTTGAGCTTCCTATTCCGCCCATGGTTGTCCAACCTATTGTCTATGGAAAGTGGAAGCATTCCTAAGGGGTTGTTTCTACTTCTAGGCCACCATGGCCTCCTATAATTCTACCATGTGTCCCTTTGGTAGAGAATTGGAAGAGGCCTTCTATCGAGGCTCTTGTGTTTGTTTCTCCTCTCATTGCTATTTCTACTTTTGTGCCTACTCCTCCTACTCCTACTCAAGAGACTGTCATTCCACCGAAAATGGTTGTGAAGGATACTTTTACAATTGAGTAGCATTCTTTGGTCTCTTCTTAGGTCACTTCCTCTAGTGCTCACAACTAATGTAACTAGCTTGTGCATGAGTGCAAGTGTAGGTGAAAGTCTCTAGCCACAGAACACACCACCTTGTAGAAGATGAAGGGGGAGACAATTGCATCTATATCTACATCTCCTTCTATTGCTCTACTTTCTTCTATTATTCCTATTTCAGTTCCCATCACTTTTTCCTTCTTTTGGCTCCTTTGGTGGGTCCCAATGATGCTCACCCAAAAGGGTGCAAGTTTTCATTGCTCCCTCCATGGATCCTCCTCTTGTGATGTCCCTCCTGGATATCCCTCCTTTCTCACAATGCATTGACATGCCTCATAAAAAGGTGGAATCTTATTTAGTTGCCTCTAGTTTCTCCTTCACTTATGCTTCTTCTATGAGGATTCAACATCCTCCGTTGAAGCACAATGGTGCAGGAGCACCCATAAGTTACCATAGTTTGTCTAGAAGGTCATGTTTTGGCAATTTGTTTAGGCCAACTTATCATCTATTCATGTTCATTTTTGGTTGTGCCTTAGTGGCATTTTTGATTGGGTGTTGATCATCTGATGAAGGTCATGTTGACCATTGGATAGGCTTAAGGTTTTTGCACAAGTGAGGTTTTGACCTTTTAGATCTTTTAGGAGTTTCTTTTCAAATTCTTGCAAAATGTTTGGAAATGTTGCTCAATTGGAGCTACAAGTGGTCAAGAAGAGCCAAGGAGAGGATAACTGATTTGGGTGACCTATTTTTGGGATGCCTCAACATTGGAGTGGGGTTGGAAGCATTTTGAATTTGTTTGAAGTTTTTGAATTCAAGAAAAGCAATTGTGATTGTGTGATAATTTTCTGGTTTTTGCATTGAAGTGTTGTTTAAATGGATTGATCATGGAACTGTAACTTGTGTAGGATGTAGTGTAGTTGTTCTTCAAGAATTGTGTGGCATTAGTTAGTTTCTTTATTCAATTTCAAGCATTGTTTGTAAATAGTTTTGATTTCATACTGTTGCTGGTCTGAACTAGGCAGTTTGTAAGTATGGGGTATTAGTTCACTTTCCCACCATACAAATTGTATGGCCCTTTGGGAATAGTGACTAGACTCCATGGATGTACATATAGTAGGGTTTAGGGCTTTTGAAATCATAGGAGTTGTTGTGGAAGTCTTACCCTAGGCGAGCCAGGGAGTGTCCGGCTAGGGAAGACCTTAGTGCAGAGCACTTAATTTGTAGGGGTGTCAAATTCTTGTAAAATTATCTTTTGGAGAAGTCAGGTATGAGTCTTGCCAAGACATGGTAAGTAGGAAGACACTCCATCAATCCATCTAGTGAGGGAAGGACTTAACAGTTTGCAGTAAGCCAGGAAAGGGCTTAAAAACCCTAGTATTACTCATTTTCAGATTAGGGCTTTGTACGGCCAGTTGTGACCCAAGACCCCAAAAATCCTTGAGAGGTGGGCATATGTACTAGGAATCCTAGGAAAAGTTTGGGGTGTCCTTTGGAAAGACTTGGAAAAAACCTGGATTTCTCCGAGAAGGAGACCTAATAGGTCTAGTAGCCTTCTAGGCCTAAATGAAGGGTTTGGTAAAAGCAACCCGCGAATGGAGTTAGGTGGACCCCTAATACACTTAGTGGGATGAATTGATGACTTAGGAGCACCTCTACACCCCTGTAAAACTAAATTCAAGAATTTGGAGGATTAGTAGCCTTTAGGGGGGATTAAGGGCTAAGGCAAGGGTTTCAAGATTGCACCAAGTCTTGACTTGGTAGGAGGATCTTTATTGATAGTTGGGTTGGCAAGAAGAAACCAGGGGACCCTAAGAAGGAAGAGGTCCTATAGGTTGCAAGTGGTGGAGTGAGACACCCAAGAGGTCTTCCAAGCAAGACCCAGAGCATGAATTAGTGATTGATTCATCCAACCTCCCTATCAGATTGGTATCAGAGCATCAAAAGATTTGGGATAGAATATTATATGTCAGAGATTGAGTCTAGTGGTTCCACAGACATGGTGACAAATAAAGAATTGGCCAAGAAGGTCGAAGAATAGGATGAAGACAATAGGCTATTGAGGGAAAGAATAGCCCAACTTGAGCAAGCAATGAATAATGTGCAAACCAAGACCGATGAGGTCAGTGATAGATTGGAAGGTAGGGTACCCAAGAGTGAAGAGGTTGCAGAGGAAGACAAGATCCCTGAACTTGACCCTGTTTTGAAAGAAGATCCTTTCTTGAAGGCATTGAAGGCTTTGAGTGGAAAAGCACTTGAAGGCATACCACTGTTTAGTGGGAAAATGGAAGTTGATCTAGTCATGGATTGGATAGAGGGAATGGAAAACCATTTTGAATGTGATGGAGTCACTGAAGCACATAAGGTGAAGGTGGAAAAGTCAAGATTAAGAGGTTCTGCCTTGACATGGTGGAAGTTCATTCAGACAGAGAGGGAAAAGGAAGGCAAGAAGCCTATTTCTACTTGGAAGGGAATGGTTACCAAAGTGAGAGAAGCATACATGCCAAATGATTATGAGATTCAGTTGCACAAGAAAAGACAGAGCTTGAGACAAAGAGACCAAGATGTGAATTGTTATACTGAGGAGTTTCAAAAACTTTGTATGAGGTCTAATGTTTCAGAGGATGAAAGTCTTAAGGTGGCTAGGTATCTTAACAGTTTGAAGTGGAACATTCAAGAGGAGATGACTCTTCTAAGTCCCAAAACAGTGCACTAATGCTATCAATTGGATATAAAGATTGAAGAGAGGAGTAAGAGGAAACAAGACCAGGCTTCTAAGAATAGAGGTAAAGGCAAAGATCAAAGAGGAGATAGAGTTGGATACCAAGGTAGAGGGACTAAACAAAGAAGTCAGGGAGAGTCTAAACTCATAGAGCATGGAAGTGAAACAACTTCTAGAGGAGGTTATGGAAGAGGTAGAGGATCTCAAGGAGGTTCTAACAGAGGAAGAGGTACAGGAAGATGTAACTCATACTTTGCTAGTATGAAGTGTTATAACTATGGTCAAGTAGGACATCTAGCTTATAGGTGCTCGAAGAAAGCATCTTCATCAAATATAGAAAAGAGAGTAGCATATGCTCAAGAGGACACCATGAGTATCAAGTCACTAGAGGTTAGTCACATAGAATCAGAAATGGGGGAGAATCTGATGTTTAGAAGAGTTCTAATTAGACAACCAGTCAAGGAGGAGCCAAAGCAAAGGAGAGCCCTATTCAGGGTAAGATGCAAAATACTTGGAAAGGTGTGCAAAGTTATAGTGGATTTAGGGTCTACTGATAACATTATCTCAAAGGAAGCAGTGAGGAAGTTAAAGTTGGAGAAGGTACCCCACACTAATCCTTACAAGGTGACATGGCTGAATAAAGGGTAGAGTGTTCTTGTAAATAAGTAGACAACGGTGGAGTTCTCCATTGGAGGGTACAAGGACAATTTGATTTGTGATGTGCTGCCCATGGATGCATGCCATCTTCTATTGGGAAGACCATGGCAGTATGACAGAGGAGCCATCTATGATGGAAAGGAGAACACTATCTCATTCAAGAAGGATGGAAAGACATTCAAACTACAGTCACTGTCAGATGAGAAAGAAGGATAGCCAAAGACCCCTAGTGTCTTGTTAAGTAGTGGCAAGGAGTTTATCAACACTCTACAACAAGGATGGGAAGGATATGTGGTCATGGTGCAACCCAAGGAGGAAGATAAGACTAAGAAAAAAGTCATACCAGGAGCAATCCAGAAGTTGCTTGAACAGTTTAAGGATATAGTTAGTGATGGAACACCAACAACCTTACCTCCAAAGAGAGCCATCAGTCATCAGATTGACTTCATACCAGGGGCTTCATTGCCAAACAAAGTAGCTTACAAGCTTACACCAGATCAGAACCTAGAAGTAGCTAGACAAGTGTAGGAGTTGTTAGACCAAGGACTAATTAGGAAGAGCATCAGTCTGTGTGCAGTACCAGTGGTCTTATCAACCAAGAAAGGTGGTAAGTGGAGGCTATGCACTGATTCTAGGGCTATAAATAGAATTACAATCAGATATAGGTTCCCTATTCCTAGGATTGAGGATTTGATGGATTGTATTGGAGGAGCTCAGTATTTTACCAAGTTGGATCTCAAGAGTGGATACCATCAGATCAGAATCAAAGATGGGGATGAATGGAAGACAACCTTTAAGACAACTGATGGGTTATATGAGTGGAGAGTTATGCTATTTGGCCTCTCAAATGCCCTAGCACATTCATGAGGCTCATGAATGAAGTGCTTAAGGTATTCACAGGGTTATTTTTGGTGGTATATCTAGATGATATACTCATCTTTAGCAAGACAACAGAAGAACATCTAAAGCATGTGGAGTTGGTTCTTAAAAGATTGCAGGAGGAGAGGTTAGCCATCAACTTAGAAAAGTGTGAATTCTTCAAACAAGAGCTTGTGTATTTGGGGTTTGTAGTATCCCAAGGATCATTGAAGATGGACCCAAGCAAGGTGGAAGCTATCCTAAATTGGCCTACACCAACCACCGGAACAGAGGTAAGGAGTTTTCATGGGTTATCTCAATTTTATAGGAAGTTTATAAGGAACTTTAGTGGCATATGTGCACCAGTACTTGATATAATCAAAGGTGGCCTAAAAACTAAGTTCAAATGGACTCTTGAAGCTAAGAAGGGTTTTGAGAAATTGAAACAAGAAGTGGCAACTCAACCCATCCTTTTGTTACCTAGTTTTGATAAGTTATTCACTGTGGAATGTGATGCCAGTGGAATTGCAGTAGGAGGAGTACTAAGCCAAGAAGGCATGCCTATAGCTTTCTTTAGTGAAAAGCTCAATGAAGCTAAGAAAAATTATTCTACCTATGACCTAGAACTATATGCTCTAGTACAGTCACTTAGAAAGTGGAGGCATTATCTTCTACCTAAAGAGTTTGTAGTGTTTACTGATAACTAGGCAGTTAGCTACATCAACACACAAGAGAAGTTGAGCAATAGACATTTGAAATGGATGGAATACCTCCAAGCCTTCACATTTACTATCAAACACAAGAAGGGACAGTTGAACAAGGTGGCAAATGCATTAAGTAGGAGGTTGTTGACAGTGCAAGAGATACAAATAAAGAGCATTGGGATAGAGAGTTTCAAGGATCTCTATGGAGAAGATGAAGACTTCTCGGAGGCATATAAGGTATGTTCTGATTTTGAGAATCACTTTCATAGTCAATTCTCAAAGTATACAATACAGAGTGGACTTTTGTTCAAGGGAAATCAGTTATGTGTTCCAAAAGGTTCAATGAGAGAGAATCTTATCCAAGAGAAGCACAATGGTAGTCTTAGTGGTCATTTTGGTATCAACAAGACACTAGAATTAGTGCAGAGGTTCTATTATTGGCCCAAGTTGCTAAGGGATGTCAGAAGGTATGTGGAGCAGTGTGTAGTTTGTATGAAAGCCACGGGGGGAGCTAGTAATGTAGGTTTGTATCAACCCCTACCTATTCCCAATAGACCATGGGAATGAATTAGCATGGACTTTATGGTAGGACTCCCTAAGACTAAGACATGGTTTGATAGTGTCTATGTGGTGGTAGATAGGTTCAGTAAAATGAGTCACTTTGTTCCTTGCAAGACCACCCACGATGCTAGCTATATTGCTCATCTCTTCTTCAAAGAGATTGTGAGGATCCATGGATTGCCATTGAGAATTGTCTCAGACAGGGATGTGAAGTTTATGAATCATTTTTGGAAGACTCTATGGAGTAGATTAGGTAATAACTTGTCTTTTGGATCAGCCTACCATCCTTAGACAGATGGACAAACTGAGGTGATAAATAGAGTGTTAGGTAACCTTCTCAGGTGCCTCACCAAGGAGTATGGACATACATGGGACTTGGTCATATCACAAGCCGAATATGCCTACAATGACAATGTGAATAGGACCACATGCAGAGGTCCTTTTGAAATAGTGTATGGAATGTACCCAAGAGGTGTGTGTGAACTTAGGAATTTATGAGCTATGGAGTATAGGAGTGGCCATGTCGAGGATTTCTCTTAGACCATGAGGGAGATTCAGGAGCAAGTGAAGAAGAAAATTACAGAGGCTACTCACAAGCTGAAAGCTAAGGTGGATATGACTAGAAAAGATCTACAATTTGCAGTAGGGGACTATGTCATGGTCCATCTCAACAAATCTAGGTTGTAGAAAGGAACATCAACCAAGTTGCAGATGAAGAGAGTGGGACCATGTCAGGTGTTAGCAAAATATGGAAAAAATGCCTACAAGGTGGAGCTACCTGCAGACTTAGGCATTTCACCAGTGTTTAATGTGGCTGATTTGATCAGGTATAAAGGACCAGTCACTGACTTGGATCAGAAAAGTGTGGATGTCTTGAAGGATGTGAGTAACATAGCCTTACCTCCTAAAGACAAGCTGCAAGCAGAGATGATCTTGGAATCAAGGGTGAAGAAGTCTACCTAGCATAATGAATACATGGAACATCTCATCAAATGGAAGGACAAACCAGAATTTGAAGCTACATGGGTGGATGAAGCTCAGTTCAAGAAGTAGGGTATTGATTTATCTCTGATCTCTCCCCACATTCCTTAGTGTTTGTGCAGAGGGGGGGAGAATGGTGTAGGAGCACCCATAGGTTACCATAGTTTGTCTAGAAGGTCATGTTTTGGCAGTTTGTTTAGGCCAACTTATCATCTATTCATGTTCATTTTTGGTTGCTCCTTAGTGGCATTTTTGATTGGGTGTTGATCATCTGATGAAGGTCATGTTGACCATTGGATAGGCTTAAGGTTTTTGCACAAGTGAGGTTTTGACCTTTTAGACCTTTTAGGAGTTTCTTTTCAAATTCTTGCAAAATGTTTGGAAATGTTGCTCAATTGGAGCTACAAGCGGCCAAGAAGAGCCAAGGAGAGGATAACTGATTTGGGTGACCTATTTATGGGATGCCTCGGCATTGGAGTGGGGTTGGAAGCATTTTGAATTTGTTTGAAGTTTTTGAATTCAAGAAAAGCAATTGTGATTGTGTGATAATTTTCTAGTTTTTGCATTGAAGTGTTGTTTAAATGGATTGATCATGGCACTGTAACTTGTGTAGGATGTAGTATAGTTGTTCTTCAAGCATTGTGTGGCATTAGTTAGTTTCTTTATTCAATTTCAAGCATTGTTTGTAAATAGTTTTGATTTCATACTGTTGCTGGTCTGAACTAGGTAGTTTGTAAGTATGGGGTATTAGTTCACTTTCCCACCGTACAAATTGTATGGTTCTTTGGGAATAGTGACTAGACTCCATGGATGTACATATAGTAGGGTTTAGGGATTTTGAAATCATAGGATTTGTTGTGGAAGTCTTACCCTAGGCGAGCTAGGGAGTGTCTGGCTAGGGAAGACCTTAGTGCAGAGCACTTAATTTGCAGGGGTGTCAAATTATTTACAAATTATCTTTTGGAGAAGGCAGGTATGAGTCTTGCCAAGACATGCTAAGTAGGAAGAAACTCCATCAATCCATCTGGTGAGGGAAGTACTTGACAGTTTGCAATAATCCAGGAAAGGGCTTAAAAACCCTAGTATTGCTCATTTTTAGATTAGGGCTTTGTATGGCCATCTATGACCCAAGACCCTTAAAATCCTTGAGAGGTGGGCATATGTACCAGGAATCCTAGGAAAATTTTGGGGTGTCCTTTGGAAAGACTTGGGAAAAACCCTGATTTCTCTGAGAAGGAGACCTAATAGGGCTAGTAGCCTTCTAGGCCTAAATGAAGGGTTTGGTAAAAGCGACCAGCTGATGGAGTTAGGTGGATCCCTAATAAACTTAGTGGGATGAATTGATGACTTAGGAGCACCTCCACACCCTTGTAAAACTAAATTCAAGAATTTGGAGGATTAGTAGCCTTTAGGGTGGATTAAGGGCTAAGGCAAGGGTTTCAAGATTGCACCAAGTCTTGACTTGGTAGGAGGATCTTTATTGATAGTTAGGTTGGCAAGAAGAAACCAGGGGACCCTAAGAAGGAAGAGGTCCTATAGGTTGCAAGTGGTGGAGTGAGACACCCAAGAGGTCTTCCAAGCAAGACCCAGAGCATGAATTAGTGATTGATTCATCCAACCTCCCTATTACACAAGTTGGAGGATGACCTCACCATGGGTGGAGGTCAGAAGAAGGGTTCTTCTTCGAAAGATAGTTCTATCTTGGCTTGCATTTTTATTGTGACAAAGGTAGACCATGCTTCCCTAGAGTTTTTCATTTCCCCTTTTGATGAGGTTGGTAGAGACTCTCAGGTGCCTTTCCCTTCTCCTTCCTAATTGCAACAAGGCAATCCTAGAAAGTGCATGTTCAATTTCGTAGATGATATCTTGGCTTTGTTGTCAATTTTTGCAAATTGATGGCTTTCTCTTCATAAGAGCTTAGTGAAGAAAACCTTGAGTGGCCTTCTTCCTTAGCCCTTGTTGTAGGAAAGTTGGAAGGCACTACCCTTTCTATCTCACCCTTTCAGGCTTGTCTACCCTCCCCTTATAATGATATAGATTAGGAGCAGGATATCCTGCTAGTTGATGAGGACTAGGATGGTGCCTCTTCTACATATATAGATTAGATATGTTTGTGTGTTTGTGTTCCCTCATATTTTCATTTTTGTGTTTTTGTTCCTGCTCGGAGGACCCTTGCTACCCTTGTAGGTACTTGGATGTTGCTAAAAAAAAAATGTAATGCACTTCTTCTGTTTGTATCATCATTCTTCTATGTCATAAAATTTCTTTTTGATATTGAGGATGATGCAAAGCGTTGGGAGCATTTAGGCATTCTTCCATGTTGACCCAATTTTTATTTTCAGTTTATCTTCATGTTCTCTTCTTCATGTTCTGATAACTTTGGGGATTGATGACTATTTGTACATATACCATATTATATCTATCTATTTATATCTATGAATAGTTTTGCCCTCGAATTCTCAGATCCCCCTGTCTCTTGATTTCTTCGTCTTTGCTTGTCTACTTCTTGATTTTGTGGTTTTATGTGTTGCCCCTTTCGTGTGTGACAACATACCATGAATACATCTTGCCATGTATCTCATGCCACAACATCTTTGCCTCTCCTTTCTCTCCTTAGTATTTCATGCACTCTTTTGTGTAGCATGTGCACCATCCTAAGAGGAGGCTACCATGCTTTTCTAAATTTCAATAGGGAAAATTCTTTCAAAAGCATTCCTTGGTGCCAAATTTTCTTTACAATGAATTCCTTGATAAAAGAATCCCTTATTGAAAATATTTCATTTTCCAAAAAGATGTATTCTCTCAAAAAGGAGTCCTAGATGAAATTTTCTTTTGAAAAGGATTCTATAGCTATAGAGGGATACATTTTTCTACACTAGGTGAGGGGGTGCTCTCTATCTTTTAGGAGATGGAACACAAAAGGGTTTTTAGGACCTTTCCAACTATTTCTCTCAAGTTTCATTTAAGGAAACCTTAGAGATCTCAATCTAGGGATGGAATTAGGGAAATAGATCTACAATAAGGTGTCTCGGGGTGTGATTAGAGACAATACGGGGTTTTACCACCAGAAAAGGCTTGGAAAGACAAGTAATGTAAGTAACATGCAAAACCTAATGATATGATCTAGAAAATGAACTCAAATCAGAATAAAAAACTGAAGATAAATAGAGGTGTGCCTAGAAATCTAAAGAGGCTTGAAACAAGGTTTGCGATCCAAAAATTATGAATATTGAAGAACACTGGGACCCATACACCAGTAGGGATGATTTAGTCCCAATTTATGGTTTTGAGCCGAATCTAGAATATTGAATTGTTGAACCAAGATCTATAGAAAATGCTTGAAATATGGTATACTGGGAATCATACGCCACATGTGGTGATTTATTCCTAGTATCAAGGTTGATCTGAAACTCTAGTATCCTCTAGTGGTCTCTTGTAGCTTCTCTCCCTTTCGATCTCTGAGTCTGAAACACTAGATTCTGACCTATAGATGACTTTCCATAATATTGCAAAGTAGATGGCAACTTTGACAACTTTGACAACTTTCTCTTCAATGATTCTTCAACCTAAGTCTACAAATCACACATGAAAGAGAGTGCAAAGTGTTGTTTTATTAGTAGATAGGGGTTTTCCTTAGTCAAACCCCATTTGGTAATCAAACCTTGAAATGAAATGACATAGAAAGAAGGAATGATGAATGAACAAATAGGCAATGTTGCAAATCACCAAACCCTTGGAATAAAGGCTGCAATCTTCTATGTAATGGATAGCCTGAATGTAGGTCTTGAATCTTGATTTAATGTTGTAGATCTTGACTTGAATGCTTGCTTGAATCATAAGAACTTGCATCACAAATGTTAGCTCAAAAACAAACATGATGCATGATGACTTTGACATGATGCTTGACTCTTTAATATAGCTCCAAAATGCTTGATAATCAACTCTTGAATGCTCATGAATGCTCTTGTAATCATAAACTTGCTATAGCAATGCTCTCATCAATTTTCTATAATTTGCTTTATCTCAAAAAGTGCTAGGAGAAAATGAGTGAAATAACCTTGTATTTATACTTGTTTATGCCAAATTTCTCGAAATTACAACACTACAAGTTGACATCAGATCTAGTAGAATAAAATCCCACCAAGAATTTGAATTTAAAATAGGTCTAATCTAAGTGGGACTCATACACCAGTTGTGGCATATGAGTCATAGTAGACTAAGTTTGGGACACAATTTTCAAGAAATGTTATGTTTAATGCTAAATTCAGGTTTAGGCCTTGAAACTTAGGTGGGACCCATACGCCCAAGGTGGCATATGTGTCCTAGATCACTAAATCTAGGTCATACAACCCAAAATAATTAAATTATGATTGGTCATTTGATATGTTTCAGGATTATCCTTAGAAAGATGCATTAAATAAGGCTTGTGGATGCAAGATAGGACCAAATAAGGCATAAAGAAGCCCAATTTTAGCAGGGAGGGCCCAAACAAGTGTGAAAATTTAGAGGGATACATTTTTCTACACTATAATAGTGAAAGAGTCTAAAAATTTTCCTTTCAAAAAAGGAACACTTTTTTTCTAAAATGAAAGAGTCTAAAAAATTTCCTTTGAAAAAAGAGCATTCTTTCCATTTTGGTTCCTTGATGAAAGATCTCTCAAAAGGATTCCTTGATGACAAAATCACTTGCACAAAATGTGGTGTCTTTCAATGGCCCGAGTATTCCTTTGAATGGGCCCCTTGTTGTCATGAAGGGTTCCCTACTGAAGGAACCCCCTTTGAAAGATTTCTTCTCAAAAGGTCTCTTTGGCATCTTGCATTGTGTGTATTTTATCTGATATTTTATGTCATTGTTTCTTGGTGTCAAACATCTTATATCTTGTCATCTAGCTTGGGGGAAACCTGACTAGATCTGCCTTTTCTGTGATTGTCCTGTAACATAGTTTGTAGTAGTCACAAGCTTATCTATTTGATTAGTGTGTGTCTTGTGTTTATCTAATCAAGCTATGTCTTATCATGCCAACTTGTGTCTCCTTGTTTCTTATCGATGTGTGTCATATGATTATCTTTTTCACCTAACATGTTTTGTCTATAGCCTAGCATGTTTGTAGTGAGATGACAACTAGCTTTTCAAGATCAAAGACTCGTGTCATCTTCACATCTTGGTGGAGCTCCCCCTTTTCACATCAAGGTACGTCAGATCACAGATATGCTTCCTCAATGATATCAGTGGATTCTCTTTAATCCTCTTTATACTTTATCTCACATACACACTAACACATATGCTCTCTAAAGTGGGGGAAAATATAATGGCATAAATTTGTACCTAGGAAAATTTCCCATTAATTTAACCTTACCTTAGCTTTACAAGTCCGATGATTAAAAAACCCACCACATTCATCCTAATTTTCCAATGAGTCCCTATAATTTTGAGTTGGTGGAGAATTTTTTGTCGAGGATGTGTGTGTGCCACATGGATGTCCACGTGTCACACTATTGTCCTGATAGATTCTTGCACCTGGAATCTATAGAAATGTTATGCTTCTTGATTTCCCATGGAGGTAACATCTCCTGTTGACTCTTGACCGATGAAAAATGACTCTTTTCCTCCATTTATCCATTCAAACTTGATTCTATCACATTCCTTCATTCTCTCATGCTAATTCCTCACTCTTGTAACATTTCTTGATCATTTTTTCAAGACTTCTTGATTCTTCATCATTCTTTCTTGTAGCTACCAGATTTCTACTTGGCTTCTACAATGTCTTCTTGCTTCAACACCATCATATTTGTAGGTTTATGAAGATCTACCTCCTTGGTGTGGTGGTGTCATCTTTCTCCTTCCTCTATTGGCCTTGAGCACTTATAGCAATGTCGGTGATATTTTTTCTTTTCATTTACTTTCATCTATCGTCTTGTGGAGTAGCATTTAGGTTGTCATTGATCTCTACTTTTTGTGTCATTTCTATTCTCTTCTCTATCATTTTTTATCCATATCATTGCATACTAGTTGTCCATGGAGGTGGGAACACCGAAATGAGGGTCTGACTAAGGTAGACCATAAAAGACAACCCAACATTTTTCATGTTTATGCTTGTGTAGGTGTACAGGTTTGTTCACTTGGAGCTAGCTGAAGAACTAGACCGTATGTGAGCTAGAATTATTCTCCTTTCTTTGTTAATTTATCACTAGAGTAGCTTTATAATATCCTTTTTATTGTACTTTATATATCAATATTTTTTATTAAATTACAAAAATCTAATATTTGAGTTGTCAGTAGGCTCTTTGAGTTTCTAACTATTATCCGACCCTCTATCTGCATAGGACACCAACACGTCCCTGAGACTCCAGTGTAGTGTGGTGAAGCCTGATTCCCATGTTGATGTCCCCAAACAAAGAGCTATATGGTCTACAGTCTGATACCCTTGTAGCCCGCTCACTTGATATCAAAACAAATTTGTCATTATTAGAAGGGAAATTGAGTTTTGTTTGCCCTTCCTTTTTAAAGCTTGTCCTTTCCTTTTCAATCCATTAGTCAATTTGAGGTAGTTTAGGGTAGTTTGTTCCCTTTAGCTCTCTTGTGACCTGGAGCCATGGGGGTGACAAATCCCCCTTCTCTACAACAAGACCAATTGTGCATGAGTTTTATTTACACAATTTTATTCTTTTAGATAAAATTGCATGGAACCCATTAATGATTTTAGGGGATCTCCAAATAAGGGCTTTGGCCTCTTATTTTAGAAATGAGCACCGAATGGGGAAAAATATATGAGAATATCATGAGAAAGAGAAATCTACCCCCTTACAGCTAAGGAAGGAGGAAGTGGACCTAAATGCAATGATAGACCAACGGTCTTAGATCACAATGGAGTTGGAAAAAAGATTATGGAATGTAGAGAAAGATATCATAAAAGAATAAAGGAACTAGTGACAAGTACAATCAGTCAAGCCCTTAACTTTGTTCAAATCAGATGGGGATCTTACACTTAAAATAAAGGGGAAGGAACCACACTCTATTTGCAATTATGTAGTTATAGTTCACAAGTCACATAAATATATTAATTACAATGAGAAACATAATTGTTTGGTTCTCACTTATCTTCCATCCTTTGATCCTCCTATTTCCTATACCACACTAGACATGTTCAAGGAAACTAGAGGAAGAGGAAGTAGCAGAAAATAAAAGGTTGGGAAAGCTCTCATATCAGAAAGGTTACTAGTTGAAGCAAGACAAAGGAGTGGAATCTATGGTAGGTTTCAGAGAAATGACTCTGCAATATAACCTTCAACCCTGAATATTTCTTGAGGACAAGTAATGGCTTAGTTGGGGTAAATGATGGATCCAATTAATGGCTAGTTTTATTTACTATTTTATGCTTCTATATTTCCATCTGCTAAGTTTCATAGACATTACCAAGACTTTATACATTGTTTATATTCCTTTCATACACTTTAAAGTAGACTCAAGTATGTGGAAATAGAAATGAGTTATTTTGATATATTCTTGTATGGATTCATGAATGTTTATGAGGCTTAGTATGTTTCTATGCTTAATTATGATTGTTAATAATGTTGATGCCTTAGGAATGAAACTAGAATCTTACAACAAGAGAGACTATTAACCCATAACATAAGGACTTTGGATGGTTGTAGGGGAGAGGTAAAAAAATCCATAGAGTGACACTTTAAGCAAAGAGCAAAGGTGATCATTCAATGATCAACCGTGAGTCACCACATCATACTTTTACTCATTGAATAAGACTACCAGGAGGAGAAGTTTGTTTTGAATGGAACTAATTCATGATGTGATTGTCCTTAGGAACGCGTCTTTATTCATGATGGTTAACCATTAGGCATATAGTTCTAAATTAGTTTCTCTACTCTTGCTTTATAGTTATTGTTTTCTATTATTAGACTAAGTCATCTGCCTATCCTTGAGAAAGAGTGGACGACTACTTTATGAGTTTGTTTGCAGTCATAGAGGAATAAAAATCCTCACAAACCCTATATAGTGGGATCTATTGTCAAGGAGTAAATCTAGTAGTTTTTGATCATTGTTCTTAGTTGTTAATTATTAGTTTTCTATTACCCTTTACAACAATAAATATGTGTGATTAAATAAGAAATCTCTAGCAAATTCTTATCAGATTGTATGGAAAAGTTTAGAGATTTTATGCAATAAAGGGAATTAGTTGATATCATGAATCACTGAGTCAAGTAATTAGGTGTTGATAGCTTCTGTGGAAGCATCAACTCAAGAAAGGGCCACTTGAGGTACTGCTACTCCACTTCATTTCTCATTTTTAGATTAAATAATGCATCGTTGAAATTAGTTAAGTAGTTTCCAAGATATATGCATGTGTAAATCATGAATGTCATTCCATAGCTTTGGATTGAATTTTATAGATTCATGTTGGTTTCATACTCTAGAGGAATTAGTTATAGTTCTTTAGCAGTTGAAGTTACAGTCTTGAGTGTTAAGTACCTTCAAGCATAAGGTAGCAGTTTTTATTTATTTCCCCTATTTTGTGAGTTAGTATTTCATTTCATTTTCTAGCTTTTGCAATCTTTTGAACATGTTTAATTGCCTATACTCCATTTACATAGGATGTTTTTAGGATCCATGAATGCATATATTATTCCAACAATGTCTAAAGTTTATGAGTCCCTAGTTGATAATTAAATGTAGCCTCTTGTGAAAGACGAATTGTTTTGTTAGGAATTTATTATCTAAACTATGTGTATACCTAGTAGTATCAAGTTGATTAGACATTAGAGAGGCCCTAAAAAAATTTCATACAATTCTGTCATGAGGGTACACAAAATATCATCAAAATGCCATACAATGTCATCATGAGGGTGCAAAAAATGTTATCAAAATGTCATAAAATGCCATGAGGCCAATGTATTATCTCATAGTCTACAAAATATCATTGATACATATAGCCACACCAAATTTTTATCTATGTGTCATGTACATGCATACAAAATGTGTTCATCCATGAATATTGAGCATTATTCCTCAAACATTGGGCCTCTTTTTCTTGACTATATATTAAACCTTAGTCCCTTGTAACAGTTAGTGTCTCGTGTCATTCTGATCTCCTACACTTTTCATTATTTTTCACCCCAATCTATACATACAAAATATAAAATTAGATACTATGTCAAAGTAAAAAACTATTAAAATTATTTAAAATGATATATATATATATATTATAAAAAAAACTTACAACATACTGGTAATCTAACTATTCTTACCTATGCTCAAAATCATCAAGAGATGTTAGTCCTCGCATAGGGGTGTTTACATCCATCTATAACATAAAAAAGACATATTTGGGTAAAAGCACAAACCTATCTCACACTTTTTTTTCAACTAATAAGTTTCGAAAAAAATAATTTTGACCTAAACAGTTCCAGTCGAAGTAGTTTTTCCTGTAACTATGCAGCCTATACATGGAACATCAAGTTTTGGATGAAACCCTTCACCCAAAACATTAAAATAATATTTTCCCTTTGTCAATTTGAAATCCAACACAATTTGCATGTAAATTTTCAACTAAAAGGGTTTTAGTTGAAAGGGTTTTGACCAAAACCCTTTCACCCAAAACTGTCTATGTGGCATCCTTGTTGGAAACCACCTGATCTTTATCCACTTGAACATGATATTTCTTCAGTTAGAATGATTTTTTCAAAAAATTAAAAATACCCTTTTGTAGAGCTCGGAGTCAAGAATCCAAATATATATATATATATTTATTTTTTGATTAGTTTTAATTTTTATTTTAAATAATGTAAGTAGGTTGTTAAAATAAAAAGTGGGGTTGATTAATTTAAAAAAAAAATACTAAAACATATTAAAAAATATTGAAAAATATATGGTACACTAGAGGAGAGAATCTTCTTTAAAAAGGTATAATTTGTTTTTTGAAAATAATAAAAAAAATTAGACAATAGTTGTTAAATAAAAACTATCAAATTATGGTACATTTGACTTTAAAATGTTATTAAGAGGAAAATATATACATCAAAAAATTTAATTTTTTTCCATACACTAGATATTGAAGTTATCTATTTGGGAAAAAAAATCTATAGAAAATAAAATTGTTTTCTATTTTTTTGTTGACATGAACTCAACATCATTTTTTCTTGAAATTTTTAGCAATTCATTTGAAATCTACTCTTAAATTTAAAAAATAAAAAATAAAACAATTTTTACATTTTTTTTAAATTACAGAAATAAACTTTATTAAGATTTCTACATTTCATTAGTTTACATCATTTTGAAATTCAAAACATAAAGACCAGTTTTATGCAATTAAAGTTGAGAATTTTGTTTGTGTTGACCGACTCCTTTATAAAGTGTGACACAGGTTTGTACTTTTACCCATTTATCAATTATTTTTGATAGGCCTACTAATATCAATTGACACAAAATAAGCATTATTAAAAACATATATTCATTCTTGTACCTAAGTTAAGCACATTGATGATGAAATTTCTACACTAATGCCAACTTCCAAATTTTCTCTTATGTCAGGAGGTGTGACTATTGTGTTCATCAACTAAACAGACAATAATAGATTAAACCCAAAAACACAAATATATATAAATAAAAAATTTGAAATTTGCAAAAACAAACTTAAATGTGTTATAGTGTACCTATGTAAATCCAATGTCATAAGCATCCATGACAACATGTGCACTAGATGGTGATGTGATGCCCACCTATTCAATAAAAAAGTTATATTTTAAAATGTTAAACATTATTTTGAATAGAAAGTATTATTTTATTTTGATATATTATACAAATTTTACCTTTGATACAAATATAGGTGTGCAATTTGTTATAAGAAAGGTCGATGATGTACCACCCTCTGGTGTTACACCCTGAAATGCATAATATTTGTATAAGTTTAATTTAATTCTATAATTAAAAATCTATTTACATTTACAAATTTTAAGTATTTAATAGATAAAATGTTATAAATTCAAATCAACATACCTACATTTGACTAGCATACACCTCATTCAACAACTCATCTGTCATCACCATATTATTTGATGCACCACCTTGATGACCCTTGCTACTCCCATAACATCTATAATGACAATGAGAACACACATGGGAGGTGGAAACATCTATACCCTCTACATTGCTATCTCTCCCAAAGCATAGATTACAATAGTTTGAGCATATATGAGAGCTAGGAGCACACGAGCTAGATGGTTGAGTTGTTGCATCATCATGTGAGGCAAAAGGCTAGGATATGTGTGTGTCATGCTCTATAATAGTATCTATGAGGCTAGGAATTGCATGGAGAGTCTCTACCTCCATACTGTCCCTGATGGCTATTGAAATCTTTACCTAATAAATAGATTTTCCGTGCTAGTGTTCTTTGATGTTCAAAGTTATCTACCCGACAAGCTCCTAGTCTATGTTAGGAAGAGCCTCCACCTCTACCTTGAAACTCCCTCATATCAAAATAATTGGGAATTTCATGAAGGATAAACTCACAATATAGTTTTCTAAGAAAATAAAGCGACATCTCGTAATGATTACATGGAGGTTGGTTAAAGACCATCTACCACGTATCCCAAAAATTATTTCTTATCTCATCATGATTATGCCAATGTATTGGAACCCTCTTTTGAATTTGCAGGAATATGTTCATTGGTTCTAGGATCCATAAAAAGAATGCACATGTTTTCTTTGCGTATGTCTTTCCTTTTCACTTGATCATTGGAACATTTTGTGACATAAAATTGACAACATGAATCTATATTTCTTCTATTGATTTATTCGATTTGTAACTATTTCAACATTCATTATCATTGCATCCAATGCTGAGGCAAGGAATAGGTTATGTTGCTTTGATGTTGAACCCCTCAATTTTGAAACTAATTTAGAAATTAAAACTTTGTTTTGTTCTATATGCCCTAACACATCCTCTTGGCTTTGTCTAGGTTTTGTTGGAAGGGTTGGAGGAGGGTCAGACATCCTACCATTTTCCTCAAGAATTTCATCATTTAAATTTGGTTGTGGCTCAAAGTTTATATGATTTGATATAAAAAAATTTAAAAATAGAAATTGGTAAAAAAAAATCCATTTTTCAAATGCAAACAAAATTTAATTCTATTGCAAATAGCATTTACCTCTTCTCTGGCATGACATTGTGAAGCTAGGTTGTAAATGGAAAAATCATGTTTACGTTATACTGGGTTGAGGGTGAGAAAAACATTCCAAATAATGTGGGCCGCATGTGAGTAAAATGTGCAGGTTTTTTTTAATCTTTATTGGGAAAAACACGTACATGTTTTTCTTTCATAAAAACATGTATGTTTTTTTCTCATATAAAAACACATAGGTGTTTTTCTCAAAAAACACAATTGTGTTTTTAGTGCTAAAAGCACAATTATTTTTTAATGTTAAAAACACAGTTAATTTTTTAATGCTAAAAGCACGATTATTTTTTTAATGCTAAAAACACGAGTGTGTTTTTTACTTAAATAACAGCTCATGTTATGGCTTGGAAAATCTAAGCCATAACATGAGCGTGTTATTTGAATTTCTTCATAACACAAGTGTGTTTTGCTCATTTTTGGGCATTTTGCCACTTTTTTGTGCCCCTTCTTCATGCACATGCCCTTATTTACTAATTTACAAAGGGGACAAAAATAAATAAATTAAACAAAGGAATGGCCTTCTCTTCACTTTGAGTTTAATTGTATTCTTTACTAATAAGACTAATCATATGAATGTGGAAGCTCATTTTGCCTCACATTAAAGGGATTTTCAAGTAAAATATGTGAGTATATATTTATAGTTCAAAATATCTCTAAGTTCTATCTACAATAAAATATATTAGTAGTAGATAAAAAAGAAAGGAAAGTAGATCTATAACTTACTTATAAACCATTTCAAAATTACTCCATTATACCATTTACATCATTTCTTTTCATAACACTTGTTCTCTTCCATGTAGAGAGTGTCAATAACTCTTTTTTAATTGGTTTCCTTTGATTTCTCACTAATTGTATGCTAGTTGCCACAATCAAATGCGAGTAGTGCATAATTATTCTATGTGTTTCATAATCTTTAAATGCAAGTATACCATTACTCCTTGTCAAATATTTTTATAGCTAAGTACCATTGTCAATCATAGAACCTATTATATACTTAAATTTATCATCAACTACTATAAGCTCTAACAATTTATATTTTGTCTCAATATATCAAGCCAACCAACATTTGTTTCCTCTTCATTATCTTTAGGTGTAACAACATACCCATGTCTTGTTAAAAAAATTAAGAGTTCAATAAAGTAGAAGGTGATATAATTCAAAGAAACACACATGTATAATATAGATCACTAAATAATTTAATAAAACTAGATTTCAATGTACTTTGTTGTACAAGATTTAAAATATGATCATAGTCTTCTAATGCCAACATTTGGTTATCCTCTTCAAATTCTATCATTTTGATGTGTTTGTATAGGTGTTAAGGGTATATGTTACCATTCATCAACCCATTCTATATTTCATATCATTTCAACTCACCACTAATGTATAACTAACAAAAACATGCAAAATTTCTAGTCCACATAGTCCATGTTTTTTCCTTTGAATTCTTAATGAATGTCATTTTGTTAATCCACTCATTGTCTCACAATCCTATCCTATTAAGGTTTTTCTTCTTTAGCTAATCAAAGAACAACTAAAATTTTGAGTGTTTAGAAGATTCGATAGATAATTTTACATTACATCAATCCAAAATTACACATATATCTCTCATCATAAATTCTAGCTTTTTCTTAGCAAAAAATATTTTCATACATGCTCCAACTCCATCATGCTCTCCTTAACTATAGTCAAGTTTAAAAAAACTCCACATTTTCAACATTTTTTTTCTTTATAGACCCTATATCTAACAAACTTGAGAATTTTTAACTACCATGTACAATTGTTTAACCATATGAGACGTGTCATTTGGATTTTTCTTTCCTTTAAACTAGTATAAAATACACTAAAATAATATTGCACAAACTTTGATAAATATAATAAGTTATTTCTCAAATAGAAATGATATTCCCTAAAAAAAATTATCTTCTATACTATAAGTACATGTCTATATACAATATGAACAAAAATAGTCCTACCTATATTAAATTTTTCTCTTGTGGTGCAACAATGTAATTTTCAACAAAGTTAACCACTAAAAGTATAGTTCTCATTCAAAACATATATTTATATATTTGAAATCATTGATCAAGCCACCATGCATATTGAGAGTTTCATATATTTGTAGACAAGCATATTCTTGAATTATGTGATGAGTCCATAGACACTACTCTACTTTGTTACTAACAACACTTTCTAAAATTTTCATCTTTTAATAGATATTGAACATTCTTGAACCTCTTTACATCCATTTATAATTTTTCCCAAAATCATGTGAATCATCTTTATCCATATATTCTCCAAAGAACAAAAAATGTAACCTCTTTACATCCATTTATAATTTTTCCCAAAACCATGTGAACCATCTTTATCCATATATTCTCCAAAGAACAAAAAATGTTATCATATGCATTGCACAACATTCTTTAGAAATATAATCTTTTTACTAAAATTATTGTCCAAGATTTTCACAACAGCAATTCATTATAAACTGCCTAATTATTGTAGGTTGAAGATTAATACCTCATTTCTACTCAATTTAATTAATTAACATGCATGTAAACTTTGAATATTGTTGAATTTGTTAGTTCAAAAAAAAATCATATATGCAAGAAATTATATCTTTTAAATTGCAATAAATTATAGTCTAGTATAATAAATTTTGGCAAAGCTGTAATCATAATAATTAAATTTAAAAGTAATTACGTGTCTTTTGAGCAGCTTTAATGATTGCCGACATGATATATTCTCATGTCTTTGAAATGTTTACAGCTTTATCAAAAATATATTCTCTCTGTCTTAGAGATGTTTGCAACTTTATCAAAATGATAAACTGAATCGGAACAATAGCACTAAAAATTATGCATAAAACTATGAAACATCTTGAAAGATTTTCAACTCAACTTCAATATTTAGAAAGTGCTCTTCTGTAGCATAACAGAGACAATCTCACACAGTGATTTGCCTCAAGACTTATGGCGTGGAGGCCCTTACAAATCTGAACTCAAACAGAAACCAAAATTATCTGCAGCTTCTGTAACTATAAAACAATAAAAGAAAATGTTTTGGTAAGAAAACTATATGAACACACCACATATCCACCAAATAAATAAAAAATTAGATGGCGAACCCTCTCAAACATTCCCAAGAGAAGCTCACAGATTAATATACTGCAAACAAACCTGATAAATAATAATAATTTTGAATCAAAGCTTAGATCAAAACAAGAGAATGTTTCTTTTAGAAAGATATCATAAATTCTACGTGAAAATTTCATGTTTGTTAAGGGATAATTTCAGTACATGGTCTTCTTATCATTGTAAAATTTGTTTCCCCCGTTTGTAATGTAAAATTATAACTAGATCTTTATTTTGCTTGTGGTGGGGATGTACGATGTAGTATATGAATGATCTGTTTTTGGCTTTCAGTGTACAAGACTGCTTATTGTTACTGTAATAATGGCATATTTTGTTTTTGGCTCTAAGAATTGTATCTATCAACTCTTTAAGAAACGAAGTGTCAAAATCAACTGTAGATGAATAGAGATACATAAAAGATAAGAAACTAATTATCAATGATTCATCTGTCATCATTTTGTTTCCTTCTACAACGTGCTAAGTACTTTATCTATCTACTCTAAAGGGAAATGTCCACCAAATAAGCGAAGATGGATTCATGTCTTACTTTAAGACATGTTGCAGAAGGATTATTTTGTTTCCTTTTTGCAAATAATAATAATCCTTGGAACCCAAGAAAACTTTTGGAATGACACCAATGGTGCAACTGGTGCATGCATATGCATCAAAAGCCTATAACAAAACAAAGAAAAAATTTCCTGTTCCAAGTTCATATCAATCTATATCAGTACTATCATGGATCAATATTGTAGAATTGCAAAGAATATTTAGTTGGTGTGAGTTTTCCAGTCTATGTAGTATTAATTTTAAGATTGTTTTTGGATCTTCTATATCTATTTTTCTTTCAACGTTTTGAATCACACTCGATGATCCATCATCAAGAAGACAAGGATGATGGATCACTGAATGTGATCTGAAACGTCAATAAAAAGATATACACGATAAATCCAAAAACTAAAAAAGATCAAAATAATCTGTGTAAGACCAGTTTATAGTGTGTTTATGGTTTAGAACATTATTCCTAAAGCTGTTCAGTTTTAGAACAGATAATGATTGCATAGCCAGGTTATGTGGTGGATTGACAAGGTGGTAAAGAGAACAGAGAAAATCTATCTCTTCCACCTCATTTTAATTATACAGATTATTGTAGATTATAAAACATATGTATTGCTATTTTAATATTACAAGGAATCCCTGTATTTCCCCTACATTTCTTAGAACTTTCCTCAAGCAAGTTTCAATTTTTCTGAAAGCTATCGTTTTAGGAAGCACAAAACAAATATTTGCAGTACTATAATATAGGGTAGATATCTTTATTAGGTATATGTCCAAATCAAAAAAGATGTCAGCAGCCAATGAAATTCCATATGCAAAAAGGATGTCAGCAAGAAATGAAATTCTATATGCCTTATTGCAGCAACCTCCATCATGAGGCTGCCACAGTAGGACAATCGAGGAGACATATCATTGAATGGCCGATCAATCATTGAATAAAATAAACTGCAACTATACCTATATATCAAGTAGGTCATAATTTTTATTAATTTAAAATTTCCATACCTTAGAAAAACCATTGGTACTCGTATAGGTAACAAGAATCATTTTATTATGATAAATGCTTAGTACCATACCAGAGAAATATTTCACCCAAAAATCTACTTTTTACCAGTCTGCGGTAAAGGGTACCGTAGAGCCGCCATGATATGGTATAGAATAACTAGTAACATCTTTCAAATCAAAGATGATGATTCCCAACAAAATGTGATGATTCCCAACTATTAAGAATTTAAGTACAACATATAGGCCTGGATCTGGATCTAGGAAGGGCCGTAGAAAAATGCGTGTACATACTGATAATGCTGCTGGCACAAACAAAACAATAGGCATTCAAATCTTTCAATCAACCCAAAAAAAAACAATAAAATTTCTGACAGGCAATTGCTGTCTCCACTTACAGTCACTTATTGTGGCTGCTGAGTGTTACTGCTCCTTTCATATGCTCCTCTTGTTCTTAACAGTGAAGTTTCTGTAATGAGCAGATAGATTTCCAGTTAAAAGCAAACAAAGTCCCATGATCTGATAAGGATATTACAGGATTTCCCATGAAAATACTGAAGGGTCTTGTGGAGAAATTAATCTAAGAAACTTCAAGAACTTCTGGTGGCAAAAAATTAATCCGATCTTTATAGATCGTATGAAAGCTTTTGGTTTAAACCGTGTATATTTGTCAATCAACTTTTCAAATCACATTCAACACATTCAATGAATCAGGAATTGAACTTCTAGCTAATTTAACTTCTAGTAATATCTTGAACCAATAGTTTCAGTGATCAAAACTCCCAGTTCTAGATTGCTTCATGAAAATCTGTAAACTAGATAAAAATTACAGTTTGGCATTTATCTGCGACCCACTAAATGATGTCTAAAACCCTGTATTTATTGATTAAAAATCAGTTAATGAATACCTAAGGATTAGCCTTAAGAATATGAAAAAAATCCAATTCCATTTGATTACATGATTTACCCATGGCTAGAAAACAGATTCTGAATCCTAATATCCAGAAACTGGGTATGGGTCAAGGTCGGGCAGACCCATTAGGATTAACTCCTCTAATTGTTATCAATATGCTAAGAGGACCTGCTGTTATTATTCGGTTTTTCTGCAATTTGTGGGCATATTTGCAACAGACACTTCTTGACTATACATCTCCAAGGCTGAGAGATGCCAAAGATTGACATTGTGCTAGCACAGAGATGGAATATAACAAGATTCATATAACGAGGTCTAAAGTTCATAGACAAATTACTACAGACACTACTAAAAGAAAATTGCGAAGATTCATAGAATGCAAACAAGAGAGAGAAACAAGAGTGTTTATCTAATAAAAAACAAGATAGATTAACAAAACCAATAAAACCTTGAAGAAGAATATGATGCCATCGGATTCATACTAAAAACACAGATTTGTATGAACATCCATACAAAATAACAAAGAGATAGAAGACTAAAAAGACATGCCAGATTTTGTTAACAGGTTAGTAAAAGCAGACCCTATTGACAGAATTAAAATATGCATAGAAAATAACAATAATACCATGAGATGCAGAGCTTATAGACAGTATATGCAGGAGCTACAAACAATACTACCGAAGTGAATTATTCAAAGCTTAAAATTATCATCACCTGCGTTTTTTTGGGCCAGGAGCTTGCAGTAGGCTATAATATTGAATCTGTCCATGTTTTCCCACAGCTTTCTTGAACTTTGCAGGCAGACTAGAAGTCTAATGGTAACTCTGCCCCATTGACATCCCACTAAGTTCAAGAAAGCTGTGGAAAAGTATGGCGAGATTCTACTCCACCTCACTTTTCTTCTGATTCTTTTGAATCCAAATCCATGATTATGGACTGAAGTACCCACTCTGAACAAAAGGAATTTCATCAAACAGTATTCATTATTGAGCCTTTTGTCACACACCAACATACAGCAGAAGAAGATTCAAAATTGTTCCCTATGAATCCAACAAAACCAGACCTTTAAACTCTACAGAAACAACTATAATGAAGTGGGTCTGCTAATTATCACAACCTTAGAGCATTTACATTTACATCTGTACTAACTTTGTCAGAAATCAGGCCCAAACTCAGTCAATGCATACACCCAAATGAAAGAAGAAAAAATTCTAATCTTAGGAAAGGTATTTCTACACATATACAAACAAGAAACTCCTAAACTACTTACAATTAGTCACTCTTCCATACCTAATGCACTGACTCAACCTTGCTTCTTCATTTGTTCCACTGCAATCTCTATATATACTTGCAGGCACCCCACTTCTCTCTTCATCTCGTGAACCAAGGCAAAAAAATTAGTGGAATAAAATAGGCATAACCGATTTTTTTCTTACCTTCTCTGATTCTAACTCCTACTTTTTTTGTACTTTTTTATCTGTATTCGATTCAGAATTGAGATCTACAGCTTAGGCCCTACCACTATAATCAATCACAATCTGTCCTGCTTCTCAAGTAATATCATGAATCAGAGTGATACGTATTTACAATCTTATAAAATTTATCTATATGTCTACACTTGATAAATACATTATATTTGGACTCTCCACGTACAATTTTTTTAAAGAGATGAACTAACTAATCTACCCTTACCTTGGGGTTCAGTATTGCAATTCAATGCCCCAGAACAGGCTAATAAATAACTTCTACAATTTCACACAGCTTTCTTACCTCTAAAACCAAATGTCAATTTTGTAGAGTCTCCACCTAATCCAATTTGACAGCTATTTTTTTAACAATTTTTTTTTTTCTTGAGAGTTTTGATTAAGATATAAGTCGGAAAGGGCTGTACCCATTACAAATTTGAGGGCCCATTTTCTTTTCGTAAGAGTTAAGATCTGAGGGGTATATGTTTCTATCGAGTACTATTCTGATCTAATTTTTTAAAGCTGGCATTTGCTTGTGATGTGAATCTTAAAATATCAAAGAGCTCCCGAGTCAAATGTAAATTTTCACCAATAAAATAAGACAATTATTTACCACTTTTTTTGGTAGAATAGGTGTAGAATATTCATTGATTGTTTGACTTTAAATCTTTAGATTCTCAATAAAACCTTCACCAATAAATCAATAACTATTTGAAACTAATTCCCTATGATAATTTTTTAAATACAAAAATCAAACTATTGTCATTTAAAAACAAATAAATTAAATTACTATTAATTTTTTTTTTTGATACTTTATTAATTAAAATATATTGTCAATTTTTAGTTAAAAATGATGTATGACAAAATAATATGACTTTTAATATAAAAATATTTAGAAAATTTTAAATATTAAATAACACTTCAGAGTACAATGAACTTTATAGCTTTACACTTCACAATAAAATAGATTTTTTTATATTAAATTAATGGAATATATATTTAAAAAGTTCCATTACCTTTCTTAAATTATTACACCATTTTAAGGCATAATTTTTTTTTTTAAATTAAAATTTCCTCCATGTTCTGATTTGGTTGAAATTTTTGTGTTAGATTTATATATGTATAAAAACCTATGTAAACTTTCTACTCTATATTTTAAAAAATAAGTCTTATCCATCATCATTGTTGGGAAGATTTAAATTTTATTTAAGTTTAATTATTGGGACCATAGCATTCATTGAATTTATCGAGAATGTGAACTCACTGTCACTAATCCACAATTTAATAATCTTTGAGAAGTTTGAGAAAAGAAAAAAGCTTTACAATTAAAACTAAGAGTTCGGAATGTATATAATTATTGTAGTCACAAATATACTTTGAAAATCTTTTAAAGGTGAAATCTCCACCATTTCAATTATAATGGTTTAGGATCAGTTTTATAGTCTTGGATTAGATTGTATATGTGTTTGTGTTAATGTTTTTGATTCAAGTAAAAACATGATTTGAAGGGACCCGAAACCCTTTACAATAAAAAACAAGGTTGTAGAAAGGACAACCTGCAGCTAGCCAAAAACCAGCTCCCAAACAAGACCCATCAAGATTTACATTTAGAACCACTCTTGTGGGAACAGAGAGTCATATTAAAAGAAGGCCTAGAGGATTTAGCTTTCTTGCCCTTAATAGTGATCCAACCTTCTTCCACTAGCGCAGCCTTACCATGCCACGTCAGCTCACAATTTTCTTGAAGATGAATGCCTGCAGCCAAATTCTTAGGGGTTTCATCTTTATTCCTTGGCGTAGACGAAGACTTATCTAAAAAGCCGTCAGGTATGGAAGCCAAAGTGCTATCACCAAAAATGGCATCCTGAGACCTAGTCACTTGCTCATTAGGGGTAGCCTTAACAACCCCACCATTTAAGACGTTCGGAGGGGGGGTCCCAAGACCTTGTGTTTGTGTTAATGTTTTTTAATTGAAATTTCTATAATTATTTAGAGTTAATTTTTTTATTATATGGGATTATTATTGTCAGTTTGTATGTTAAAGTATTTGATCATAACACATAGAATGTCATATTTAAAGGTAAATATTAAGACATTAAAATATATTTACGATTATCATATTGGAATCATATTTAAAAAAATTTTTAGATATTAGATCATAATTGAGGCATACTAAATTGCATCAAAATTACATCAGCATAAACTATACTTTAGGTATTATGCATTCATTTGTCTTTTGTGTCTTTGAATCTCGTAAAAACAAAAAAAGAGATATGATAACACTAATATACTCTTGAGGAACTTTTTAATACTATTAGATTAAAAAAATGATATCATCATAGTTATGCAAGTTTTAAAGGTGAGCACCGACAATAGTAAATAGAATCACTTTCAAGAAGGTGGAATTTTTGCATTGTGTTAAATTATGTTATGATTTTTTTTACAAGAATCTTAAACTATACAATTTCTTATGAACCACTACTCACGAGACATGGGTCAATGAAGACAAGTTGAAAAATTATGTTATTGAATCTTGAAAAAATCACTTAAAATAGAATCACATCAATGTGGACAAAATTGCACCAAAAGAAGAAGATGAAATTGCAAACACTTATGTTTGAATACAAAAAATATTAGAGATAAATCAATAGCATAATCCCTAACTTAACTTTGAAACCAAAATGCTATATTTTATTGTTGAACACTTCTATACAATCAAATCAATGGCATTGATAATCAACATCATCAATGGGCTAAATATTTTCTAACCTCACATTTAGTTTTGTTGATCTCAACTCAAAATTATCTAGTTCTAGTTATTATATTGTTTACTTATTGTTTTTTATACCTTAACCCTAGAGATAGATCATAATTTGTAGAATGTGTTTATTTTTGCTACAACACAAAAGGCTATTCTTAAACATCAAATTGTTTAATAACTAAAGGTAAAAAAAAAATTGTCAAAGGGTTTTTAGTCTACTAATGAAGTTGAATGGTTCTATATGAGTCCATTAGGGATCAAGCCTTATTGAGTGTAAGGCTCTTGACATCATATGCGATGAAATTGAGATTGTTCCCTAGCCAACTTTGGCATAATGGATACCCCTTAGTCTTGGCCTCTTAGTGGAAGAGATATCAATATAGACTCGTGCTCTTGAATTGGATTGCAAAAATGATCTAGATTTGACATAAAAACACACATTTAAAAATAAAAAAGTAATTTGATTATTAAGTTTTATAAGGTGGAAAAGTATCATTGGTTGTTTAAACATTGAATCATTTAATATTCAAGAAAAGCCTATTGAAATTATCAGAATGTCAAAAAATAAATGTCAACACTAAAATAATTGTATTAGCACTAAAATAGAGGGTGCACAAGATAAGCAATTTACGTAACTATCACATATGTTTACAATTCAAATATGCTTTGACCACAAACTACTAAAAAATGGTACCAACCTACTAGGGAGAGGACTTGATAGTGGTGTACCCTAACTTTATTGATTCACATGGCACTGTGCATAAGATGTTGGCACTAAAAATATATGTCCATGAGTAGCCAAGGATGTTGACAAAATCTTTTATTTCACATCATTATGACGCATCCAATTTATATCATTGACATGCTTTTTGTTGATGTACCATAATAGAACCATAAATAGGTTTGGCCAATAGTTGTGCATTAAGCCATGTTTTGTTAACACGTGAAATTACATTGTTTCTTTTTTAGACTACACGAATAAGGTAGCCCCCTTCTATAAATTGTAGTATGTATGGTAAAAAAAATCATGTGATTGGTGATGCTGGTGTGACACTCTCTAGTACCACGGGGACGAGGAGACAAGATCTCGTGACCTCTCGCCTTCAACAAGATGCTTTAGCAAATCAACCCAGAGGTATTTAACTATTGAATCCTTTATCCCAACAAATAATACTATACTATTCAAAACATCAAACTGTAAATGTACAAATACTATCAAAACTATTGAACCTCTCTCATACATTCCTAAATTACCCATTTCCTAAACATTTTTCCCAAAATCACACATTTTTTGGATAAAAAATAACTAAGATGATGTCAAATTCCCCCATTAGGGGAAGGGTCATTCATAACCCTTAGAAAGAAAAGTGGGGGATTAGGAAAACCTAATTATTGAATAAGTTGAAAAAGGTAAAGAAAAAACATTATTAGTGGACTATAAATCGCCGACATATGTGCCGTGCACCTCGTGAAGGACACCCGTGCCAGCAGTGGGACCTTATTAAAACGGAAAAAAATAAGCATTAAATACACCCTAAACCCTGATCTCTAATCATTCAAATGACCTTTCCACTACCACATCTCAGCCCTTCATTTCTTATCCAACGGACAGTACTGCACTGTGTTTTATTGTCTGTCTGTTACACCGGCCAGTCTGTTAACGGACCCACGTAGGGTGGTGACAGTGACGGAAAAGGAAATGACAACCCCTTTCCGTTCGGTGATGAATTGTCACCCCATTAGGCATTAGGCCTTTGAGAGGAAAAAAATATCCACCCATATTAAAGTTGGTCTCCTTGTCATAACCCCTATTATATCACATGCATTCATGTGGAACCCCCGTTGCTATGTGAACCTAGTCATACCAAACTTATATTAAAAATGTATTTTGCTACATAGAGCATATGTGAGTCTAAAATTATTGGGGGCATTGTATAATTTTGTTATAATAAGTTTATTCATTGTCAGGATTAGGTTAATAAGTTTCTTCATTGTCAGGATTAGGTGGTGATTGGGATTTTTAAGGAGATTCAATACACATGAGAAAGCTTGGGCTTTTGTATCCTATAAAAAGGAAAAGAAGAAGCTCATTATACAATGGTTTTATGCATAAAGAACAGTGTGTCAAAAGTTCCTTTAATCTTAGTGGAGACCTTTATGAAGCACTAGGCAAAGTCCTTGGAGTTTGAAAAGGGTGGTTGGAAATAATTCATTTAAATAATGTAGTGTATGGGATTATCTATCATTTTTTCTTTTTTTTAAAGGCTCTATTTTGTTTGAGAGTTCTTTTAGTGTAATGTTAAGTTTATAAAGTATATTTTTGTGTGAATTTGGTTTATGATATTATTTTATTTTAATTTGTTTATGTTGGAATTTTGGTGTGTCATTTATCTAGAAAGAGAACTTTTTATAAGATTTTTAGTGGAAGAAGTTGATGGACTTTATTCTAAGTTCATATTGACATTTTTTTTTAGTTGACTAGTAAGTAGTTGTGGTGAGTTCTATAATATTGCGACAAGTTTTAGGTATTGTGGTTTAGCATGAAGACTTGTATAAGTCTATTGTTGTTATGTTCACAACTGCAAGTCATTTGAAGGAGAACTCAAAACAACATAATTATATAACATCATTGCAAGTATGTATTTATAATGTAAGTGCATTTGTAACACTTTTGGAGCATATGCACTAATAGTCAAGAGCATAGACCTGATATTATAAGATATGCTTATAGGTAGTTTTTTATTGTAATCTAAGAAGGCATGCACAAACTATTCAAGAGAAGTGGGTTACTTTTTTTTACCAAATGTGATCTAAAAATTGACTTATAACGTGCAATGATTATTTATATGGAGAATTCAAGTAATATGTAAGGTGTAGGGTGAGTGCACCAAATTGGGGGGGGGGGGAAGTGGCTAGATAAAAGAAATTGAAGAAATCATACAAATTTCAAATACAAGTGCATTATGAATTCAAAGCATGCATTGCAATGTGCTCATCTTATATAGAGTTTTAAGAAAAAATATATTTATAAGGAGATAGAGTTAGAGTTAGAGAGAGGAACAAGGAGAGATAGGGAGAGATTGAGAGATAGAGTTAGAGAGAGGGAGAGTGTTGATGGGTAAGTGCACAAAGATGGGGGGCCAAAAAGTGGCCACTCTACTTAATGGTCTCGAAATAGCAAAAACGCGAGCGCATTGTAATAAAATGCACTTCCATTATGAGTTGGTAGTGACCAATCCTAGGATCAATCATTACCAAGCCAAAATGCAAGCACGTTATAACAAAACGTGCTCGTGTTATGAGTTGGTAGTGACTGAGCCTAGGCTCGGTCATTACCAAGTTGAAATACGAGTGCATTATAACAAAAAACACTCACATTATGGGTTGGTAGTGAGCGAGCCTAGGTTTGGTCATTAACAAGCCGAAACACGAGCTTGTTATGGTTTGAATTTCAAAAAATGTGAGCACATTATAGCATGCTCCTATTTTCTTTTGCATTGAAAAAAATTCTTTTTTTAAATTTTTCTTCTCCTTATCTTTCAGTGAAACTATATATGTGAAATAAGTTGACATTTACATATGAACATTTACTTTCTTATACTTTAAGTTTATTTCATGTATATAATTTTAGGATGTTTGAGAGTGGTTTCGGATCTCTAGGAGTTCTAATGCAAATTCTAGTTTTTGGAAGATCTTATAATTTTTTGGACTTAGTAAAATTTTAGTAATCAACATGTCAAATTTTAGTAATTAGGAGGTCAAATTTTTGTAATCAACAAGTTGTCTCATCTTTCTATCTTTCTTTATATCACTCATTGTTTATCCCTTATGCTCTAGACCTCTCTCTCACACTCTCACCTTCCCTCAATAATTCTCTTTATCTTTCCATTCTCTCTCTTTCTCTCCTCTCTCTCTCTCTCTCCCCCCATATTTCTCTTTCACTCTTTCCTTCCCTCCCATATTTCTCTCTCTCTTCTCCCCCCCTCTCTCTCTCCCCATATACTTCTATGTATCTCTCCATCTCTACCTCTCCCTTCCTCCTTCCCTCTCTCACTCTCTCTCTCAATCTCTCCACCTTCCTCTTCCTCTCTCTCTCCTTCCCTCTATACTTCTCTCTATCTCACCTCTCTCTCCCTCCCTCCTTCCCTATATGGTTTTATCTATGTACCCCTCTCTCCCTATCTTCCTTCCTCCCACCCACCTTCCCTCTCTACTTCTATCTATCTAACCTATCCCTCTCTACCTCTCTCTTAATCTCTCCATCTTCCTCCTTCCCTCTCTACTTCTCTCTATCACCTCTCTCTATCTCTCCTTCCCTCTCTACTTCTCCCTCTCTATCCCTCTCTCTGTCCCCCTATCCCTCTCTCTCAATCTACCAAACCCTATGTCAAATATCCTAAACCCTAATCCCTATACCCTATACACTTAACCCTATACCCTCAAACCTATACTTTAAACCCTAAACCCTACACCCTCAACCTTATACTCTACACGGGCTAAACATTATCCCTCAACACTATACCCTCAAACCTATACTTAAACCCTGTGCTCTCAACCCTTAACCCTATACCTTATACCCTCAACCCTCAACCCTAAACCCTATACCCAATATCTTAAACCCTAATCCCTATACCCTATACACTTAACCATATACCATCAACCCTAAACACTATCCCTCAACCCTCATTGTTATACCCTATACCCTAAACCCTAATATTATCTCACAATCCTCAACCCTATACTTAAACCCTACACTCTTAACTCTCAACCCTCAACTCTATACCCTATATTCAACCTTGTACCCTAAACCCTAAACCCAATACCCTCAACCCTCAACCCAATATCCTAAACCCTATACACTTAACCCTATACCCTCAACTCTATACCTTAAACCATAAACCCTACACCTTCAACCTCATCTCCATACCCTATACCCTCAACTTGATACCCTAAAACCTAAACATTATCCCTCAATCCTAAACCCAATACCCCAAACTGTATATAAAATATCCTAAACCCCAATCCTTATACCCTCAACCCTATACCTTAAACCCTAAACCCTACACCCTCATCCCTATACCCTATACCCTGAACCTTATACCATAAACCCTAAAAATTATCCCTCAGCCCTATACTTAAACCCTAAACCCTGCACTCTCAACCCTTAAACCTATACATTATACCTTAAACCCTACACCCTAAACCCTATACTCAATTTCCTAAACCCTAATCACTATATCCTATACACTTAACCTTATACCCTCAACCTTGAACATTATCCTTCAACCCTCAACCCTATATTAAACTCTAAACCCAATACCCTCAAACTTATACCCAATATCTTAAACCCTATACACTTAAGCCTACACCCTCAACCAATATACCTTAAACCCTAAACCCTAAACCCTCAACCCTCATCCCTATACCTTATACCCTCAACCTTATACCCTAAAACCTACATTCAACCTTGTACCCTAAACCCAATACCCTCAACCTTATACCTAATATCCTAAATACTAATCCCTATATCCTATACATTTAACCATATACCCTCAACCATGAACACTATCCCTCAACCCTCAATCCTATACCTTAAACCTGAAACCATCAGCCCTCATCCTTATACCCTATACCCTCAACCTTATACCTAATATCCTAAACCCTAATCTTTATACCCTAGACACTTAACCCTATACCTTAAAACTTAAAAACTAAACCCTCAACCTATTGGTTAGTGGCGACTAATCAAGCTATACTGTACAATCTTCATGTATCCTTGTGTCATCATCGGAAAAGGAAAAATCACTGAAAAAGAAAAAAACTAAATTTGTAGAACCCTAATCTGGAAGCTTCTAAGCTTGTTATAAGGGGTTGGGATGGGAGTTACAGTATGATGAAAAAAGGTGATTATTCATGAGATTGTAATAAGTTTTGCACTAGATAATAAAATCATTGGATGGTTGTGGTTTTGTGGATGTAGCCTGGATTGCATGAACCAGGTTAAATTCTCTATGTTAATTTTTTTGTGTGTGTTTTATTTCTCTATTTATTAATTAAATTTGCATTTAACTTGTTAGATATATGCCTTCTAACCCTAACAAGTGGTATCAAAGTGGGTTGTGTTTAATTATCATCTACAAGAAGGTCTCACGGTTGAGTGGGAGCAATGGAAGACAAGGGTAAGTTGAAGGTTGAGAAGTTCAATGGGCAGAACTATCAGTTATGGAAGATGCAAATGGAGGACTACCTCTATCAGAAGCATTTATGGTAACTATTGGAAGGGAAAACCAAGAAACCCTCAACAATGTTTGATGAGGACTAGGATATTTTGGACAAAAAGACACTTGGCAGTATTTGTTTATGCCTAGCACAATCGGTGGCATTCAATATTACAACAACAAAGACAACTCAAGAGTTGATGCAAACCTTGGAGGGAGAGAGAGAGAGAGAATCAAATAAAGGGATGGAGATAGTGAGAGAGATCTAGTGTGTAAAGGATAAATGATAAGTGAGATAGAGAGAGAGAAAAATGATATAACTTGTTGACTATTGAAAATGACCTCATAATTACTAAAATTTGACATGTTGATTACTAAAATTTGATTTTTTAAAAAATTATAAGATCTTCCAAATACTAGAATTTTCATTATAATTCCTAGAGATCTGAAACCACTGTCAAACATCCTGAAACTATATACATGAAACATAA
>VDFB02000015.1:373175224-373218900 GCA_007258455.2 Sequoia sempervirens | reverse complement strand
ACAGGTTTGTACTTTTACCCATTTATCAATTATTTTTGATAGGCCTACTAATATCAATTGACACAAAATAAGCATTATTAAAAACATATATTCATTCTTGTACCTAAGTTAAGCATATTGATGATGAAATTTCTACACTAATGCCAACTTCCAAATTTTCTCTTATGTCAGGAGGTGTGACTATTGTGTTCATCAACTAAACAGACAATAATAGATTAAACCCAAAAACACAAATATATATAAATAAAAAATTTGAAATTTGCAAAAACAAACTTAAATGTGTTATAGTGTACCTATGTAAATCCAATGTCATAAGCATCCATGACAACATGTGCACTAGATGGTGATGTGATGCCCACCTATTCAATAAAAAAGTTATATTTTAAAATGTTAAACATTATTTTGAATAGAAAGTATTATTTTATTTTGATATATTATACAAATTTTACCTTTGATACAAATATAGGTGTGCAATTTGTTATAAGAAAGGTCGATGATGTACCACCCTCTGGTGTTACACCCTGAAATGCATAATATTTGTATAAGTTTAATTTAATTCTATAATTAAAAATCTATTTACATTTACAAATTTTAAGTATTTAATAGATAAAATGTTATAAATTCAAATCAACATACCTACATTTGACTAGCATACACCTCATTCAACAACTCATCTGTCATCACCATATTATTTGATGCACCACCTTGATGACCCTTGCTACTCCCATAACATCTATAATGACAATGAGAACACACATGGGAGGTGGAAACATCTATACCCTCTACATTGCTATCTCTCCCAAAGCATAGATTACAATAGTTTGAGCATATATGAGAGCTAGGAGCACACGAGCTAGATGGTTGAGTTGTTGCATCATCATGTGAGGCAAAAGGCTAGGATATGTGTGTGTCATGCTCTATAATAGTATCTATGAGGCTAGGAATTGCATGGAGAGTCTCTACCTCCATACTGTCCCTGATGGCTATTGAAATCTTTACCTAATAAATAGATTTTCCGTGCTAGTGTTCTTTGATGTTCAAAGTTATCTACCCGACAAGCTCCTAGTCTATGTTAGGAAGAGCCTCCACCTCTACCTTGAAACTCCCTCATATCAAAATAATTGGGAATTTCATGAAGGATAAACTCACAATATAGTTTTCTAAGAAAATAAAGCGACATCTCGTAATGATTACATGGAGGTTGGTTAAAGACCATCTACCACGTATCCCAAAAATTATTTCTTATCTCATCATGATTATGCCAATGTATTGGAACCCTCTTTTGAATTTGCAGGAATATGTTCATTGGTTCTAGGATCCATAAAAAGAATGCACATGTTTTCTTTGCGTATGTCTTTCCTTTTCACTTGATCATTGGAACATTTTGTGACATAAAATTGACAACATGAATCTATATTTCTTCTATTGATTTATTCGATTTGTAACTATTTCAACATTCATTATCATTGCATCCAATGCTGAGGCAAGGAATAGGTTATGTTGCTTTGATGTTGAACCCCTCAATTTTGAAACTAATTTAGAAATTAAAACTTTGTTTTGTTCTATATGCCCTAACACATCCTCTTGGCTTTGTCTAGGTTTTGTTGGAAGGGTTGGAGGAGGGTCAGACATCCTACCATTTTCCTCAAGAATTTCATCATTTAAATTTGGTTGTGGCTCAAAGTTTATATGATTTGATATAAAAAAATTTAAAAATAGAAATTGGTAAAAAAAAATCCATTTTTCAAATGCAAACAAAATTTAATTCTATTGCAAATAGCATTTACCTCTTCTCTGGCATGACATTGTGAAGCTAGGTTGTAAATGGAAAAATCATGTTTACGTTATACTGGGTTGAGGGTGAGAAAAACATTCCAAATAATGGGCCAAGTATGTGATAATCCAAGTGTGTTTTTGGTCTTTGTTGGGAATACATACATACTTCTTCTTCTATAAACATGCATGTGTTTTCCTCATATAAAAATATATGCATTTCTTCTATAAAACACGAGGTGTGTCTTTTCCCATAAAATGATTTAGGTGCTTTTCTCATAAAAACATGCATTGTGCTCTTTTAGTGAAAAAAAGCACAGCCAGCCTATTTTTAATGTTAAAAAAAAAACACAATTAATTTTTTAATGCTAAAACACAATTCATTTTTAATTTCAAAAACACTTTAGTGCAAGTGTTTTACTTAATAAAGCCCATGCTATGTTTGGAAAAAATCTGGCCATGAACATGAGCTGCAGCATTTGAATTCCTTCATAAATACACAAGTGTTTTGGCTCATATTCTTTTGACATCTTTGCCATTTTGTGCCCCATCTCTGCACATGCCCTTTTATTTACTTACACCCTGCAAAGGTACAAAAAATAAATAATTTCAAAGGAAATGACCTTCTCTTCACTTTGAGTTTAATCTTGCATTCATTTAATAAGACTAATCTCATATGAATTTGGGGCCTATCTTTGGCTCCTCATACTTTTAAAGGATTTCTAAGTAAAATATGTGGAGTATATATTTACAGTCTAAAATATTATCTCTAAGCTCCCATTTCCATTAAAATATATTAGTAGTAGATAAAAAGAAAGGAAAGTAGATCTATACCCTACTTCCAAAAATAAAGATTGCAGAATCTAAATCTAAATACTTGTAAAACTACTCTTAAAATTAATACTCCATTATACCATTTACATCATTTCTTTTCATAACACTTGTTCTCTTCCATGTAGAGAGTGTCAATAACTCTTTTTTAATTGGTTTCCTTTGATTTCTCACTAATTGTATGTTTGTTGCCACAATCAAATGCGAGTAGTGCATAATTATTCTATGTGTTTCATAATCTTTAAATGCAAGTATACCATTACTCCTTGTCAAATATTTTTATAGCTAAGTACCATTGTCAATCATAGAACCTATTATATACTCAAATTTATCATCAACTACTATAAGCTCTAACAATTTATATTTTGTCTCAATACATCAAGCCAACCAACATTTGTTTCCTCTTCATTATCTTTAGGTGTAACAACATACCCATGTCTTGTTAAAAAAATTAAGAGTTCAATAAAGTAGAAGGTGATATAATTCAAAGAAACACACATGTATAATATAGATCACTAAATAATTTAATAAAACTAGATTTCAATGTACTTTGTTGTACAAGATTTAAAATATGATCATAGTCTTCTAATGCCAACATTTGGTTATCCTCTTCAAATTCTATCATTTTGATGTGTTTGTATAGGTGTTAAGGGTATATGTTACCATTCATCAACCCATTCTATATTTCATATCATTTCAACTCACCACTAATGTATAACTAACAAAAACATGCAAAATTTCTAGTCCACATAGTCCATGTTTTTTCCTTTGAATTCTTAATGAATGTCATTTTGTTAATCCACTCATTGTCTCACAATCCTATCCTATTAAGGTTTTTCTTCTTTAGCTAATCAAAGAACAACTAAAATTTTGAGTGTTTAGAAGATTCGATAGATAATTTTACATTACATCAATCCAAAATTACACATATATCTCTCATCATAAATTCTAGCTTTTTCTTAGCAAAAAATATTTTCATACATGCTCCAACTCCATCATGCTCTCCTTAACTATAGTCAAGTTTAAAAAAACTCCACATTTTCAACATTTTTTTTCTTTATAGACCCTATATCTAACAAACTTGAGAATTTTTAACTACCATGTACAATTGTTTAACCATATGAGACGTGTCATTTGGATTTTTCTTTCCTTTAAACTAGTATAAAATACACTAAAATAATATTGCACAAACTTTGATAAATATAATAAGTTATTTCTCAAATAGAAATGATATTCCCTAAAAAAAATTATCTTCTATACTATAAGTACATGTCTATATACAATATGAACAAAAATAGTCCTACCTATATTAAATTTTTCTCTTGTGGTGCAACAATTTTCAACAAAGTTAACCACTAAAAGTATAGTTCTCATTCAAAACATATATTTATATATTTGAAATCATTGATCAAGCCACCATGCATATTGAGAGTTTCATATATTTGTAGACAAGCATATTCTTGAATTATGTGATGAGTCCATAGACACTACTCTACTTTGTTACTAACAACACTTTCTAAAATTTTCATCTTTTAATAGATATTGAACATTCTTGAACCTCTTTACATCCATTTATAATTTTTCCCAAAATCATGTGAATCATCTTTATCATATATTCTCCAAAGAACAAAAAATGTAACCTCTTTACATCCATTTATAATTTTTCCCAAAACCATGTGAACCATCTTTATCCATATATTCTCCAAAGAACAAAAAATGTTATCATATGCATTGCACAACATTCTTTAGAAATATAATCTTTTTACTAAAATTATTGTCCAAGATTTTCACAACAGCAATTCATTATAAACTGCCTAATTATTGTAGGTTGAAGATTAATACCCATTTCTACTCAATTTAATTAATTAACATGCATGTAAACTTTGAATATTGTTGAATTTGTTAGTTCAAAAAAAAATCATATATGCAAGAAATTATATCTTTTAAATTGCAATAAATTATAGTCTAGTATAATAAATTTTGGCAAAGCTGTAATCATAATAATTAAATTTAAAAGTAATAACGTGTCTTTTGAGCAGCTTTAATGATTGCCGACATGATCTATTCTCATGTCTTTGAAATGTTTACAGCTTTATCAAAAATATATTCTCTCTGTCTTAGAGATGTTTGCAACTTTATCAAAATGATAAACTGAATTGGAACAATAGCACTAAAAATTATGCATAAAACTTTGAAACTCTTGAAAGATTTTGAACTCAACTTCAATATTTAGAAAGTGCTCTTCTGTAGCATAACAGAGACAATCTCACACAGTGATTTGCCTCAAGACTTATGGCGTGGAGGCCCTTACAAATCTGAACTCAAATAGAAACCAAAATTATCTGCAGCTTCTGTAACTATAAAACAATAAAAGAAAATGTTTTGGTAAGAAAACTATATGAACACACCACATATCCACCAAATAAATAAAAAATTAGATGGCGAACCCTCTCAAACATTCCCAAGAGAAGCTCACAGATTAATATACTGCAAACAAACCCGATAAATAATAATAATTTTGAATCAAAGCTTAGATCAAAACAAGAGAATGTTTCTTTTAGAAAGATATCATAAATTCTACGTGAAAATTTCATGTTTGTTAAGGGATAATTTCAGTACATGGTCTTCTTATCATTGTAAAATTTGTTTCCCCCGCTTGTAATGTAAAATTATAACTAGATCTTTATTTTGCTTGTGGTGGGGATGTACGATGTATATGAATGATCTGTCTTTGGCTTTCAGTGTACAAGACTACTTATTGTTACTGTAATAATGGCATATTTTGTTTTTGGCTCTAAGAACTGTATCTATCAACTCTTTAAGAAACGAAGTGTCAAAATCAACTGTAGATGAATAGAGATACATAAAAGATAAGAAACTAATTATCAATGATTCATCTGTCATCATTTTGTTTCCTTCTACAACGTGCTAAGTACTTTATCTATCTACTCTAAAGGGAAATGTCCACCAAATAAGCGAAGATGGATTCATGTCTTAGTTTAAGACATGTTGCAGAAGGATTATTTTGTTTCCTTTTTGCAAATAATAATAATCCTTGGAACCCAAGAAAACTTTTGGAATGACACCAATGGTGCAACTGGTGCATGCATATGCATCAAAAGCCTATAACAAAACAAAGAAAAAATTTCCTGTTTCAAGTTCATATCAATCTATATCAGTACTATCATGGATCAATATTGTAAAATTGCAAAGAATATTTAGTTGGTGTGAGTTTTCCAGTCTATGTAGTATTAATTTTAAGATTGTTTTTGGATCTTCTGTATCTATTTTTCTTTCAACGTTTTATCATACTCGATGATCCATCATCAAGAAGACAAGGATGATGGATCACTGAATGTGATCTGAAACGTCAATGAAAAAATATACACGATAAATCCAAAAGCTAAAATTGGTCAAAATAATCTGTGTAAGACCAGTTTATAGTGTGTTTATGGTTTAGAACATTATTCCTAAAGCTGTTCAGTTTTAGAACAGATAATGATTGCATAGCCAGGTTATGTGGTGGATTGACAAGGTGGTAAAGAGAACAGAGAAAATCTATCTCTTCCACCTCATTTTAATTATACAGATTATTGTAGATTATAAAACATATGTATTGCTATTTTAATATTACAAGGAATCCCTGTATTTCCCCTACATTTCTTAGAACTTTCCTCAAGCAAGTTTCAATTTTTCTGAAAGCTATCGTTTTAGGAAGCACAAAACAAATATTTGCAGTACTATAATATAGGGTAGATATCTTTATTAGGTAGATGTCCAAATCAAAAAAGATGTCAGCAGCCAATGAAATTCCATATGCAAAAAGGATGTCAGCAAGAAATGAAATTCTATATGCCTTATTGCAGCAACCTCCATCATGAGGCTGCCACAGTAGGACAATCGAGGAGACATATCATTGAATGGCCGATCAATCATTGAATAAAATAAACTGCAACTATACCTATATATCAAGTAGGTCATAATTTTTATTAATTTAAAATTTCCATACCTTAGAAAAACCATTGGTACTCGTATAGGTAACAAGAATCATTTTATTATGATAAATGCTTAGTACCATACCAGAGAAATATTTCACCCAAAAATCTACTTTTTACCAGTCTGCGGTAAAGGGTACCGTAGAGCCGCCATGATATGGTATAGAATAACTAGTAACATCTTTCAAATCAAAGATGATGATTCCCAACAAAATGTGATGATTCCCAACTATTAAGAATTTAAGTACAACATATAGGCCTGGATCTGGATCTAGGAAGGGCCGTAGAAAAATGCGTGTACATACTGATAATGCTGCTGGCACAAACAAAACAATAGGCATTCAAATCTTTCAATCAACCCAAAAAAAAACAATAAAATTTCTGACAGGCAATTGCTGTCTCCACTTACAGTCACTTATTGTGGCTGCTGAGTGTTACTGCTCCTTTCATATGCTCCTCTTGTTCTTAACAGTGAAGTTTCTGTAATGAGCAGATAGATTTCCAGTTAAAAGCAAACAAAGTCCCATGATCTGATAAGGATATTACAGGATTTACCATGAAAATACTGAAGGGTCTTGTGGAGAAATTAATCTAAGAAACTTCAAGAACTTCTGGTGGCAAAAAATTAATCCGATCTTTATAGATCGTATGAAAGCTTTTGGTTTAAACCGTGTATATTTGTCAATCAACTTTTCAAATCACATTCAACACATTCAATGAATCAGGAATTGAACTTCTAGCTAATTTAACTTCTAGTAATATCTTGAACCAATAGTTTCAGTGATCAAAACTCCCAGTTCTAGATTGCTTCATGAAAATCTGTAAACTAGATAAAAATTACAGTTTGGCATTTATCTGCGACCCACTAAATGATGTCTAAAACCCTGTATTTATTGATTAAAAATCAGTTAATGAATACCTAAGGATTAGCCTTAAGAATATGAAAAAAATCCAATTCCATTTGATTACATGATTTACCCATGGCTAGAAAACAGATTCTGAATCCTAATATCCAGAAACTGGGTATGGGTCAAGGTCGGGCAGACCCATTAGGATTAACTCCTCTAATTGTTATCAATATGCTAAGAGGACCTGCTGTTATTATTCGGTTTTTCTGCAATTTGTGGGCATATTTGCAACAGACACTTCTTGACTATACATCTCCAAGGCTGAGAGATGCCAAAGATTGACATTGTGCTAGCACAGAGATGGAATATAACAAGATTCATATAACGAGGTCTAAAGTTCATAGACAAATTACTACAGACACTACTAAAAGAAAATTGCGAAGATTCATAGAATGCAAACAAGAGAGAGAAACAAGAGTGTTTATCTAATAAAAAACAAGATAGATTAACAAAACCAATAAAACCTTGAAGAAGAATATGATGCCATCGGATTCATACTAAAAACACAGATTTGTATGAACATCCATACAAAATAACAAAGAGATAGAAGACTAAAAAGACATGCCAGATTTTGTTAACAGGTTAGTAAAAGCAGACCCTATTGACAGAATTAAAATATGCATAGAAAATAACAATAATACCATGAGATGCAGAGCTTATAGACAGTATATGCAGGAGCTACAAACAATACTACCGAAGTGAATTATTCAAAGCTTAAAATTATCATCACCTGCGTTTTTTTGGGCCAGGAGCTTGCAGTAGGCTATAATATTGAATCTGTCCATGTTTTCCCACAGCTTTCTTGAACTTTGCAGGCAGACTAGAAGTCTAATGGTAACTCTGCCCCATTGACATCCCACTAAGTTCAAGAAAGCTGTGGAAAAGTATGGCGAGATTCTACTCCACCTCACTTTTCTTCTGATTCTTTTGAATCCAAATCCATGATTATGGACTGAAGTACCCACTCTGAACAAAAGGAATTTCATCAAACAGTATTCATTATTGAGCCTTTTGTCACACACCAACATACAGCAGAAGAAGATTCAAAATTGTTCCCTATGAATCCAACAAAACCAGACCTTTAAACTCTACAGAAACAACTATAATGAAGTGGGTCTGCTAATTATCACAACCTTAGAGCATTTACATTTACATCTGTACTAACTTTGTCAGAAATCAGGCCCAAACTCAGTCAATGCATACACCCAAATGAAAGAAGAAAAAATTCTAATCTTAGGAAAGGTATTTCTACACATATACAAACAAGAAACTCCTAAACTACTTACAATTAGTCACTCTTCCATACCTAATGCACTGACTCAACCTTGCTTCTTCATTTGTTCCACTGCAATCTCTATATATACTTGCAGGCACCCCACTTCTCTCTTCATCTCGTGAACCAAGGCAAAAAAATTAGTGGAATAAAATAGGCATAACCGATTTTTTTCTTACCTTCTCTGATTCTAACTCCTACTTTTTTTGTACTTTTTTATCTGTATTCGATTCAGAATTGAGATCTACAGCTTAGGCCCTACCACTATAATCAATCACAATCTGTCCTGCTTCTCAAGTAATATCATGAATCAGAGTGATACGTATTTACAATCTTATAAAATTTATCTATATGTCTACACTTGATAAATACATTATATTTGGACTCTCCACGTACAATTTTTTTAAAGAGATGAACTAACTAATCTACCCTTACCTTGGGGTTCAGTATTGCAATTCAATGCCCCAGAACAGGCTAATAAATAACTTCTACAATTTCACACAGCTTTCTTACCTCTAAAACCAAATGTCAATTTTGTAGAGTCTCCACCTAATCCAATTTGACAGCTATTTTTTTAACAATTTTTTTTTTTTTCTTGAGAGTTTTGATTAAGATATAAGTCGGAAAGGGCTGTACCCATTACAAATTTGAGGGCCCATTTTCTTTTCGTAAGAGTTAAGATCTGAGGGGTATATGTTTCTATCGAGTACTATTCTGATCTAATTTTTTAAAGCTGGCATTTGCTTGTGATGTGAATCTTAAAATATCAAAGAGCTCCCGAGTCAAATGTAAATTTTCACCAATAAAATAAGACAATTATTTACCACTTTTTTTGGTAGAATAGGTGTAGAATATTCATTGATTGTTTGACTTTAAATCTTTAGATTCTCAATAAAACCTTCACCAATAAATCAATAACTATTTGAAACTAATTCCCTATGATAATTTTTTAAATACAAAAATCAAACTATTGTCATTTAAAAACAAATAAATTAAATTACTATTAATTTTTTTTTTTGATACTTTATTAATTAAAATATATTGTCAATTTTTAGTTAAAAATGATGTATGACAAAATAATATAACTTTTAATATAAAAATATTTAGAAAATTTTAAATATTAAATAACACTTCAGAGTACAATGAACTTTATAGCTTTACACTTCACAATAAAATAGATTTTTTTATATTAAATTAATGGAATATATATTTAAAAAGTTCCATTACCTTTCTTAAATTATTACACCATTTTAAGGCATAATTTTTTTTTTTAAATTAAAATTTCCTCCATGTTCTGATTTGGTTGAAATTTTTGTGTTAGATTTATATATGTATAAAAACCTATGTAAACTTTCTACTCTATATTTTAAAAAATAAGTCTTATCCATCATCATTGTTGGGAAGATTTAAATTTTATTTAAGTTTAATTATTGGGACCATAGCATTCATTGAATTTATCGAGAATGTGAACTCACTGTCACTAATCCACAATTTAATAATCTTTGAGAAGTTTGAGAAAAGAAAAAAGCTTTACAATTAAAACTAAGAGTTCGGAATGTATATAATTATTGTAGTCACAAATATACTTTGAAAATCTTTTAAAGGTGAAATCTCCACCATTTCAATTATAATGGTTTAGGATTAGTTTTATAGTCTTGGATTAGATTGTATATGTGTTTGTGTTAATGTTTTTGATTCAAGTAAAAACAAGATTTGAAGGGACCCGAAACCCTTTACAATAAAAAACAAGGTTGTAGAAAGGACAACCTGCAGCTAGCCAAAAACTAGCTCCCAAACAAGACCCATCAAGATTTACATTTAGAACAACTCTTGTGGGAATAGAGAGTCATATTAAAAGAAGGCCTAGAGGATTTAGCTTTCTTGCCCTTAATAGTGATCCAACCTTCTTCCACTAGCGTAGCCTTACCATGCCACGCCAGCTCACAATTTTCTTGAAGATGAATGCCTGCAGCCAAATTCTTAGGGGTTTCATCTTTATTCCTTGGCGTAGATGAAGACTTATCTAAAAAGCCGTCAGGTATGGAAGCCAAAGTGCTATCACCAAAAATGGCATCCTGAGACCTAGTCACTTGCTCATTAGGGGTAGCCTTAACAACCCCACCATTTAAGACGTTCGGAGGGGGGGTCCCAAGACCTTGTGTTTGTGTTAATGTTTTTTAATTGAAATTTCTATAATTATTTAGAGTTAATTTTTTTATTATATGGGATTATTATTGTCAGTTTGTATGTTAAAGTATTTGATCATAACACATAGAATGTCATATTTAAAGGTAAATATTAAGACATTAAAATATATTTACGATTATCATATTGGAATCATATTTAAAAAAAAAATTAGATATTAGATCATAATTGAGGCATACTAAATTGCATCAAAATTACATCAGCATAAACTATACTTTAGGTATTATGCATTCATTTGTCTTTTGTGTCTTTGAATCTCGTAAAAACAAAAAAAGAGATATGATAACACTAATATACTCTTGAGGAACTTTTTAATACTATTAGATTAAAAAAATGATATCATCATAGTTATGCAAGTTTTAAAGGTGAGCACCGACAATAGTAAATAGAATCACTTTCAAGAAGGTGGAATTTTTGCATTGTGTTAAATTATGTTATGATTTTTTTTACAAGAATCTTAAACTATACAATTTCTTATGAACCACTACTCACGAGACATGGGTCAATGAAGACAAGTTGAAAAATTATGTTATTGAATCTTGAAAAAATCACTTAAAATAGAATCACATCAATGTGGACAAAATTGCACCAAAAGAAGAAGATGAAATTGCAAACACTTATGTTTGAATACAAAAAATATTAGAGATAAATCAATAGCATAATCCCTAACTTAACTTTGAAACCAAAATGCTATATTTTATTGTTGAACACTTCTATACAATCAAATCAATGGCATTGATAATCAACATCATCAATGGGCTAAATATTTTCTAACCTCACATTTAGTTTTGTTGATCTCAACTCAAAATTATCTAGTTCTAGTTATTATATTGTTTACTTATTGTTTTTTATACCTTAACCCTAGAGATAGATCATAATTTGTAGAATGTGTTTATTTTTGCTACAACACAAAAGGCTATTCTTAAACATCAAATTGTTTAATAACTAAAGGTAAAAAAAAAATTGTCAAAGGGTTTTTAGTCTACTAATGAAGTTGAATGGTTCTATATGAGTCCATTAGGGATCAAGCCTTATTGAGTGTAAGGCTCTTGACATCATATGCGATGAAATTGAGATTGTTCCCTAGCCAACTTTGGCATAATGGATACCCCTTAGTCTTGGCCTCTTAGTGGAAGAGATATCAATATAGACTCGTGCTCTTGAATTGGATTGCAAAAATGATCTAGATTTGACATAAAAACACACATTTAAAAATAAAAAAGTAATTTGATTATTAAGTTTTATAAGGTGGAAAAGTATCATTGGTTGTTTAAACATTGAATCATTTAATATTCAAGAAAAGCCTATTGAAATTATCAGAATGTCAAAAAATAAATGTCAACACTAAAATAATTGTATTAGCACTAAAATAGAGGGTGCACAAGATAAGCAATTTACGTAACTATCACATATGTTTACAATTCAAATATGCTTTGACCACAAACTACTAAAAAATGGTACCAACCTACTAGGGAGAGGACTTGATAGTGGTGTACCCTAACTTTATTGATTCACATGGCACTGTGCATAAGATGTTGGCACTAAAAATATATGTCCATGAGTAGCCAAGGATGTTGACAAAATCTTTTATTTCACATCATTATGACGCATCCAATTTATATCATTGACATGCTTTTTGTTGATGTACCATAATAGAACCATAAATAGGTTTGGCCAATAGTTGTGCATTAAGCCATGTTTTGTTAACACGTGAAATTACATTGTTTCTTTTTTAGACTACACGAATAAGGTAGCCCCCTTCTATAAATTGTAGTATGTATGGTAAAAAAAATCATGTGATTGGTGATGCTGGTGTGACACTCTCTAGTACCACGGGGACGAGGAGACAAGATCTCGTGACCTCTCGCCTTCAACAAGATGCTTTAGCAAATCAACCCAGAGGTATTTAACTATTGAATCCTTTATCCCAACAAATAATACTATACTATTCAAAACATCAAACTGTAAATGTACAAATACTATCAAAACTATTGAACCTCTCTCATACATTCCTAAATTACCCATTTCCTAAACATTTTTCCCAAAATCACACATTTTTTGGATAAAAAATAACTAAGATGATGTCAAATTCCCCCATTAGGGGAAGGGTCATTCATAACCCTTAGAAAGAAAAGTGGGGGATTAGGAAAACCTAATTATTGAATAAGTTGAAAAAGGTAAAGAAAAAACATTATTAGTGGACTATAAATCGCCGACATATGTGCCGTGCACCTCGTGAAGGACACCCGTGCCAGCAGTGGGACCTTATTAAAACGGAAAAAAATAAGCATTAAATACACCCTAAACCCTGATCTCTAATCATTCAAATGACCTTTCCACTACCACATCTCAGCCCTTCATTTCTTATCCAACGGACAGTACTGCACTGTGTTTTATTGTCTGTCTGTTACACCGGCCAGTCTGTTAACGGACCCACGTAGGGTGGTGACAGTGACGGAAAAGGAAATGACAACCCCTTTCCGTTCGGTGATGAATTGTCACCCCATTAGGCATTAGGCCTTTGAGAGGAAAAAAATATCCACCCATATTAAAGTTGGTCTCCTTGTCATAACCCCTATTATATCACATGCATTCATGTGGAACCCCCGTTGCTATGTGAACCTAGTCATACCAAACTTATATTAAAAATGTATTTTGCTACATAGAGCATATGTGAGTCTAAAATTATTGGGGGCATTGTATAATTTTGTTATAATAAGTTTATTCATTGTCAGGATTAGGTTAATAAGTTTCTTCATTGTCAGGATTAGGTGGTGATTGGGATTTTTAAGGAGATTCAATACACATGAGAAAGCTTGGGCTTTTGTATCCTATAAAAAGGAAAAGAAGAAGCTCATTATACAATGGTTTTATGCATAAAGAACAGTGTGTCAAAAGTTCCTTTAATCTTAGTGGAGACCTTTATGAAGCACTAGGCAAAGTCCTTGGAGTTTGAAAAGGGTGGTTGGAAATAATTCATTTAAATAATGTAGTGTATGGGATTATCTATCATTTTTTCTTTTTTTTAAAGGCTCTATTTTGTTTGAGAGTTCTTTTAGTGTAATGTTAAGTTTATAAAGTATATTTTTGTGTGAATTTGGTTTATGATATTATTTTATTTTAATTTGTTTATGTTGGAATTTTGGTGTGTCGTTTATCTAGAAAGAGAACTTTTTATAAGATTTTTAGTGGAAGAAGTTGATGGACTTTATTCTAAGTTCATATTGACATTTTTTTTTAGTTGACTAGTAAGTAGTTGTGGTGAGTTCTATAATATTGCGACAAGTTTTAGGTATTGTGGTTTAGCATGAAGACTTGTATAAGTCTATTGTTGTTATGTTCACAACTGCAAGTCATTTGAAGGAGAACTCAAAACAACATAATTATATAACATCATTGCAAGTATGTATTTATAATGTAAGTGCATTTGTAACACTTTTGGAGCATATGCACTAATAGTCAAGAGCATAGACCTGATATTATAAGATATGCTTATAGGTAGTTTTTTATTGTAATCTAAGAAGGCATGCACAAACTATTCAAGAGAAGTGGGTTACTTTTTTTTACCAAATGTGATCTAAAAATTGACTTATAACGTGCAATGATTATTTATATGGAGAATTCAAGTAATATGTAAGGTGTAGGGTGAGTGCACCAAATTGGGGGGGGGGGGAGTGGCTAGATAAAAGAAATTGAAGAAATCATACAAATTTCAAATACAAGTGCATTATGAATTCAAAGCATGCATTGCAATGTGCTCATCTTATATAGAGTTTTAAGAAAAAATATATTTATAAGGAGATAGAGTTAGAGTTAGAGAGAGGAACAAGGAGAGATAGGGAGAGATTGAGAGATAGAGTTAGAGAGAGGGAGAGTGTTGATGGGTAAGTGCACAAAGATGGGGGGCCAAAAAGTGGCCACTCTACTTAATGGTCTCGAAATAGCAAAAATGGGAGCGCATTGTAATAAAATGCACTTCCATTATGAGTTGGTAGTGACCAATCCTAGGATCAATCATTACCAAGCCAAAATGCAAGCACGTTATAACAAAACGTGCTCGTGTTATGAGTTGGTAGTGACTGAGCCTAGGCTCGGTCATTACCAAGTTGAAATACGAGTGCATTATAACAAAAAACACTCACATTACGGGTTGGTAGTGAGCGAGCCTAGGTTTGGTCATTAACAAGCCGAAACACGAGCTTGTTATGGTTTGAATTTCAAAAAATGTGAGCACATTATAGCATGCTCCTATTTTCTTTTGCATTGAAAAATATTCTTTTTTTTTAATTTTTCTTCTCCTTATCTTTCAGTGAAACTATATATGTGAAATAAGTTGACATTTACATATGAACATTTACTTTCTTATACTTTAAGTTTATTTCATGTATATAATTTTAGGATGTTTGAGAGTGGTTTCGGATCTCTAGGAGTTCTAATGCAAATTCTAGTTTTTGGAAGATCTTATAATTTTTTGGACTTAGTAAAATTTTAGTAATCAACATGTCAAATTTTAGTAATTAGGAGGTCAAATTTTTGTAATCAACAAGTTGTCTCATCTTTCTATCTTTCTTTATATCACTCATTGTTTATCCCTTATGCTCTAGACCTCTCTCTCACACTCTCACCTTCCCTCAATAATTCTCTTTATCTTTCCATTCTCTCTCTTTCTCTCCTCTCTCTCTCTCTCTCCCCCCATATTTCTCTTTCACTCTTTCCTTCCCTCCCATATTTCTCTCTCTCTTCTCCCCCCCTCTCTCTCTCCCCATATACTTCTATGTATCTCTCCATCTCTACCTCTCCCTTCCTCCTTCCCTCTCTCACTCTCTCTCTCAATCTCTCCACCTTCCTCTTCCTCTCTCTCTCCTTCCCTCTATACTTCTCTCTATCTCACCTCTCTCTCCCTCCCTCCTTCCCTCTATGGTTTTATCTATGTACCCCTCTCTCCCTATCTTCCTTCCTCCCACCCACCTTCCCTCTCTACTTCTATCTATCTAACCTATCCCTCTCTACCTCTCTCTTAATCTCTCCATCTTCCTCCTTCCCTCTCTACTTCTCTCTATCACCTTTCTCTATCTCTCCTTCCCTCTCTACTTCTCCCTCTCTATCCCTCTCTGCCCCCCTGTCCCTCTCTCTCAATCTACCAAACCCTATGTCAAATATCCTAAACCCTAATCCCTATACCCTATACACTTAACCCTATACCCTCAAACCTATACTTTAAACCCTAAACCCTACACCCTCAACCTTATACTCTACACGGGCTAAACATTATCCCTCAACACTATACCCTCAAACCTATACTTAAACCCTATGCTCTCAACCCTTAACCCTAAACCTTATACCCTCAATCCTCAACCCTAAACCCTATACCCAATATCTTAAACCCTAATCCCTATACCCTATACACTTAACCATATACCATCAACCCTAAACCCAAAACCCATCCCTCTATCTCACAATCCTCAACCCTATACTTAAACCCTACACTCTTAACTCTCAACCCTCAACTCTATACCCTATATTCAACCTTGTACCCTAAACCCTAAACCCAATACCCTCAACCCTCAACCCAATATCCTAAACCCTATACACTTAACCCTATACCCTCAACTCTATACCTTAAACCATAAACCCTACACCTTCAACCTCATCTCCATACCCTATACCCTCAACTTGATACCCTAAAACCTAAACATTATCCCTCAATCCTAAACCCAATACCCCAAACTGTATATAAAATATCCTAAACCCCAATCCTTATACCCTCAACCCTATACCTTAAACCCTAAACCCTACACCCTCATCCCTATACCCTATACCCTGAACCTTATACCATAAACCCTAAAAATTATCCCTCAGCCCTATACTTAAACCCTAAACCCTGCACTCTCAACCCTTAAACCTATACATTATACCTTAAACCCTACACCCTAAACCCTATACTCAATTTCCTAAACCCTAATCACTATATCCTATACACTTAACCTTATACCCTCAACCTTGAACATTATCCTTCAACCCTCAACCCTATATTAAACTCTAAACCCAATACCCTCAAACTTATACCCAATATCTTAAACCCTATACACTTAAGCCTACACCCTCAACCAATATACCTTAAACCCTAAACCCTAAACCCTCAACCCTCATCCCTATACCTTATACCCTCAACCTTATACCCTAAAACCTACATTCAACCTTGTACCCTAAACCCAATACCCTCAACCTTATACCTAATATCCTAAATACTAATCCCTATATCCTATACATTTAACCATATACCCTCAACCATGAACACTATCCCTCAACCCTCAATCCTATACCTTAAACCTGAAACCATCAGCCCTCATCCTTATACCCTATACCCTCAACCTTATACCTAATATCCTAAACCCTAATCTTTATACCCTAGACACTTAACCCTATACCTTAAAACTTAAAAACTAAACCCTCAACCTATTGGTTAGTGGCGACTAATCAAGCTATACTGTACAATCTTCATGTATCCTTGTGTCATCATCGGAAAAGGAAAAATCACTGAAAAAGAAAAAAACTAAATTTGTAGAACCCTAATCTGGAAGCTTCTAAGCTTGTTATAAGGGGTTGGGATGGGAGTTACAGTATGATGAAAAAAGGTGATTATTCATGAGATTGTAATAAGTTTTGCACTAGATAATAAAATCATTGGATGGTTGTGGTTTTGTGGATGTAGCCTGGATTGCATGAACCAGGTTAAATTCTCTATGTTAATTTTTTTGTGTGTGTTTTATTTCTCTATTTATTAATTAAATTTGCATTTAACTTGTTAGATATATGCCTTCTAACCCTAACAAGTGGTATCAAAGTGGGTTGTGTTTAATTATCATCTACAAGAAGGTCTCACGGTTGAGTGGGAGCAATGGAAGACAAGGGTAAGTTGAAGGTTGAGAAGTTCAATGGGCAGAACTATCAGTTATGGAAGATGCAAATGGAGGACTACCTCTATCAGAAGCATTTATGGTAACTATTGGAAGGGAAAACCAAGAAACCCTCAACAATGTTTGATGAGGACTAGGATATTTTGGACAAAAAGACACTTGGCAGTATTTGTTTATGCCTAGCACAATCGGTGGCATTCAATATTACAACAACAAAGACAACTCAAGAGTTGATGCAAACCTTGGAGGGAGAGAGAGAGAGAGAATCAAATAAAGGGATGGAGATAGTGAGAGAGATCTAGTGTGTAAAGGATAAATGATAAGTGAGATAGAGAGAGAGAAAAATGATATAACTTGTTGACTATTGAAAATGACCTCATAATTACTAAAATTTGACATGTTGATTACTAAAATTTGATTTTTTAAAAAATTATAAGATCTTCCAAATACTAGAATTTTCATTATAATTCCTAGAGATCTGAAACCACTGTCAAACATCCTGAAACTATATACATGAAACATAACTTAAAGTATAAGAAAATAAATGTCCATATGTAAATGTTAGCTTATACTTTCACTGGAAGATAAGGATATAAGAAAAAGAAAAAAAGAGAATTATTTTCAATGTGGAACAAAATGTGATCATGTTATAACATGCTCACATTTTGTGAAAGCATTCACATAATGTGAGTGCATTATAATGTGCTTGTGTTTTTTGAATGCATTCAAATAACGTGTTCACATTTTTTCTTCTTTGGGAATTTCCAAGACTTTGGCTTGGATTTTCCTTGGATTTCCAACCCAAAGGCTTGGACTAACTTTCCAATGCCCAAAGATGTGCTTTTCCAAATTCTAAAAAAATTCACATAATCTCGAGCGTGCTCCCCATCAATTTTGCACATCTTTCAAGGTCAAGTAAAAAACATGATTAATTTTAATCTCTCTCTTAGCTATCTAAGCATGTAACTTTTTTCACATTTTGAGTATGTTATGACTTTCATCTTTAATTTCTTCTGTTGGTGTATTTGTTTTTGTCAAAAACCAATGTTCGGTATTTTTTACTTTATTTTCTAACTATTCATTGAAATTTCAAATAAATTACATTTTTAGAAACTAGACTCCATTCTACATATATTAAAAAAATGATTTTCAATTAGTTTTCAAAAAATAGGGGGGGGGGCATGCTCAAATTTATGTTTTTAAGGATGTGTCCACTTTTGAAAATTAGTAAAAAAATCATGCATTAATTAAAAAATTAGCAAAAAAATTGGGGATAAACTAAATGGTGTTAACTAATTTCTCATTGAAGTGATTTTTAAAATACTAAAAAAAGTTAACATTTTAGGGGGGTCACACCATATGCTATGTTATATTTATAAAAAAAAAAAAAAAGACCAATTTGTGTGGCCCCCCTTTTGAACCCCTTAATCTCTACCATTTAAAAAAAAAGTAGTTTAGAAAGTAGAATCAGAGCACTATGACTCTTGTTTTTTGTTGCATATTAAAATTTTGAGTGTACCTATCTTCAATTTCTCATCCAAGGTTAGTATTTCTTTATTTCAAAATAAAAGTGATCACTTAAGACCCCTTTTTGGCCCCCATCTTTGTGCACTTACCTTGATGTGGTTTGTGATCACACACAACATAGATAAAATTCTATAAATGAAATCCTATCACTCTTGAAAAACTCGGGCTTTAAAAAGAAACTAGAAACCAAGGCTTCAATTGTTAGGTCTTGACGTACTAGATTCACCCAAGGATCATTGTAAACTATTTAAGAAAGGGACTTACACTTGTGATGTTACTTATAGGAGCTTAAGATGACAATAATTCATAAGATACTTTACTAGACTTAAAGGATTTAACATTTATTTTCTAAGATCAATAGTTATTTTGATGAACTCAATTAGATAGTAGACAAATTTGATTGGTTCTTTTGGTTCACTATTTAAATTTTTTTCAAGAATGACTCAAAAAATTTCAAAATTTAGGAATTACTTGAACAAATTAGCTAAATTAATTTTTCAAATCTTCTAAAACTATCTAAATATTTCAAAGAAAATATAAAATATTAGGGTGACAAAAATAAAAGGTTAATGTTGGTGTGAATAAAATCTTGTACCTAGCTAATTCCTACTAAGGGTCTTATTCATATTCTAAGTTTACTTAAGTCCTAAGATTCCTTCTAAAAGACTTAGTTGTCATGTCTAGATCTAATCTTTTTGACTTTCATGCCAAGTTAGTTGTCTCATGCCATATGATTAAGCCACTTTTCACGATCTTGTCTAATCCTATGTTTCACCTTGGCTATGTAACCAAGGGGTTCTCATTGTAATTGATATTGAGGAAGGGTAATCTAATTCCATTACAATCTTGAGCATTTCATATTGATCTTCTCTTTGTGATTTCCTTTCGCCTCTAGATCTCTTGGGTGGGTATCTCCATGGCCAACTCTAATAGTATTTATGTTTTTCAATGATTGCACATGAATATCCTTCCAAAATAGTGATTTGAGACTTAAATCAATCTCTATTTTACTATAATTATTCACAAATATATACAAATGATGCAAACTTCAAAGGAGAATTATCACTTCAAGAAACGATTCAAATTCACCCAAAGATTGGTACAACAATTTGATATTTCAAAGTAAATGATAAATTATGTATAGTCATGTATGATTTAAAATATAAGAAATGGCCTTTGGTTGGCCTCAACTTCATTATTTTGTATAAGAATATACAAGTTTTCTCACTAACTATGAAAAAAACCACGAAGTAGGCAAAAGTTAACAAGTCTTTAACTAATACCTAGTAATGATCAACACTCTAAAATCTCTCTAAACTGAGTAAATATGGCCCTTTTATAGATACAAGGGTACCAATAGTTAGTTACAATGATCAATATCTCAAAATAAATCAAGAATAATAAACAGTAGCATATTTATAGACATAGGAAGCATATTTTTCTAGAATCTAGAATCTAATAGTTGGCACTTGGCATATTCCACAATAGATTTGGACCATTGCAAAATGAAAATTGGAATTTGGTATATGCTGATGAAGATTTACACCTTTGTAAAATAATAGTTGGCAGAATATTTGGTAGCATCAAAATTTCAAAATATACTTCTAGATGATGTGGAAAAATGGAAAGAATATAAAATTTTGCTAAAATATGTAGGCACTTGTATATTAGTAAAGCTTGATAGAAATCCTCCAATCAAGCTTCACTGTCTGATTTAACCAAGTCTTACTCATGTTCGCTATCATCCTCTACTATACATTTTTCACCCACAACATCTTGCTTCTTCTTATATTTGCTAAATGCAATCAAATTTTTGGTTATTTATTCCTAATTAAGCCATGCGATAACTTCCATTTGTACTTACTAGTATTGAAAATTGCCACTCTTATCTTCCCTCATCCTAGTTATCTTATGATAAAATTCTATCAAATTTAAATATTATTTTTAATTTACTTCATCATATCATCATCCAAAGTTGCTATTGGATCTATAAGATCCTTATCATACATTCCTTTAAATAATTCGATAAAAAAATTGTATTCTCAACATTATCACAGTTATACATAGCTTTCATCAATCTTTTAACTATTTTCACATCATCAAACATTAGATCAAACACCCTTTTCTTGAGATCCTTTGATGGAATTATTGCAAAATTCCCTTTTCAAATTTTAATTATTCCACCCGCATTTTTACTTTGGTGGCATTCTCATTAGTCAATATATCTTACTTTATTAACAAAGTGTTGTTGACTTTCTATATTTCAAAAACCTTGAGAATTCAATCTCATTTAGCTCAATCTTGATTTCACAATTATCCCTTAATTTGATCATTTTTCCTTTCAACTTCAATGTCTCACCCCACCTATTGACACCAAGTTTTATTGTCTCTTTCTCATTTACTATCATCTCTCTTATCCACTCTTTTTTAACTCCACTAGCATATCTCATATTTTCCACATGGAGGATATTTCTTCATGAGACAAGAGAATTCAATTGGGGGTACTTTTTCTACAACTTGATTAGGAGCAATTAATTGCTTGATGAAGTTGTGGAGCTGAAATACTTGAACTTTTAGCTCATTCTTTCTCTTCTTATCTTTCTCTAATCTAGTAGCTATAACTTTTACATTATATCTAAGCTCTTCAATATCGTGTTCTTTGGTGACATATACATGGGCAACAATATATATTTGGTAATTAGTTAAGAACCAATGGGGTAGCCAACTAATATGTTCAAGCCTTTGAAGCATTTATTTGTATCATTGACATGGTCTTAGATTTCCTCTTTGGCTTTGGATTTTTCACATGTTGTATTATAATTTTGAAGTCTAATGGTACAATTTCTATATGAGATGGTTGTTGGATTTCACTTCCAAGCCAACTAGGAATTTCTCCAATTGCCACCTCAAGTTGAATTTGTTGTTGTAGATCTATTATTTACTCTTGGTATTCTATAGGGGATTCTATATATTCCTCTAATAGCATTTTTTCATTATTAACCTCTTCTTGTACTTTATTTTCTAGTTCATGAGGTAATTAGCCTCATGTTTTATTCTCTTGGTCTAGAAGAGATGTTTCATGTACATGTTCTTCTAGATGCACCTCTTGTGTTACACCCGTGGTATCACTCTTAATGGTATTATGCTATGTTTCAATTCCTATATCATTGAGCTAACAAGGCACTTGTTATTGTTGTTGGCCAAGGTCCTCACCTTTTGGAGCTTCTTCTCATGTAGGTTCTTCATGAATTTCCTAGATCATCAAGTTGAATAGGGACTTGCTATTTTTGGCCAAGATCCTCACCTTTTGAAGCTTCTTCTAATGTAGGTTCTTCATGAATATCCTCTTTATTCATAATACTAGATGAAGCAATCACTACCTTTTTAATATGAACTATAGGAGCCTCTTCTTTCTTTATCTATAAAAGTGGTGTTTCATTTCTTCCTCCATGGCTTTATGCACAAACTCCTAAAAGGAAAAAATAGGTAGTTTCCCCTGATGAGTTTTATTTTTAGGAGTTAGTTTCATCAAATCCCAAAGGGAAAAATAATTCAAAGGTTCTCTCAAGACTACATAGGGACAAGTCTTGATATATGTATGTGGAAGTGTTAGAAACCCCTCAAGGTAAAAGTCACAAGGAAACTAATATACATGTGTGATACCAAAATGTCTAACCTATTCTAATCAACTAAAATGCAATGGAAAAACATAAGGAAACACCTCAAGATTAGCTTAAAAAATTTGTAAATGCAAAGAGGAAAGTGTTAAATGAAGACAAATAGATATACCTTCTTTTTCGCAGCTGAAACTCCTTAGTTGGCCCTTGATTTGGATTTGATTTGTATGCTCCTTGATGGCTCTTGTTATGGATAAATGCAAGGCTTAACTATATGCTTGGATGTAAATGCAAGTGAATGAAATTGAAGGTTAGATGAGTGCACAAAATGATAGCATTTAGTTGCAAAATGGCTATGTTCTAAAATGCCTTAGAGGAGGGGGTATTTATAGGGAAACTTGAATTCTCTAGAGAATTCAATGGTTGAGATTTATCCAACAAGATCAAGATGAAGGGTTAAGGTGAGTTGAAGACTCACAAGCCCTCACATCTTGACATGTGGGTTGTGAGATGGATAAAGGTGAGATGATGTGTAGGTGATGTGGAAGAGAGGTACATGATGTGGAGGAAGGACAAGTATCTTCCAAGTACCTTGGGAAATGAGAATATTTCTTTAAAAAGGAACTTCTTATCCCCAAGTGGGAGTGAAAATGACACTTGAAGAATTTTGGAATTTCTCCAAAATCTCCATGGGAAAAGAGAAAGAGGTTGGAGAAATAAATGTGAATTAAAAATTCACATTCATAGGAGAATCTAATGGATAAGAGAAGGTCTCCAGAAAGGTGGGAATTGGTCACATGTGCATGAAGTAACATGTCAAACATTCTAGAAGCCTTGAAAAGATAAAATGTGAATTAAAAATTCACATGGGGAGGAGAGATATAGGATGAATAAATGAGAATTAAAAATTCTCATGGGAAAGAGGGTCAATACCCAAAAAGGAAAAATGGAAGGATTGACTAAAAAGTGGTGCTAAAAGTGGTTAATGACTTTGATTAAAGTTGTGCAAATACTTGATTATGATAATCAATGGAAGATTAGCGACAAGTGGCAAATGTAGGAGGATGTGACATTAATCCTTGATTAAGAGGATGCACACCCTAATTATGAATTAATTGAATTAATCCAAATTAGAGATGGATTATGGAGGATGTGACAAAAAGAAGAATTTTAAATTGATTTTAATTCAAAATGATTAAAATGACTAAATTAAATAAATTGGTGTATTTATTTTATTTAGAGAGGAGAAAGGCACCAGATAAAGTGTTTAATTATTAAATTAAATACTTTAAGAGTCTTATGTGGGAAGTGTAATATTAATTAAATAAATTAATATTGATAGAATTGATGAATAAAGAGGTAAATTTGATCATATGAGAGTGATCAAATTTGGGTGTCTACATTTTGCCCCTCTTCAAAATATTGTTAAAATAATAATGTTTCGAAGAAAAATAAAATGTTAGGGATGAAGAAAGTGATAGGGATTGATGCCCTAGCTTGAAAGAGGTTGAATGAGTTGTCCAAGAGGAGGGAAAAAAGGAGAGGGATGCCCTAGTGCTTGCCTCAAATGGATGGAAGAAAATGATAGGGTATGCCCCCTCGAGAGGGCAGTTGGGAAAGAAACAAGGGGGCCCTAGATGACTTCTTGATGGAAAGAAATGGAGGAGACTGTTGGATAGAGGGAAAAAAACTAAGCAACTTTGACTTTTGAATGGAGTGGATTGGACGTACGGTTTGCAAATGGCGGCTTCGAGAAAGAAGGGGATTAGATAGAGAAAAAAAAGTTAAATAAAAGGTAAAAAATACCTTTTATTTGAAAAAGGGGGGAAAAGAGGGGTTAAAAGGTAATTTGAAGAATTACCTTGTCCCATTGTAACTGTAACAATTGAGGAAAAGGTAAATAAGGGGGAGGGGAGAAGGAGCAGCAATGCCGCAAGATTATGATACGAAGATTATTCATCGAGCAGATGATCTGCGAAGATGCTAGACCCACTTCACGGTGCCTTGCAAGGTGAGTAGGAAAACCCATGCTATGTATTTTAAACATTTAGCATGTTTTTAAGATAGTGAAGGAAAATGTAAAATGTGGGTTTGGTGGGCGGGGTGGAATAGAAAAATGGGTAGTTTGGGGAATTGGAAAAAAAAAGTGGGAAAGGGTAGATTTTTTGGTGGGGAAATAGGGCGCACCACCGCACAGAGGGGCAGATGTGCCCCTTACTGGGGTGAACATGCCCTGGAATGGGGGCGGATACACCCCAAGTTAGGGCGAACACGCCTCGAGCTAGGGCGGAGCCACCTCGAGTTGAGGCGGAGTCGCCCCGGTAGCGAGGCGGACATGCCCGGGAGGGGGTGGGGTCGCCCCGATAGCGGGGCGAACATGCCCTGTTAGGGGGCAGAGCTGTCCCGAGTTGGGGCAGAGTCGCCTCAAGCTAGGGGGTCGCCCCGACAGCAGGGCAGACACGCCCCGACAAGGGGCAAAGCTGCCCCGAGCTGGGGGGTTACCCCAGGAGCAGGATGGACACACCCCGGCAGCAGGCGAAGCCTCCCCAAGCTAGGGCGGACATGCCCTGGTAGGGGGCGAAGCCGCCTCAAGTTGGGGGGTCACCCCGGCAGTTGGCGGAGCCACCCCGAGGTGGGGCGAACACGCCCCGGCAAGGGGTAAACATGCCCCAGGGAGGGGCAGAGTCGCCCCGGGAGTGGGGCAGAGCCACCCTGAGCTAGGGTGGACACGCCTCGGGGAGGGGCAGAGTTGCCCCGAGAGCAGGGGAAGAGCTACCCCGAGCTAGGGCAGACATGCCTCAGGGAGGGGCAGAGTCACCCCGGGAGGGGAGGCAGAGCCGCCCTGAGCTAGGGCAAAGTTGCCCCAGAAAAGTGGGAGAGAGGTTTGACAATGGAGGCCAGAAAGATGAGACTGTGCAAACACTGAGATAAAAGAAAAGTGAATAGTTAAGAAGAAAAAGACGTCCCAAAATTGAGAAGATTCTGTATTGAAAAATGGTTGATGTGGATGTAGGGTTTGGGGCAGATACAGACACATGAGCGACGGTCAAAGGTATTGACAGTGACCGTAGCAGTGATGACAGGCGTGGATCATGCGACTTTAGATCATGCAGGGTTATTGCACTTTTTAGAGGTGCCAGTGATGAGGGTGCATTGAGCAATGCTGACGGCCTTGATAGAGAGATGGAGTTTAGAGACATCGACATTTTGTCTGCCGACAGGGGAGATGACGGTGACACTGGAGGATGTATGGTGCATCTTGAAGCTGCCGATAGTAGGGATATTACTGAATGATGTGGTGTTGAGAGGGGCTGAGTTAGAGCAGACTATGACAGTGTTATTTGGACATGTTGCCCTGCCTCTTCAGGGTCCGCAGTTGGATCTAGATAGATGCTTGATAGTGGGAGTACCACCTTTGCCTTTATTCCTAGCTGGGTTGATCAGTTGGATATTGTTGCCAGATCGTAGCAGGCGGTATTGCAGTATGAGGTTTATGGAGGCGATTCGACACATTGTTGAGTGGCGTGAGGGACAAATTGCATAGGGTACTTGTGTCCTAGCTCAGTTGTATAGGGATATGCATTTGATTTGCTATCGGGAGATAGTGAGTTTTACACACATGACCCTACTACAGGTGTGGGCATGGGAGCATATTATGGTGACGAGACCGATTGTTGTTAGGGAGGGAGATGTGGATGATAGAGAGCCAGTGGCATGGGGGTATGGAGAGGCGAGGGGATAGGTTGTGCATCATAGGGGGTTGGGAGATATGGAGGGATGGAGGATGGTGGATGATTTGGAGGAGGGAGACATAGTGTGGTGACCTTATATGCATCGACGCTTCAGGGGATGGAGAGAGCAAATTGAGAGACAAAGAGGGTATTTTATGACTTAGTGTGTCCTGATTGGGAGTCTGCCATGGATAGTGGAGATGCATCGACTAGATAGGGTGGTGAGATAGTTTGGGCTGACACAGGATATTCTTGGTGCACCGATGATGTTTCGACAACTCATTAGAGAGTGACTATGGGGGTGCGCATTTAGCCCGAGGGAGGCCAGAGTAGCATGGGTGGCAATAGTGCAGGTAGCCTATCCTGGGAGATGTGTGAGAGCAGAGGATGCAGGGGTGACAATACGATATGATCGGTGGTCATGCAACCACCGATGGGATAGGATTACACCATTGGTGCCAATTGTAGGACCATAGGATTTGGATCAGAGGATGAGTGTTGTGGGGCTGGAGAGAGAGTACAATATGAGGGTGGGAGAGGTCCCGAGCCATATGTGGGAGGAGAGAGAATGGAGGCAGTGGGATAGGCAGCGAGGAGGAGGAGGAGGGGGCAACGGAGGAGGGATAGAGAGGTGGTACGACAGGAGGGTGGGAGAGATCTTGAGCAAGATGTGGGAGGACAAGGGGAGCCAGAGGTGGAGATGATACATTCAATGGAGGGGAGAGCTGGCCAGCAGACAGGTATAGGGGGTAGGGTACAATAGAGGAGAGTGTTGGTATGGGCCAAGTAGGGAGGGGAGAGACAGCAGGATGGAGGTTAGGAGGAGATGGAGGCCAGGAATCAGCCAGAGATGATAGCAGGCAGGAGGCAACTGATGAGGATACAGACCATGACAGAGCAGGAGGGGATAAGAGAGGGAGGATAGCAGGAGGGAGCCTGAGAGGAGACTGAGGCTAGGAGTCAGCCAAAGAGGATAGCGGGAAGGAGGTGACTGATGAGGATACCGATGATGACAGAGCAGGAGGGGATGGGTGGGGGTGGTCAGCAGGATGGGGCCAAAGAGGAGACTGAGGCCAGGAGTTGGTCAGGGAGGATGGGGAGTAGGCGATGACAAAGGGGGGGTAGATGGCATCAGGGCAGGAGCCTCCTGTTGTAGAGATAGGGGAGAGTGAGGATGAGGAGAATTTAGAGACATGGGAGCCGAGGAGACAGATGAGAGTGGGGAGGCATGGTTAGCCACGGAGAGTTCGAGTCTGTCCTTCTATGGAGGACTGGGAGGATCAGTAGGAGCAGGAGGGTAGGGGGGATGATGCGATGGAGATAGATGGAGATGTGCCAGATATGGATATTTGGGATGCAGAGCCATTGGCAGTGGTTCTTGTCATTACCTCGGGAGAGCCAATTGTTCAGCCGAGGGACATGGCGGGGAGACCTCAGGGTACAGATCAGAGACTGAGGGTAGCAGAGGTAGAGGTGATCAGACTCTGAGTCGAGCTATCTAGAGTACTATTAATAGATCAGAGGGATTATGCATTGATGGTGGACCTCCTAACCGCACAAGTGGAGGTGATGGGGAGGGAGAGAGAGAGACTGCAGGCTATCATACAGGGCATACAAGATGAGTTGGTTGTTGTCAGTTGGGACCGTGATAGACTATAGGCAGAGATTGTTATATTGCAGGCTAGGGAGGCAGAGAGGATGATCGATCATGTGTCAGTAGATAGTGGGCAACAAGGAGGTGATCTCTGGCAGGAGCGAGATGAGCTACGAAACAAAGTGTATTGCTTAGAGTAGACGGTGGGAAAGATGGGGATGATGCAGGAGAGAGAGAGACAGGTGAGGGAGCAGGTTCGTATTATACAGGGGGATAGGGATGTAGTGCAAGTGCAGGTATAGGTGGTGGAGGCAGAGAGGGACATGGCATAGACACGAGTTTAGGTGCTGCAGGATGAAAGAGAGTTGGCAGAGGCACAGATTCATTCTCTTTAGAGGAGGAGAGAGGAGGCAGTTTCAAAGGTATTAGTACTATAGGGAGAGTGAGATGTAGCAGTGTTGAGAGTCCAGGAGTTGCAGGGGGAGAGGGATGGAGCAGTGGTTCGGTCGTAGGTTGCACACAGAGAGAGAGATGCTGTAGAGATATGGATTAGATGCTGCAGGGAGAGTAGGATGCAGTAATGGTTCAATGGCAGGCTGCTTAGAGGGAGAGAGATGCTGGAGAGAGACGGATGCAGACACTGCAGGGAGAGTAGGATGCAACAGTGGCATAGTGGCAGTCGATGCAAGTCAGTGATGTGATAGGGAGAGATATGCATGGATTACAGGGGGAGAGGGATGCAGCAGTAGCTAGGACAGTGGCTACCGAGGAGATGAGAGATCGGATTCAAGCGAAGATGGCGCAGTTACACCTATTCCAAGAGGCTTGGGAGCAGGAGAGGAGAGTGATTACGAGGGATCAGGATATGTATCGTCAGGAGCAGAATTCCGCTTAGGTTCAGGTTGTGGAGCGAGAGGAGAATGCGAGAGAGGTAGGATTTTGGATGGCTGTGTACTACCATGCAGTTCCAGACCCGACCCATCAGATATTTCAGTATACCTGAAAGACACCCTAGATGCCAGCACCATCCCAATCGCTGGGGACACGGACTTGAGGTTACAATGATTCACTAGGTGTTACACCAGGCAGGAGATCAGTATTGGATTCACCATAGAGATCAAATGTGGGTAGCTCATTTGGGAGGTGATAGATTACTGAGTTTTTGACAGATGCAGGGTGGAGCATGTAGGATTTATCGACAGAGATCAAGGATGTTCTATATCTCTGGATTTTTTATTTTATTATGTGATGGATATATGATAGATTTTGATGTATGATGGACATGTGATGCATATTGTATTACTTTGATTATGACATGGGACAGTTCTTATTGACACTATGTAGTGTGTTTCCTTTTGTGATGGGTGATTTAGTTGATGTATGCACATGTATATGATAATTCCTGCTTATGTGGATGGATATGTTGGTTTATTTATGCACATGTTTATGATACTAGATGTTTATGTAGATGATGGAGTTTATGTAGATGATTTTATTAATGGAGATCTTCACATGGTGATATGATGGGTGCACATGTTGTATCTATGATGATTTATATGTATGGATGCCTAGTTGACTTATTGTTATGTATGTATATGTGTATGATGGATTTTGTATGAACATCTTATATATGCAAGATGTGATGTATTATGAGTCTAACACTTTGTGATGCAGGTGGCAATATATGTGTGGTTCTAACACGTGATGCAGGTGGTGATGTATGTGTGGTTAATAACATGAACCTAATATGTGATAATGCTTTTGTAATTTATAGTGAATTAATGATGAAAGGAAATAACACATAATCATAAGTGTCAATAAGAACTGACATGATAGTGGAAGGTGGGTATGTAGTGATTGTGAAAATGGGTGTCATTTGGCATATGTTAAAAATTATTAGTATCTTGAGAAGAATAGGAAAGAGTGGGATAAAATATTTGCACAACCAAAATCATAGGGTGAATGTAATGCAACAGATACCCTGATATATAAGACCAGGGCCAGTAGGCATCCAATGCATGAAACAAACACAACAAGCAAAACGGGGCTACCCCAACACCCCAAGGTCATGATGACCTTGGTCAGGCTAGGCATTGGGATAACCACAAACACACAAGGATGCCCCAGCGTAACACAAAACCTCAGGGATCTTGGTGGGTACTACGTGGGACAACTGAAAAGGAAGTAACAAAGAAAAGACCAAGATGAACCCATATGTCAACTAGTCAAAGCACACCATGATATGATGGATCAAAGTGACCATGAAAAGTGTTGATAGTGAGCTCAAATGACAAATAAATTCCAAAACAACAAAAGATTACAATTAAAATCAAAACATCCTTTGCCATAGGATCAGGGTGATGGATAGGATCGATGAGGTCTGCTAGGAAGGATGCAACCTATTGAGACTGATAATGGATACTAAACTAGAATGACCCAGTTTGATGCCAAATGCTTTTCATTAACCAAATCTTTCAATAATATTAGGATTTTATTTGAGAATAATGAGCCAAATGGGGACACAGAATGACACATCCTATAGACCTAGGGGCTCAGGGGCCTATTAGAGATTAGCCTTGCCTATGTGAAAGCGCAAAGCCATCGTAGTTCATGAAAAAACCATGGATAAAGTGGAAAGAGGATGATGAAGGTGAATGATGGATGATCAAGACACGATGGTCAGAATACCCTAGGGGTAGATCAAATGATTAGCCTTGCCTACGTGATAGCACAGGGGCAACGTAGTTCGACTGGTGTTGCGAGAGGATGAGAGCTAGATGGCTATTGACACGATGGATGATCCTATATGATGACACAGACCGACAAGGGGAATGAATGACATAAGCTCAAAGTGGGACACTGGAAAGCTCAGGATGGGGGATAGGCTAGATGGGTCATCCAATGCTCAATCAATATATACCAAGCGGCCTAGGATGAGATGGGTGAGGACAATAGTGCGGATGAAAGCATAAAATAACTAGGATGTCAGGTAGATAATGATTAAGCCCTCTATAGATGATGCCTGTTACTAGGTTTTCACCATCCATACTTATCCAAGGCGCCACCAAGAGGTGATTTTCACCATAGGACAAATTTATTTCGCTTTACTTTTTTTTGGAGTTTTTATTTTTTGATTTTTTGATTTTTTGATTTTTTTGATTTTTTTGATTTTTTCCTGATTAGGTGGGGTTACCAAGCGGACTTAGGCATATAACTTCTTGAGATGTATTATGTTGATGGGTTTTTCAAGGGGCTCTCCTTCAAGGGTAGTCAACCTGTATGCCCCAGATCCATATTTGGTGGCTATGATATAAGGGCCCAACCAATTTGGCTCAAATTTTGTTTTCTTGTTTCAGTCTTGTTGGGTACGTTGATTCTCTTTGAGGACAAGATCACCTACCTGAAACAGTAGAGGGTGAACCTTCTTGTTGCAGTGGCCCTTGAGGCGGTTCTGATATGATTGGAGGTGATCATAGGCTTTGATTCTTTTTTCATCAAGCAGCTCCAATTGTGCAAGTCGGGCAACCCGAGCATCCTCCTCACTGATAAGATTTTTTAAGGAAATTCTTAGTGATGGGATCTCAACTTCAATTGGCAAGATGGCTTCGGTACCATAGACTAGAGAGTAGGAAGTGGTTCCTGTCGGGGTACGGATGGATGTGCGATATGCCCAGAGGGTAGGATGAATATGGAGGTGCCAATCTTGTCTAGTGTTATTGACAACCTTTTTGAGGATGCAGATAAGGGTCTTGTTGGTTGCTTCTGCCTGACCATTTCCCTGGGGGTAATAAGGTGTTGACCAATGGTGCTAGATATGAAAGGTGTCACAGAGGTGTTGCATGGCTTGGTTTTTGAAGGGTTTTCCATTATCAGAGAGGATGGTGGATGGGATACCATATCTACAGAGAATATGGTAAAGGATAAATTTTGAGATTTGGATACTAGTGATTTGTGAGAGTGGTATAGCTTCCACCCACTTAGTGAAGTATTCAATGGCGGTAATTATGAATGTATGGCCATCGGATGATGGTGGGTGAATCTTGCCAATCAAGTCAAAACCCCATTGAGAAAAGGGCCACAGTGCTAGGAGGGGATAAAGATCTTGTGCTGGGGCATGAATCAAATCTGCATGTTTTTGGCATGGAAGGCACTTCTTGACAAATTCACAAGCATCGTGTTCCAATGTAGGCCAATAATATCCAGCTCATAGGATCCTTTTGGCCAGAGCCATACCATTTGAGTGAGCTCCACAAACACCACCTTGTACTTCCATTAGTGTCATGCAAGCTTCGGTCTCATTCAGACATCTAAGAAGGATTCCATCATACTCGTGACAATAAAGCGTATCACCGACAATGATGTATCAGGAAGAGCGATGAACAAAGGATTTGTGTTGGTTGCGTGTAAGTTATGGGGGTATGATATTATCTTAGAGATAGGTGTATATGTCTTGGTACCATGGGGAGGTGGGACCTATGATATCGCACACCATATAAGTCTTAGGAATATCATATGTAGAGATTAAAAGTTGTTCAACAAGAAACTCACATTATGTTCGGTCTTTAGGCATGTCAATTAGGGAACCAATAGTGGCCATTGCATTTGCCGCTTTATTCTGTACCCAAGAAATTTGGTCAAACTGTATGAAAGTGAAATATTTCTTGAAATCATCCACCATGCACTTATAGGGTAACAGTTTATCATCTTTTGTGAGGAATTCATCATTAACTTGTTTGACGACTAATAATGAATCACCAAAGACTTTTAGGTGAGTTATATGCCACTGTTTTGCAATTCGGAGGCTGGTGAGGAGGGCTTCATACTCTGCAATGTTGTTGGTACATGGGAATGCTATCTTGAATGGTTTTGGGATGTAGTCACCTTGAGGGGTAATTAATAAAATTCCTGCTCTAGATCTACTATGAGTGTATGAGCCATCAAAATATAGCATCTAGGCTGGTGCTTCTGTAACTGTGTAAACTTCTTCGTCTGGGAATTCAGTGTCTAGCGGGTAGGCATCTACTAATGGCGCCTCAGCCAATTGATCAGCTATGACCTATCCTTTTATGGCTTTTCGCTCTACATACTCTATGTCAAATTCGCTTAGGAGCATGACCCATTTGGCCATGCAGCCAGTCAGAGTGGTTCTAGATAAAAAATACTTCAGGGGATCAATTTTAGCGACTAATTTGACTGGATGGCTAAGCATGTAATGACAGAGTTTCTGTGTGCTGAAGACTAGCATAAGGCAGGCTTTTTCCATGGGGGAGTAATTTAACTCATAGCCAACCAATGTTTGACTGATGTAGTAGATTTCCCTCTCTTTGAATGACTCATCATGTTGTGCCAACAATGCCCCTAGTGCGACTGAAGTAGCAGAGATGTAAAGTAGGAGGGGTTTTCCTGGAATAGGTAGCATCAAGATCGGTGGATGAGCTAAATATTCCTTAATTTTATCGAAACCCATCTGACACTACTGGTTCCATCAGAAGGTGGAATCTTTCTTCAGAAGATAAGTGAATGGCTAACACTTATCTGCTAGTTGGGCTATGAATCGATGGATGGAATGCATCTTCCCCTGGAGGATCCTTAACTGCTTCAGATTGCGTGGAGGTGGCATGTCCAGAATAGCCTTTACCTTAGCGGGATCAACTTCAATACCCCTTCGGGAGACTATAAAACCCAACAATTTTCTTGACGTAACCCCGAAGATGCACTTTTTTGGATTCAGTCACAACTTGTAATGTTCTAACCGTTCAAAGATCTTCTTCAAGACGGTAGGATGCTTCACTCGTGTTGTAGATTTCCCTAAGAAGTCGTCAACATAGTCCTCCATGATGATATGGATAAGGTCATGGAAGATGACCGTCATTGCTCTCTGATATGTTGCCCCTGCATTTTTGAGACCAAAGGGCATAACATTGTAACAGAAAGTACCCCAAGGTGTTGTGAAAGCGGTCATGTAGGATCAATGTCATTAGGTACATGGGTTTCCTGTAGGGCTCTGTTGAGGATTTCTTGATGTACAGGGGAAGACTTAAGTAAATCCAAAATGGAGATATGTGTAGGGGTCTTTCCTAAGTGATCAAGGATGTTGTACTGAGAGCTTACAGGAGTTGATTGGGCAAGTGCAGAGGCCGCAGGGACAGTGATGCAGGCTCATTGTGTAGTAACAACACACTAAGGGTCTTTGGCTTTGACATGTATCATGGATACATGAGGTTCTACTTGCTCAATGTAATGAATAATACCCTCGTAATTGAGGGGTACATTCTTATAGCTCACGTTATTTGTGTTATTGTTTTGAGGATTGTTGTTGGAGGTGCTCGGGCCTTGATTATGGTTTGGAAAGGTGTTTTGATATATCTGCAATTGAGCATTGGATGATGAGGCTTGACTGGTGTCAACCTTGATATCTCCTCGATCAATGAGATCTTGGACATAGTTTTTTAGACCCTGAAATTTATTCAAAGAGTGTCCTTTGATTTTATGGAACTCACAATATTTATTTTCCTTAAACCATGTGGGCTTGGGTTTGGATTCATCAAGTGGCTTGGTGATAGGATATGTGATTGGATAATTGATCTGTATCAATTTATTGAAGACAACACTCAGGGGTTCCCCTAATTGAGCATACTGGCGCTTAGTGTTCCCTTGATTGTTCTGATTTGACTGTTGAAGAGGATGAGGTGCCCCCTATGGTACATATATGGCATTAGGTATGGAGGGTTGCTATCTCAGGGATGTGTTAGCCACCTAGATGTGTTTAGTATCAGTCGTATCATCATTCACTGTGTTCTTGTTTTTGTTCCAAAAACGCTGCTTATCTCCAAATGAATTTTCTTTATCATGGCCATGTATTTTAATGTGCCCTTTGGTGATAAAGGCATGTTCAAGGATAGGTCCCTTTTCCACTATCTCCGTGAAAGTGGTGACACAATGTAACCTAAAGTTATGAGCCATGTTGGGATGAGAGTTCTCCACGAAGAGAGTGACCATGTCCTTTTTCAGAGGGGTTTTCATCTAGCTTGATAGTGCACACCACCTTTGGAGGTAGCTAGTAAAGGTTTCCCCCTCACGTTGTTTCTCTTTGAGAAGGTCTAGGGTGTCTGTGTCCTCCAAATTGAAGGAGAAGTAGGAGACAAATTTTTTTGACAGGTCCGTAAAATATTTTACAGATCCTTTTTCGAGGGTCATGAACCACTCTAGGGCGTTGCTTTCCAGGCTTCATGGGAACAAGCACAATAGATAGTTGTCATTGTGCATAACTTCTTGACACTGGGAGTAAAACTCCTGCAAGTGGGCCTTAGGATCTTTTATCCCCCTGTATTTGTTAAATTTTGGCATTTCAAAATGTTTAGGAAAGGGGATCAATGATATGGATAGATCAAATGGATATGGGCATATGTCTTCAAATTTGAATGATTGTTTGCTAGCCCCAGCTTGAAGATCCTTCAAAGCGGCTTTGATTTCCAACAGATCCGAGTTGGCTGGTGGCGGGTTGGGGGGATATTGATGATAGGATGATAAAGGATCTTGTTGAGAGAGCATCGGATTGTTGAAATATGGATTTGGATAGTTGGATGATGACATGCCTTGCTGGTAAGCCGGGGGATTTTGTTGATACGGGGGCTGTTGTTGTGGGGTATAGTACATATTTGTTTGATAAAAGTGTGGGGTAAGCTATTGAGGAGCTTGGATGGGATGTTGCATATTAGTTGTTGGTGTTGAAGGTACTATTGTGATTGTTGGGAGGTTACATAAGGTGGCTGTTGGTGAAATTGTTGCTGATTGTGATAGTAGTAGTGTTGAGGGAGTTGTTGTGATGTCAACTGTTGTATGGGCCGAGATGGGATGTTGTGTTGTGGTTGAGCCCGCGGACTCAAAATGGATGCGAGAAAGGGGGATATGGTTTGAGCAATAGGTCAAGATGGATTTCCTTGTGGTTGGTAGGGTGGTTGTTGTGAAAAGACCAAAGCATTATGTATGGGTTGTTGCTGATGAGATAGCTGAGGTAGTGTAGAAGCATTTTGTAAAGGGGGTTGTTGGGTACCACCTAGAACATTTAGCTGGGATGTGCCTTGTGGAGATAATTGAGGCAAAATGTTGGATTGATGAAGTTGTTGAGATTTATATGAAGATGATGGTAGATTTGTGGCCCCAGGAGGTGGAAGCAATGTGGTAAAGGGGGTGCCCCCAGTGTTGACTGTAGGTTGATTCGAAAGAGGGTGTGTTGTTAGCATTAATGGCCCAGGTTGTGGAACATTTTGTGGCATACCATAGGCAAAAGGATTATTGGGATCAGTCATTTGAGGACCTCCCATAATAGAGGTTGAAGTGTGTGGGGGGTGGTTAACATGATAAAGAACAACATTGCCAAATTCAGGTTGATGCCAACCCTCAATTGGAGGAACATTAGGGAAGTACGAACCTTCTGGTGCATTTTGTGAACCTTGGAGTACGTTAGATGGGGAACTCCTATATTTGGACAAGTCAACACTCGAGGGGGGTTTGATACCTTTCTCAATTAGGTGGGCCAAAATTTCTTCCCCATGTTTTTCAAATAGACGGTTAGTCATTTGCACATTGGTGGAATTACTAAAATGTTCCTCAAGCGTGAGTTCAGGTTGATTAACCATACTCTTCACCGTGTGGTGAGTTGTTCTGATTTTCAGTGTTGGAGTACGATGAAGTACCATTATGATGATCTTGGGGGATGTTGTTAGGATCTTGAGCAATATTTGCACCATTGGTGGGATTTGTATTGTTATTAAGGTCTTGGGACATGTTCGCTTGGGAATTTTGACCTTGTTGTTGTTCCATTTGTCTCTTAACTTGTGACCTAGTTTGAACGGGCATGCAAATGTGCTATGGGTGGATTTTAAAGATGTTTTTGATGAATGATTTGATTGTGATTGGATGAGATCTAATTTTGATGGGGTTTGGATTTAGATCAGATTTTGTTTGGATATATTGGATTGAATCGGATTTTGATTGGCTAGATTGGATTTTGATTGAATTGGATTGGATTATTAAGATCAATAGGATTGCATTGGTTGAACAGACGTGATTTGATTGATTGGATAATTTGATCAAATGATTGGTTTTGATAGATTTGGATGATTGAATGGGTATGATTGGATGATGAAAGATGTGAGAGACCCTGAGTTTAATCAAAGAAAGTTACCTTTAGTGACCTAGAGCTTTGATTGATTAAGAGGATGATCTTGACACTGAATCCACCTTAAGATAGAAATAGATTGATTTTCGCTGAGGATGATAACTTATGACACTGAATTTTCCTCAAGATGGAAGTAAATTGATTTGGGTCAAAGTTAGCGACTAATAATCAAATTCAAGTGCTATGGTCAATTTGGGTAACCACTTTGTAACACAAGGTTAAGGCGGTTTGGTTATGGGTGGTGTTTGGTGATGTAAATGGTAAAATTTTGATGTTCGCTAGGTGATGGTATGGAATTTTGAATGGATTATGGGGAAATTTAAAATGAGCAGATGGATTGAGGATGAGTGTGGAGAATGAATGGGGATTTAGAATGGTTAAACAGAGGTTTGGAATGATAAGATGGAGGTATAAACTAATCAAATGGAGGTTTTTGGAGGCTTAGAGTGACAAAACAGAGGCTTGGGATGATGAGATCATGGTTGGGAATGATTAAATGATGGTTTAGAGGCTAAATGGATCCAAATGGGGTGATTTTGAGTGTTCAGGAGGGCAAATTCGACCTTTTGTAGAAAATCAGGGGCACAGTCACCCTTCTACAGAAAATCAGGGGTGTAATCACCCTTCTGCAAAAAAATAGGGGCGTAATCGCCCTTTTACGAAAAATCAGGGGTGCAGTCGCCCTTCTGCAGAAAAGTGTTAGCACAAAAATTTTAGCCCAGGGGGCATAGTCGCCCTTCTGCAGAAAAACAAGGGCACAGTTGCCCTTTTGCAGTAAATCAGGGGGTACAATTGCACTTCTGCAGTGAACAGGAGGGTGCAATTGCACTTCTGTAGTGACCAGGAGGGTGCAATTGCACTTCTGCAATAATCAGGAGGGCATAGTCGCTCTTCTGCGATGTATTCCTACAAAAAACTCAACAACAACAAACGTGAAATTGAGGAACCCGCTTGTGAGTCCCACCGGGCATGCAAGAAATGTGATACCAAATTGTCTAACCTATTCTAAACAACTAAAATGCAATGGAAAAACATAAGGAAACACCTCAGATTAGCCTAAGAAATTTGTAAATGCAAAGAGAAAAGTGTTAAATGAAGACAAATAGATATACCTTCCTTTTCATAGTTGAAACTCCTTGGTTGGCCCTTGATTTAGATTTGATTTGTATGCTCCTTGATGGCTCTTGTTATGGATAAATGCAAGGCTTAAATATATACTTGGATGTAAATGCAAGTGAATGAAATTGAAGGTTAGATGAGTGCACAAAATGGAAGCATTTAGTTGCAAAATGGCTAAGTGTTCTAAAATGCCTTAGAGGAGGGGGTATTTATAGGGAAACTTGAATTCTCTAGAGAATTCAATGGTTGGGATTTATCCAACAAGGTCAAGATGAAGGGCTAAAGTGAGTTGAGGACTCACAAGCCCTCACATCTTGACATGTGGATTGTGAGATGGATAAAGGTGAGATGATGTGTAGGTGATGTGGAAGAGAGGTACATGATGTGGAGGAAGGACAAGTACCTTCCAAGTACCTTAGGGAGTGAGAAGATTTCTTTAAAAAGCAACTTCTTATCTCCAAGTGGGAGTGAAAATGACACTTAAAGAGTTTTAGAATTTCTCAAAATCTCCATGGGAAAAGAGAAAGAGGTTAGAGAAATAAATGTGAATTAAAAATTCACATTCATAGGAGAATCTAATGGATAAGAGAGGGTCTCCAAAAGGGTGGGAATTGGTCACATGTACATGAGGTGACATGTCAAACATTTTAGAAGCCTTGGAAAGATAAAATGTGAATTAAAAATTCACATGGGGAGGAGAGACATAGGATGAATAAATGAGAATTAAAAATTCTCATGGGAAAGAGGGTCAATTCCCAAAAAGGAAAAATGGAAGGATTGACTAAAAAGTGGTGCTAAAAGTGGTTAATGACTTTGATTAAAGTTGTGCAAATACTTGATTATGATAATCAATGAAAGATTAGTGACAAGTGGAAAATGTAGGAGGATGTGACATTAATCCTTGATTAAGAGGATGCACACCCTAATTATGAATTAATTGAATTAATCCAAATTAGAGATGGATTATGGAGGATGTGACAAAAAGAAGAATTTTAAATTGATTTTAATTCAAAATGATTAAAATGACTAAATTAAATAAATTGGTGTATTTATTTAATTTAGAGGAAAATATACAGATAAAGTGTTTAATTATTAAATTAAATACTTTAAGAGTCTTATGTGGGAAGTGTAACATTAATTAAATAAATTAATATTGACATAATTGATGAATAAAGGGTAAATTTGATCATATGGGAGTGATCAAATTTGGGTGTCTACAACATGAATATACTATTACAAGAGTTGGTGGGGAAAGTCACACACACACACAAGTGCAGAGGAAGATGCTCAAACATCTTTGACTGCATTGATGGAAGTTTGACAAACTAAAGGAGACCAAGGATATGTATGGGTAAGTGCACCAAGATGGTTCCCAAAAAAGGGGCTTAAGTGGCCACTTTTTTTCTAAATTAGGAAATACTGACCTTGGACGTGAAATTGAGGATAGCTACACTCAAAATTTTAGATGGAACAAAAAAAGGACCGTAGTGCTCTAAGTCTACTTTCTAAACTACTAATTTATTTTGAAAATGGTTGAGATTAAGGGTTCAAAAGAGGGACACACACAAATTGCTGTTGTTTCGTAGAAAAACATAACATAGCAACTCTTGTGTGACCCGAACAGTGGACTTTTGTAGTATTTTAAAATCGCTCCAGTCAGAAGTTAGATAACGTATGTAGTAAGGACCTGGATATTTTCTCGATAATTTTTTAATGAATATTTGATTTTTATTAATTTTCTAAGTGGGCACTTCCTAAAAAGCATAATTTTGGCCGTGCTCCCCCTAAATTTTTTTGAAACTAATATATTTTTTTAAAATTTATTTTTTTTAAATTGTAGAATGGAGTCTAGTTTCTAAAAATGTAATTTATTTCAAATTTCGATGAACGGTTAATTTATAGCAAAAAAATACCAAACACTGCTTTTTGAAGAAAAACGACATACAAACAAAAGAAATTATGGATGAAAGGCTTAACATTGTTAGAAAGTGAAAAAAATTACATCGTTGGAAAGCTAATAAAGAACCTAACATTACCCATGTGTTCGATTTTCTTGATATTGAACTAGATGCAATCTTGATGGTGAGCACGAACCCGATTATGTGAAAATTTGTTGAATTTGGAAAAAACACGTCTCTGGTCTTTGGGAATGCCCTCCAAGCCTTTGGGATGGTATTCCAAAGGCAAAACCAAAGCAAATTTACAAAGAAAAAAATAATGCGAACGCGTTATAGCGCACGCGTATTTTAACGCGATACACTTTAACGCGATTTTTACGCGAACGCGTTATTTGTTAGTTTGGCCACGTAATCACCATTTCCGCATTTAATTATAAGGAAAAAGCCACAAATCTCACCTCTATGCTAAGAAGGATTACATAATATTTTGAGCTTGTATAACCTGTGCAATGAGCATAGAAGAATCTTTGGTCTAGAAGGTAGAGAAGTACTATTCAAAGGGTAAAGTCATGTATGAATTTGTGGACATGATGCAGGAGCATCTAGTAGTGTAAGGGCAATCTTGCATCACCCAAAAATAGTTAAATTTCAAGTTTCTTGATTTTTAGATATTTTTACATTTTTGGATACCCTTTTCATCATAATAAAATTTACAATTTATGGTTTTTATTTTCTATTCCTGGGTTGAAAGATATTGCAGTTTTAGTTTCCTATATTTGCACCTGAAAATCTTCTGAGTTAGATTTGAGGCACTTAGAGTTCCTAGAAAAGCCCTAAAACTTTCCAAAATTGACATAGCTAATTTTGAGCGCGTTATTGACTTCAAGACCTTTCCAACGGTTCAAACGGTTCAAAAATCAGAGTCCTGGATCAACAGTTATGGCCCCGGGAAGTTGGCGCACTTTCTAGAAGATACAATCGCAAGTGCTCTTTTTAAATTTGAACTTTATGTTGTAAATTTTCGGCACCAAACCGCCTAAACTCAAATTTGAATGTTATTTTAGCTCCAAACTAATGAGGAGCTCTATTTATGGGTGGGTTTCTAATTTTGGGTAACTTTTTGGGGACAAGCTCACGTATTGAGAAAGGGTTATTCTGTAGCTTTCTGTAACTTGCATGTGTTGTATAACTTGGGGATTTGAGATCCTCTGCATGTAAGAAGCTCCATTTTCTGAATAATAAAATTATTCTCTTGTTTGTGGGTTATTTTCTAAGTCTCGGGCTGCACCCTCATCAAGTGGTATCGGAGCGGGTTTTCTTGAGCGTGTGGATAGATCACCGATCATGAGACAGTTCACATTAGGACCATGGTTGTGGGTCGAGGTCAAGAAAGATGCCTCCAAGAGTGATGCTTAGTAGGCGTGGTGGTGCCATAGGTGGTCGAGGTGGCAGAAATGCTAGTGGTAGAGATGCACTGGCAGCCCTCCAGAGACAGATTGATGCATTACAAGAACAGTTGAGAAGAGGGTTAAACCCGAGGGAGGAAAGTGAGGATGAAGGAGAGGAAGAAGGTTCAAATATAGAAGAGGAAGAAGAAGCAATTGATCAAGACCAAATGTGGCTAATAAGGGCCATTTTGAAGATCGAGAAAAGACCGAGGCTTGAAGTCCCTAGTTATTTCAGAAGTATGAACGAGGAAGAGTTGATGCGATTGGATCAATGAGCTAGAAGAATATTTTTGAGTATGAGGAAATGGAGGACCGGATCAGGTTAAGTTTGTGAAAATGAAGCTAAAAAGGGCCATACCCGGTGTTGGTGGAAGAAGGTCAGGTTGGAAAAGAAATCGAAGAGGAAAAAGGCAAGATCACCAAATGGGATGCATGGTAGAGAAACTAAAGAAGCGGTTCATACCAGTGGACTATGAGTTAGATACATTGAAGAAATTACAAAGTCAAGGAAACAAATTTGTGAAGAAGGGAATATACTGAATATTTTCACAAGATAATCATCAGAACGGGCCACACAGAGGCCAATAAGGAGAAGGTAGCACGATATCTTAATGGGTTATGACCAAGCATTCAGGAGGAGTTAAGCCTAGTCAGAATGACCACCATTGAGGATGTGTATCAGTTTGCTCTGAAGGTGGAAGAGAAGCTAAACAAAATATTTGATGGCAAGCAAAAAAGATGAGGAGGTCAAAGTGGAAGGGGCAGTGGAAGACCAACACAAAAGTAAAATGATAATGAAAAGAAAAGTGAAGATGTGGGTACCGGCCAGTAAAGAAATGAAAACTGTAAGCCCTGCGTGATCAAAATAGTGAGTGATCAAAGAGGTAGAGGACAAGGAAGATGGACAAGGATCTGGAAGAGTTGGTTTCAAAGGGTATGTTTCCGATTAATGGTGAAGAAGGGCATCGAGTTTATGAATGTCCACAACACCAAGGAAGGGCAAACAAAAGGCCAGAAGGTCATGGAAGGGTTGCACATGCAGATGAGGAGGCCCAATCTGTACATTCTGATGATGCTGAAAGGGGAGAAACCCTAATAATTAGGAGAGCCTTGGTGACTGAGGAAAAGGAAACAGAATAGAGGAAGAATCTATTTTGCACAAGGTGCAAGTGTAAAGAAAAATGTTGTGATGTGATTATTGATGGTGGGAGCATTGATAATATAGTGTCAGAAGAGATGGTCACAAAGTTGAAGCTGAAGAGGGAAAGGCACCCACATCCGTATCGGATTGCCTGGTTGCAGAAAGACCACAAAGTTTTGGTCAATGGTAGTGCCTAGTAAAGTTCAAGATCGAGAGCTATCATGATGAGGTACTCTATGATATCATCCCCATGGATGCATATCACATGTTGTTGGGGAGGCTGTGGTAGTTCGATAAGTGAGCTATATATGATGGCCATGCAAACACTTATTCTTTTACAAAGGATGGGGTTCATCACAAGTTGAAACCCCTAAAGGAGACTAAAAAAAAGGTATGTAGTAGTGCTAGAATTTGTTATGTAGATGGAAGAAATTTTTTAGAAGGTATGAAATATGAGCGTGTGTGTTATGCATTGATTCCTAAAGTGAGTAAGGGGATGGTGAGAAGGTTCGAAGAAG